>LM523160.1:624802-1224802 GCA_000941615.1 Parastrongyloides trichosuri
TATTTTTGTATATATAAGATTTTATCTAATAAATATAAGATTGTGTAATCAACTTTTAAACGATGCCCATATTACATTATGCATTAAGATATAAAACAGAAGATAACCCAGCAATATAAACAAATTTTTTTTTCTATCAACATTAATAATATCTTTCTAATTTTAAGTAGCAAAAAACCGTACTATCTTTGTTGCTGTAAAGTTATAATAATAAAAATAATAAAAGATGTAACGTAAATAATATGTGAATTTTTAAAGATAACTTTTAATTGCACTTTGTGAAAGAGATATATCTTATGTGAATTTTTTTAAAGAATATTATAAATTACACATTATGTTATATTTTAGATAATATCGTGACTAGAAATTAAACATTCTGAATGTCCATATCTCTAAGATATATTTTATTAAATAAATTGGCAACTAGTAAAATTGTTTCAATCAAAAAATTTTAGTTTTACTTAACAAAATAATAGTAACATATATATATCTTTCTTTTTCTTCAACTTTAGTATAGTAAAATTAACAGACAATAGGCATTGTTTTTTGTTAAATGATCAAATAATTTTGCATTATTAAACGGTGAGAATTTAATTTGATCCAATAAAATTTATAGCTTTTGATTAAAAATGATAAGAAACAATTCTCTTTATATGTATAATTAAAAAGACACTTAAAATTAAAAATTTTAGTATGTCATATTTAAATACTTACTTTAAATTAATAGATAAAACATTCTTTATCTATCTATAATTCAACTAACATAAAAACATACATTTAAAGTACAAAATAATTAGTTAACTTGTAAGCATAAAAAATAAATAAATTACATTACAATATTTATCTTAAAAGTTTCGTATCAAATAAAATTTAAAACTTTGATATTATGTAAATTTTTCCTTATTTATATACAAATTTGGAAATGTCTTTTGTTTAAATTTTTAAGAAAAATATTTTATATAAATATGGCAAATCATGGAAGAATAAATAATTTTTTATGACTCATATAAATATTTTATCTGGAATAAAATTACTAATATGTAGATGTTATTTTCTATTGTCTTTAACTCTCTGTGATTATTATGATTTATAAATTATTTAAATAATAATTCATAACTTTTTTACTTTTAAAATATATAATATTTTTATTAAATGTGAGCATTATAAACTTTTGAAAATGTAATGTCTTGCAACAGGTAGTAACTCTTTATGAGTTAAAAATTTAATTATAATTACTTTTTAACAATTAACCATGTGCCATCAGATATTGGAAGTAATGTTGACACAATTCTGGGATCATTTTTAATTCTATAATTTAATGCTCGAATAACTTTATCATCTTCGCTCAATTCGTTTGCATTTTTACTCAAAATATTATTTGAAAAAGACTAAAATATATGTTTAAAAATGATAAGGAGATACTTACATTTGTTATTATCAAAATACCTTCTGTTCTTAAAATATTTACAGCCATTTCATAATCTGTCAAATAATTTCTGTACTTGTAGTCATCTAACAAAATAAAATCAAAAGCTGTAGGTTCATATTGCGCTAACTTATGTAATTCTCTATCAACTGCATCAGTAGCTCTGATTTGAATACGTTGTGTTAAACCTAAATGATGTGAGGTCTTCTTCCCAACTGCCTCCCAATAATCAACTAATTCGGGATCCTCTAATCCTATTACAATTCCCTGTGGATCTGACATTAACGATATACCTATTGTTGAATAACCAGTAAAAACTCCAATCACTAAACTTCGTAATGGTTTAAATGCTCTCAAAATATTCATGGTAAATTGCACAACTTCAGCATCTGCTGTTTTATGTACGATTGGTAACATTTGTTTTTCAATAATTTGACTTTCCTAAAATGTTATTTAAAATAAACAAATTTCAGGTATTCGTCATAAAAAACTAACCTTTGCTAACGCTTTCATTGTATCTTCAGGTCCTGAATTATGAATATGTGCATATTTAACAAGTTTCTCGTTATTGCCACAATCGGGTGAAATATCTAAATATAAATAAAATAAATTGTTTTATAAATTATAATATTAAACTTACCACATTTGGTAACACAAAAATCAGCTAAATCTGCCGGTATTGAAGCAATTGATGTTTTTTCTTCATTTTTTATAGTACCTGTTCTTAATAATGATTTTGCTTTTTTACCTGATGGAGTAATAACTTTATAAGGACTAATTTTATCATATGTCTGTATTCTTCGTGTTGTTGTAGTTCCTAAAAATGGAGCTTCTGTTGTTGTAAGTTTTGGAATTGTTTTATTTTTATTACTTTTAAGTTTTATTGTTTTATTTGTAGGTCTAATAGTGTTATATAACATTGTACCTGTCTTCTCACTTGTTGTTGGAATATATTCTTCAATAGTTGTAATTTCTGGTGATGATGTTGTAAATTCTATTTCTTTACTATTTTGATCTTCTTCACTAGGAGTAATATACGTTTGAACATATTTATCGTTTTCTGATATATCAACATATATATCTCCTAAAATTTTTTCTAAAAACTTTTGAATCCATTCAAAATCCATAACATTTAAATAATCCAAGATATCTCTTTTTGTTCTTGGTAACTTCCCTTGTAATATATCTTGTAAACTTATATGTTCTTCTGCTCCATTAATAATTTGGAAAGATAATAAGAAGATAAAAATGTATAATAAGCGCATTATTAAATAATATTTTTGTAAAATAATGATAAATTAACAATATTAAGACATCTTTATAATCCTTTAAGCCGGACATTTCAGTACCTGTTACGTAAAACAAAAAGATATGTGAAAAATTATATGTCTCTTTTGTCGAATTAGAAAAATCTTAATGACACTTCATTGACATAAAATAAAAAATTTTAAACCAAAAAGTGTAAAATGACAAGAGTTTATGAGTTGGTGTGTTAAAATATAAATAATACAAAGAAAAACGTGAATAATAGTTTTGTAAAAATCTTATCAAAAATGTTTGAATAATTTTTGACAATTTTTAAGAACATTTAAAAAAAGTTGTTTCTTTAATTATATAAATACCATTTGTTACTTTATAAAGTAAATAAATATAAGAAGAAATTGTATCAATTTGATAGGTTAAGATGTAAATAAAGAAATTTGTTTCCTTACAATTGATTATTATTTTTTGTTAAGCTTATTAATAATATTATTTTTACAAGAATAATTTTTTAAAAATGTAATTTTAAATTTTTTAAAAAAATAAATAAGAACATAAATTGTAAACTTTTTGTTTAATTTTTTTAAACAAATTGTAATTGATGCATTAAATATGAAAAATCAAGGATAAAAAAAGTATCAAAATATAAATAATAATTTTTTACAGGAGTATATTTATGATTGTTTTAAATTTTATTGTTATAATAATGAAAATTTCTATTACATATTATTTGATATTCATACAAATTATGCTTATGAATATTTTGTTTATATCAATATTAGCTATATATAATTTAAATTTCAAAAAAAGTTAGTTTATA
Source organism: Parastrongyloides trichosuri (assembly GCA_000941615.1). NCBI lineage: Eukaryota > Metazoa > Nematoda > Chromadorea > Rhabditida > Strongyloididae > Parastrongyloides > Parastrongyloides trichosuri. Next base: position 628,309 of record LM523160.1, read on the forward strand.
AAATTATATTTAAAAAATAATGTAATTTTCTATCTACATTTATAGTTTCTTTTTTCTATCATATAAAGCTAATTATTTAATATATTTTTTATCTAATTCATGGGTATAAATAAGATAATATCTCTTTTCTAACTTAAAACAAATTTTAAATGCAAAAATAAATAGATTTTATTCATTTACTGATATCCATGTTTGTACACTCTTTCTTTGATATTAGTGCATTCTATTTTAACATATATCAATATATATGACATCTCACATTTATACAACAATATTTTTTTATTTTACTTTCATTATTAAAATGATAACAATACTTTTTTTCAGGTAAATTATGTCATATGATAATAGGTCTTTTTTATGTGGTCATTGTAAAAAGATGATAAAAATTGATGATATTGTGGATCATGTAAATAATCTAATTAATCCGATAAGATTTGCTTGTAGTAGCTGTGGATTTGAGACAAACCGAAGTATGATAGCAGATGATCATTGTATCACATATGGACACATTCTTCAAGAACGATTTAAACGGACACTTATACAGGTTAAGACAGATTATCAATTATCAACAGAATTTGTTGATAAATATATTGAATTACAAAGTCACTATTGTTTTGATATTAAAGATTGTAGTGATGGAGAATTAACAGATGTTGATCTTTCAAACAATGATTCAACAGAGCAAAGTACGTATTGCAAATCTTCAAAATAAGTTTCCCTAAAATAAATACATTAAAAGTTTCCTTCAAGTCGAGTAATTTTTATTTATCCAATAAATTAGTTATAAGACTGCTTTATTTAAAAATGTTAGTCCTTTAATTAATTATTGATATAATTGTTGTTCATGTTACGAGTCTTTATAAAAATCGAGACTTGAAAATAAATCTATATTGTTTAAAATTAATAATATATTTAATATCTTTATTGTAATAATTATCATTTAATTTGTATTAATAAATTGCAGTATAAAAAACATATTATAAAGAATCATCTGATTCTTCTTTTCTATTACTGATAGAATAATTTGATGAATAATTTGTTATATTTTTTTTAGGAACAAAAAGAATATCATTGTTATCAAGATCATCATCAGATGATTGAAGGTTAAACCGTACAATAGAATTTCTTGTTCCAGTCTTACGACTGGGTACATGCGTCGATTTTTTTGGTTTAGAATCAGTTAATGATAAATTTTCTCTGTCCGAATATCCAGGAGATAACAATGGGTTTTCCTGATCTTCTGGTGTATTTATAGGTATAATACTTTCTGGATATATTTCCCCTGTATCCATAGGTTCAGTTTCATCTGATTTTGATTGGAAAGTTAATATACTGTTTAACAAAGAACTATTTTCACTATCATTTGATGATTCTTCTTTTATATTCGGTAGTGAAGCATCTTTTTTAACATTTGTTACATTAGAATTTCCTGTAAACACTTTCATATTATAAGGATTATGATTTTTACAATAATGTTTTTTTGAATGATCAATATCAAATATCTCACAAACTTTTATGTTGTCATCATCATCTCTATAATGATATGATAAAATGGCTTCACGTTCATTTGTAAATTTAACCAAAGCTGACAAAGAATCTATATCATCATCAAATGAATATGTATCATCTAATGCTTTTAATACATCAGAACCTTCCAATGTATTGGCAGAAAGAGAAGCCTTTCTTGCAACTTTTTTTTTAATCAAATCATATTGTCTTAATAAATTCAATTCTAATATAGCTTCTTTACTCAATGATAATTGTTTTTCTTTCTCTTTAACATATACAAAGTGTTTCTTAGGGTCGAAACCTGTTAATACCATTTGATAAGACATCTTCTCTGTATAATTTGATTTTTGTACATATAACTCATCCCATAGAAAGTTAAATATTTGCGAAAACCTTGTTGTGATATAATCATTAATATTTGATTCTGCTATCCATTGGCGTACCGTGTTTATAATAGTCAACAATTGTTCAATAGGTTTAATTGTTGGTTTAACAAAGTAATTAATAATTTGTACTATTTTAAATGAAGACAAATATTCCATAAGTTGTGACTCTTTATCATTAGAATCATCAAATAATTTAACCAATGGTTTAGGAAATAATACTTTTCCTTCTGGTAGGTAAACAGCTATATTCTCAACTTTATCATTACACTCACCACACTCACTTTCCATTCTTAATCTTGAAGATGAGGATCGTTGTGAAATATTTCTTTTCCTACTCTGAGCTATCTGAGATACATTTTGTACTTTCTTTTCATATGTTAACTCATTATCTATACCTTGTTGTGATTCCATTAATATTGCATTTGATCTTATTGATAAGCATCTGGAACATGGTGCAAGACCATTACGACTTAAATAACGTAAAGCATCTTCAAAACCTTGTCTACAAATTCTTGAACATATTTCTGTACTTGGTGGGATAAGGCAAACAGTAATTCTATATAGATTTCTTGTTGTAAATCTTATATTTGTACCAGTAAAATCAAAACTAAAAAAACTTTGACTATCTTCATCCATTGGACAAATGTCACTTTCTCCACTGAAAGGAGAAATTGTAATACTATTTTCATCTACAACAGGTTGATTTGAAGATATCCCACCATCAACATATTGTTCCCCTCTAAATTTTGGGGGAACTCTTCCGCAATAAAATGGAATGAAACAACTACAAATAATCGCCTAAAAGAATGTAAANAAAGATAAGATCTTTATTACTTACTTGTATAAGTTCTTCTTTAGTATCATATTGTGAAACTATAACATTTTGATGATCTTTCACTCTAGTTAATGATATAAAAAGTTTTCCTGAACATAATTCGTGTGCATTTTCTGGTAAAGCAAGTTCCAAACCATCTCTAACAAGTTGAAGGAGATTAAAAGAAGGATGTAAAGCACCAAGTGCTCTTGATCTAGCTTGTGTAACAACTTGAAGTATATTACTTGTAGCTTTTGATATACATATATCACATAACAAAAATGTAGCTGCAATAGAACCTGCTGAAGCACCACATATCTTGTTTTTTGCCAATTGAGGAGCATACTCTTTGATAGCAGCACATACTCCTGCATGATATATACATAAAAATCCGCAACCCGCAAACGATAAACTTAAATTGTCCGTTGACATAATATTTTCTTGTGTATGAGTATGCATTGTATAATGTTAATAATTTTTAATAATTGTTATTCAATAAATGCATGTATTTTGAAATCTAAAAGTAAAGGTAAAAATATTTCAAAATTTAATAAGATTAAAATGGCAATCATTAACAATGTGAGATAAAAATAACAAAAAAAANAAAAAAAATTGCATTGGAAAGATGACAAAAGCATGCATAAATATCATATAAACACAATGATGTTATGTTTATAAAAGTATAATGATGTGTTAAATATTACTACTTAATTTATATCGTGTTTATGATTTAAAATTTTCTAAAATATTTTATATTAGGTAAACCCTTTTCATGTATATTATAATAATTATTATTAGATAGATTAAATATGTGAATATGATGATGTGAGATTTCAGAATATTCTATTTTGTAGCATCAAAGTATATTACTTAAAATGAAAGCTTTTTTAGTATTCGATGTGTCTTAGGACAAATATATATGCTTTTGGTCTTGAAACGAACCATTAAACTAAATATACGTTTAATAAAATGTTGAAAACAGGTAGGTAAATTATTAACTTTATTTGACTGTAACTCAAAATTATTGCAATAATAAGATTTTATAATAATATAAAAACAGTCTGCTTATAATTGTAATCAAACAATCAGCTTCTCATAGGAAATTTGATTATTAGTAATTTGGAGAGAAAATTACTAAAAGAATGTAACTTTATTGATAATTATTAGGGAACATTACTTCGTAAAAGTGCAATCAAATATGTTTTATAATTTTAAACCCATCAATCTTATACTTTTTTAAATAATTTAAATATAAGTGTTTAATATAATAAATATTTCACGTAATTATGTTATCATTTACTTTATATATTTTATATTGAATGATAAGATAAGAGGGAAAATATGCATGAAAAGTAATACTACTATGATCTAAGAAATTCATTTTAAAAACACAATATACAACAATAAAAAAAAAGTATATCAAAATTAACAAAATATCAAAAAATATTAAACACGTCCTTTTATTACTAAATTATTAGTAATTCAAACATTAAGCTTTAATATAACTTTAAAGCAACAATAATCAACATAGAAATAACATTTTCAACACGTGATGATAGTATGGGTTTATATAATTATTTATAATTAAATAGTTTATGTATTGAAATTTTATTAAAGATATAGACATTGAGCACATGGCGGAAAGATATCTCAATATTTAGTATATCACATGATAAATTTATTTGAGTACGAAGATAAATTTATTATTTTAAAAATAGCCTGTTATTATTATTTATAAATTTTATATTAAAGAATAAACATAAAAATTCAAAAATTTTATGATTTTTTTTTTGCTTGTTTTTATTATTAATAAAAAAATCTTATTTCTCCTCGTTAAAACGTTTTTGAAAATAATTTTAATTTTTGATGTAATACTGACACATTGTTTTTCTTGCTTTTTTGAACATCATCTATATAATTTAACTTAAGTGAGTCTAAACAATACAAAAAACATAAATAATAAATGGTATAAATGTTTTTTCAATAAAATAGTGGCAAATGAATATTATCGAAACGTTGTTTAATAATTATTTAACCTTGTTTGTTGAAAAAATTTAATTAAATCATTTTATTCTTTTACAAAATACATTTATTATGCTTCAAGGAGATAAAGAATAATAATTTATAATATTTTTCCTTAAAGATAAAATATAATAAAGATTTATAATGTAAGTTGATTAATCTTGCCTCCAGTTTTATAATACTTGCTTTGAGGAAAAAAATTTATAATAAATCAGGGTAAATTTTTCATGGCTTCAAATATAAATTAGAAAGTAAAAATTTATTTTTAAACATTTTTATTTATAATATTTCACTTAAATAAAATTTATATTCTCATTTTTTTTATACAATTAAACCAGCTATGTCCTTCTTTAATAATTCATCCCAAACTAATATCTTGTTGGACGCTATTACAGCTGCTGTTTGTAATAATATTCTTTCAAAAAATCCCATTGTGCAAGAAATTACCAATAATTCATTTCAAATTTTCAAAAAAAATGCTCCCTTTATTTCTAACAATATAAGAAATGATATGTCAGTCAAGGATTTGGGAATAATTGGTGGCTGCGGGTTGTGTAAAAAAACGTTTTTAAAACACATTGAAATGATTCATCACATTGTCGATCATTACCCAAAACAATTTTATTTATTTGAGGATACAATTACAACGACCTCGTTAATGGATAACGATTCACTTGAAAACATTAATAAAAATGCAGATGCAACGAGTAACGATGAGAAAGGAAAAATGATGTATAATAAAAATGATTTTTCATTTCAAATAAAAAAAGAAAATAATGATCTTGGTTATGCAATGTGCTCAATTTGCTGTCAAACATTTAACACAAATTTAGAATATGAATCGCATATTAATCTTCATTCCTTGGTTAGTGATAATTTTATGCAAAAAAATTATTAATTAATTTACACTTTTAGGAATCAAATTTAAAAGAATTAGAAGAGTTTTCTCAAGAAAAAAATAAACTTAATGATAATAACGACAACTCAACTTGTTTAACAAATTCCAATTACTTGTTTTCAAGGAATTATTCTACAGTATCTACAAAAAAGTGCAATATTTGTCATAAAAAGTTTATAAGTACTTTTGATCATAATCTTCACATGGGTCAACATATTGGTTTTTCATATGATTGTAAAGACTGTGGAAAATGTTTTGAAAATCGAAAAATGTTATCTTTTCATAATAAAAGTCACAAAAATGCAATTTTACCATTTGAAAACAATGATAAAGATCTTCTTAACAATAAAAAAAATGTTAAAAATATAAACAAGCATATTTCATATTACAACATAAATATTCCTCAAAAATTGTTTCAACATAAATTTAAAATGTCCATGCATAATAACAACAATGGTAAGAGTATCAATAAAAATCAAACAAAAGAACACTGTTTGCAAAGTAATTTTACCTCTCAAAAGGAGAAGAAAGTTCAATTAAAACAATCTTCTATAATAAAAATATATAAAACAAAATTATAGTTGCACTTTTTTGTGATTAAACTAAAAATATTTTTCTTTTTTCAGATGTTTACATTTCAATTAAATAATTGCACTTAACTCATTTCTAAATTTTAAACAAAATGCTTTTAAAAAATATGTCATGATTCATGAAGGAAATTGAAAAATTAATCCTTTTCCTCATTTCCCCATCAAAATGCATATAAATTTTTATAATAATTTAAAGTATAACTTACTTATAATAATAAAATGAAACTACGATATACTTTGGTATAAATGAATTGTTTTGTTATTATGGATACACAAAGAGTATTTCTGACTTAACATTTCAAATGGACTCTACAATATAAATGCATGATTGTTTAATAAAGTGAAATTTTTTATTTAATCTACTTTACCAGATGATAGCGAATTTTAATATAAAATTATTTTTATATATAAAAATATATTTATATATATGTTATAAATATTTAATGCAACTTATGGACTATATACTTTGAAAAAATATTTATGATGACATACTTTATGACTCTAAAATGTTATTGAAAACAGTCTTAAAATTATAGGGAACAAAACTAAATTTTTAAAAATTAAGGGATTTTTTGAAATTTAAATGATGGGAAAAATATTTAAATGTTAATAAAATATAATTTTTCTACTACCTTATAATTTAATCAAAGTATAAATTTTGTTATGGACTAACTTATTAACTTTATTTAGTATAAAGTTAAATATAATGAATATTTTGAAATCTAAGTACATACTTCTTGTTGAAAGAATAATTGCAGCATTGGATTACGGGTACACGAATTAAAATCTGTAACCCACATATCAATACTGTAACTATAAGTTCAGACATGTGAAGATGTATCATAGAAATATTCATTTATATTTTTTAGTTAGTTAAACATGATGTTCTCTAAAAGATAATAATGTTCGCATACTACCAGCAATGCCACTAAATTGAATAATGACTATCAGTGCTGACTGAAAGATGAAATAGTCTGAAAGTGTTACATATTTTACTAGCTGTGGGCATGGCTTCATATTATTTACCCTTACGTCCGCCCCCTAGGTGTTATGCGATGGCAGCTCTGATGACGAAATGGTCGCACATACAGAAGAAAGAAAAAATACTAAGCAGTTGGAATTGACAAGCTGTAATATTTGTAACTAAGCGCTAGAGCTATCTTCACAGGCAATTATGTAAAAGTGGGACCATCATATTACCCAACTAATCTAAAAATATGATGGCATATTTAAGAAACGCATCTAGTAAGGGAAGGAACGCAAAATGATGTCAGTAGTCAAAAAATTACCATTTATACTTACTCAATCAGCAAGTAGGCGTTTTTGTATATAATATCAGCAAGGGGAAGTGATATATTGGCAATATAATTTTTACTCGATGTACCATCCTATTGCCAAAAATATGTATACTCCCACAAAAAAGGTTTTATGTTTTACGCAGAACACAAATTTTACGTTTCTAAGCCTATAGTAATATTGGATGAATCAACGCGAACAAGGACGTAACACATTATCTACAATTTTAACGTGATTATTCATACAAGTTAAGATGAAAAATTATGAAATTAAAGTGTCAATCTAACAAAACTAAATGTAATAAAGATAGAATGAGAAGAATGCTTTAATGCGGAAATTTATAAGCTTTTATATAAAACATTACACCCTATTTTTAAAAATATATAAAAATGTATTTATGTTTAATCAAAGAAAAATGTTAACAGGCCTAACAAAATGAAATAAGCTTTGACAATATATACTTTTTTTTGCTTAACATAAAAATCTTTCTCATTTAAATTTTAATTTATTATGGCAATATATTTCTTATTCAGCTATTTTTTAATTTCATTTTCCACATTCATATGTCACAAAACAATAAAAGAGCAATTTATTTTAACTGTTCAATTTTATGTAAATAAAAGAAGACATATATAAAATATTTTTAAATATTAAGAAATCATTTATATGAGCTGTTTTAAATTATAAATATGAAATAAAATAAAAACTAAGAATAAAAAATTTTTTAATTAACAGCTGCATTTATAATCGCAATGTTTAATTAGGATACTAAAAAAAATGCTATAAAGTATATATTTTTTATTTAAAAAGTCTTTTTATCAAACAATATTTTATATTCTATTCTTATAAATGAAATTTAAAATAAAGTAATTTTCTTTTTTTTAACAAAAGAATAAACTAAAATTTATCACTTTTTTTTTAATTATTACTTTTGTTTAAAGGAATATTAACTCTAACCTATATTTATAAAACAATGAATTTAGAGAAAACTACATTTCTACCATCGAAATAAAGATGATAAAATATAAATTACATTTTTTATTACTCATATAAATGCACTTTACCCCTAAAAATTTTATCGCAAGAAATTTTCTAAGTACATATGTGTTATTTTCCGCGCCAGGTCAACATTTTTTTAAAGACAAAAATTATTCAAATGCATAAAGGAGATGGTGAGTAGAGGTATAACAAATGTTGAAACATTAAAAGGAGAGAAGAAATAAAAGTGTACACAATATAATTTTATAAATAACATAACAGATGAGTTTTCAAGTTTGTTCCTCGCATACATATAGAGGGGTTAAATATTTAGAGAGGGTACACAATAAAAAAACTTTAGTTTAAATGCATTCGAGCTGCCGCAAGAATCATCTTTCGCGATGTACTATTTACTATAAACATTATTCCCTTGCTTAAGTACAATATGAACCATAAAAATTTTATGGAATGAAAGATTATAATTTAACGATTACGTGTGCAAAAATTTAATTTTTAAATGTACCAATATTATATGGGAAAATTTTTTTTTTCCCTCATATATCACAAAATAGAATTTTTAAAGCATAAAAAATTAGAAGGGAAAGAATTTTATTGGTATGTGATCGAAAATTATGAGTTTATAATATAAAATTTTTATTTATAATATGATTAACAAACATGTTTTAGTGTTTGTTACATTATCATTCATATATATAAAGACCTTTTGTCACTTAGCAAGTTGTTTGTTAATTGTTTACAAAAAAATGCAAACTTAAAGATAGTCCAAATTAACAGATATAATGCCATTATTAAATTTTTGAAACATATATAGTATCAGAATTTAAACTTTTATTGTTAGTTTCTTAGCTTGTACAGCAGGTTTTAAACACTAATCCTATAGCTATACTCATCGATTTAAACTGTAAGGACATTAGAACAAACAAAAGGATATTAATATTTNTTTGCGAGAGGGAATACATATCTCACCTTGACCAAGCCGTAACTAGAAATTAACTTCTTTTAGATGATATATATATGTATTACTTATAAAATTATGACCTAATGTAATCATTATACATATGTCTTTATTGAATAATTTATTGTTAACACTTTAACAAAAAAATAAACTGAATCTATATACATCACCTAATCCTTTGTAGTAATATCATCACTTTTGATAAATTAATTTTTTACTATAAAACTTACCTTAAATTATCATTATTAATTTATATAACAGGTTCTCTAAAGAAATATTTAATAATTTTATTATGTCGTTATTTCTTTATGCAAATTTTTTCGTAATTATTAGTTGTTTGTGTGAAAATTACATACTTAACATTTTTAGTTAAAACAGTGATTTTATATATATTGTTATATTGATCTTTTTATCGATATATTTTTGATTTGTTTAAAAATTATACAAATATCAATAATATTTTTTATTTCAAAGGGACGAAAGTTTATATTAAGAATATAGAAATGTCAACATTACTAAGTAAGTTTCTTATTTATAAATATATATTATAAAACAAAATTATTTTAGATCATACAACACTTTCCTCATGGAAGTGTGCTGATTGTGATGCTGAAAAACCAACCTGGGCCTCAATAAATTTAGCAGTTCTTCTTTGCAGTGATTGTGCATCAATTCATAGAGATTTAGGTAATTGTTTTATATTTAAATATAATGTAATAAAAAAAAATAACAACTATAGGACGTCATATCAGTCAATTAGTATCCCTACAAAAAAGTTATTGGAGTCCATATCGTCTCGAATTGATATTGTATCTTTATTCCAATGGGTCAAATAATATTTGGGAATATTTTCTTTCTGAGTCATCAAGAACAGATCAATCTAATATAAATATTAGACATTTTGTGAAACCGAAACCAGAAAGTGCAATTACACCAACAAAAGAGAAATATATTAGAGATAAATATTCTGAAAAAAAATTTGCTTCAAAAACAACAAATGAAAGTCAAAATGATTTGGATATGCAATTATTTGCTTGTGTCCGTACATCACATGTTGAGACAACATTGCGCTTATTAATTCATGGTGCTAATCCAAATTATGTTAATTGTGAAACAGGGGAAACACCTTTACATGTAGCTACTAGAGAAGGACAATTGAAACAAGTTGAATTATTATGCATTTATGGAGCTAATTTATTTTTTGAAAATAATAAGGAAGAAACACCAAAAAGAATAAGTAAAGAAAATGGTAATATGGAGTTATTATCACGTTTACTTGAATTAGAATTTGAAATTTCTGACAAAATATCATGGTTTTTATGTGGTAAAATGCCAAGTCATGATAAAAACTGCCATTTTCTAATACCAGATATTGTTGGGTCGCATTTAACTGAGAAGCAAAAGAGAGTTCTAATGAAATATACCAATCAAAATAATGAATCATTTGCCAGCATTTCTCAAGACATTTTTGATGAGGTAAACTTTTATATATTTTTAAATGATGATTAATTTCTTTAGGTTGAACGCCGGATTAATGAAAAAATATGGTATGCTGAGATCAAAGAGCGCCATGAAAAGTTAGGATCTATTGTTAATGTCATGGCTTCTTTTTTACCGCTCAATCCAATAATTCCTTCCTTTAGAAATCAAAGGAGACAAAAATTGGCAAAGTTCGACACAAATGCCTTTGTCTATTTATTGGTATGTCATTTGAAGGAAACAAAAAGAAGATTTAATGGTGAAAATAAAGAAAATATTTTACGAGGGAATGTAGAAAAAGAAACAAGACAATCACAAAAATCAAGTGAGAAACATTTTAGTAGTAATGATTATGATGAATGCGCAAGTGTTCCATCACCAGATTTATTAGCAAAATTAAATGAAAAGAAATTGTCATATACATTACCAAAGATACCACAAAATAATAATGATTTACAAGTTCCGTTAACAAAAGAAGTTGAAATTTTACAGGATATTATAAAAAAACAAACACAAACAATTAATAATTTATCTGATTTGGTTGTTACTTTGTCAAGGTTTGTCTTTCTATCATTATATTTTTTGTAACTAATTAATTTTAGAGAAGTGAAAATTATGCAAGATAAAGTTGAGCATGTTGTTGAAGATAATACAACTCTTCAGGATGATCTATCAAGATTACGTGCTCATGTTTATATGAAAGATACTCAATTTGCAAATCAAACTAATGCATTTATTCCAAAGAATGCATCTTTTCAATCTAATAATAGCCATTCTTCAAATGTGCCAAACATTTCAAATAATACACCATTGTCAAATGCAAATTTTCCAATACAAAGAAATTCAACAATGGCTCAAAATAGTAATAATACATATAAAGGACATGTATCTCCTGAAAATAATGAAATAAACTATATTCGTAATGTTGAATACAATGAAAAAATTGTAACATCTCATAATATTCAAGCACAAAAAGATAATTCATATATAAATATACTTTCTGAACAAAGAGCACAATCTAGGAATGAAAAATCGCGTTCTAAAAAAGATGGATTTACAAAGGGAAAAATAGTTAGATTTGTAGATGATTTAACTTCAGCAATAAGAAGTTTACAAACGGAATTATTAAAATCAACACCATATGTTTATCCACATTGTGAAGCAGTAAATGCAGTTGTCTTTAATATTCTAGATAGCGTTCCAAAGAGTCTTCAAAGAAAAACGGTTCTTCTTTTAATGCAAAAATTGGAAAATTCAATGTATCGATTGGAATCGATCTGTTCAAATCCAAATATAAATGTTCATGAAGCATCATTGGCTGCATTTGCTTTAGCATTAGCTGCAAAGAATCTTTTCATTACCTGCGAATAATTTTTTAGGAATAACAATATAAAAATACATATGATTTAATCGAAATTGTGAAAGTTAATCTACTCTGTCTCAAATTTCGTAATATTTATTCAACCTCATGAATTCAATCAAACTAATAATTAATACATTTTTTTTTCTTGTTTTACTAAAATTATAAAACAATCGTCGATGTTTATAGATAATTATATTTATAAATTAATATTTTTATATGTGCTATCTAATTCCACATTGTAAATACCTTTGCTTACTATATCTTTTTTGCTATCTTCTTCAAATTCAACTTTTGATGATGGAACTAAATAATGATTATTTAGAACCATAAAACAAATAAGAGTTATAATTAGTATTATTGTGAGTGCTGTTACTTCTATATAGAGATTAAGTACTGGACCTAAAATAAAAGATAAGCTACAACCAATTGATTGGAAAAGTCTTGACATTGATACAGCTTGACTTGTTTCATTTTTAAATTGTGATGTACATACTGCTGTCCTAACTGAATTCCATGCTCCATCTCCTGCTCCAAGTAAAAAAGCAATAAAAAGAGCTGTAAAAGTATTCATAGGAAAAAAATTTGAATTGGTTGTATGAATGTATTTTGATTCGGGTGGAACAAAACAAAATATGAATCCCAAAACAATAAAATGTATAAGTGAAGCTAATATTACACTATATTTATATCCATTAACATGAAATTTCTTTGAAATCCAAGAAATTACTAAACTTGTTATAATTTGACCAAATCCACAAGCTATAGTGTAATAAGCTGTTACTTTTAATGCACTTCCCATTGTTAAATTTTTCATAAATATGAGACATGTTGGATATATTGCTATCCAATATCCGGTTTCATATCCTATAAAAAAGAAACAAGGAATCAAAAGTTGAATTCTTCTGTCTTTCACCATTGTAATATTTTTTAACAATGATTCACGAAGTTTGATCATGCTAAAAGATTTTATTGATCCACTATTATTTGGAAGGGAAGAAAATAATAAGAAACTAATTAATGAGGTTGCCAAGAAAACAGCCATAACAAGTCTTATAGTTGAAATAGACATATAATCCAAGGAAGATCCATTAGAAAAATATTCTAATCCTAATAAAGTTAAGCCACCAATAGGTAGTGATACTAAATTAACTGCCCAACATATTGCGCTATTTCTTAAGTGATTATTTTTAGTTGTTATTTCTTTAAGATAAACACCCTGTCCTGTCCAAGATACTTAAAATATTTTTTATTTTTTATATTTCTTTTTNTTTTTACAAACTTACATGGGACTCCTAGTCCGATCAAAAAAGAGATACCATAATATATATAAGTATTTAGGAACATAAAAAGACTCATATGAAGAGTAAATATAAATCCCGATAAAGCCATACTCCATTTTGCGCCAATAGTATCAACGATAAAAGGTGTTATTAATGCTACACATGCTCCTGCAACAGAGTTTATTGAAAGTCCATAATAACCAGCATATGGATTCATTCTTGATGGATCAATGTGAGCTACGCTATGTAACATATTTTCTTCAACCATAGCTTTAATATCATATCCAAGATATAGAAATAAAAATCCTATACCGACAAAATGTACTAACAGTAATTCACTTGCCATAATGAATCTAGAAAGAATGATAAAAATAACTGATATTTTTTTAAATTTAAATAGGAAATGAAAACATTTTATTCTAATCCGTTTATTATAAATACGGTTTTAAAATTTTATTGTTAAACATTGATATTTTAATACAAAAAAAATCACTATAAAGATGATAAAAATTATAAAAATAAATTTATTTTAATTCTTTTGACAATTTATGATAAGTAATTTATACCTTTCAAAAATAATACAATGAATGCAAATTTTATAACTGTCGTCACAGTCTTTCGAAATTATTTTATGATGTATATTTTAATATATTAATTAAATAAGAAAGGTATAAATATATATTAATGATAGGTAAATGATGATATATTCTTATGGAGTAAAAATGTTATAATTTGACTTTGTCTTGTGCTTGGTATATGCGAAATTTCTTGTTTTTTTAAAATACCGTGTTAATAAGAGTTTTAAAATATATAATTAATAATAAAGTGAAATTAACAACCTTGACATAAAGATGCAATTTAATCTTTTTTTTTTTAATAAGATATTGTAATAAAATTAAACAAGCATTCATTAAATTTTGATGATACAAGAATTTGATTTATATAAAAGAATGTTTAATGAATAACATAGCTTGACGTACATTTAAGAACATATTTAGTACATCTCATTATTAATTATTTCACTTTTAAGACTATTATATTTGATAATTTTGAGAACAACATATTTAAGCAGTGATTTGATGTTTAGGGACGTTGGTATTTTTATTTCTCTGATGTATTTGGTGTAGCTGAATGAGCCATTGCTACTGAAAGTACAATCTTATCAAGTCCTGTACCAATACATTTTTCATTTGAATTTCGTGAATCTGATACCTGATTTTCTTGATTTTGTGTTATGGCTTTGTTTTTATGTCTCCTAATGACATATCCATTTCCACTATTTAAATATCTTATTGTAGGAACATATTCAAATTGAAAACTTGTAAAATAACTTCTACAGAAACACATTCTTGATAATTTCAAATTTACTTCTTGTCTTATTCTTTGGTTACATGCATAATATATAGGTAAACGAAGTGCACAGGCTAATACTGTTAATAAAGATATCAAATCAGATGTGATTGTGTAATATGGTCTTATTTCTTCACTTGTTAAAAATTCCTTAAATATTAAAATTTAATTTTACAAGTAGTACGTAGTTTAAACTAACCGAATCAAATGCCTCCCATGTCGCAACAATAACGTTTAAAAGATTTGAAGCAAGATAAGTACAAGTAACCAACACTAACATTCTTGTTGCTGATCTTATGTTATGCTAAAATTTTTTTAATATAAACAAAAAATATATAATAAAAAATTTTAGCATAAATTTTTATCTATTAAATTTTAAAGCGAAAATTATTTAAAGCAGGTGTTAAATAGAACCAAAGGTTGAAACCGAAAAATAGGATATATAACAACAACTTTTGATTATAAATTTTAATATAGTTTTTACATAACTTTTTGATTTATGTTATAAATATAAATTCATGAAAAGTTTTAATCATAACAAATATTATTTTGTTAGTTGTTGATTAATATTTTATTTAAAATATCAAAAAAGGGAATGTTAGTTTTGAGTTATATATATTTACAACACACTTACTCGATGCTCAGAGATGCCGAAGCGAAAAAGCCTTGCTCCTACCTGTTGTCTTCGTAACTGTAGTACAATTTGAATGTTAAAGTAAAAACTTAGAAAAAAAGGTAAAAATGTTGATATTAAACAACGAAACCAAAATGTATAAAATGTTTTATAAGGTTCTTCTCTGGCAAAATCATTAAATCCAACAACATAAGCTGTAACTCCTGTACAATTAAAATTATTTTTAACCATTAATTCCCAAAACATTGGTCCTTTAGCCATTAATGCAAATATGAAGACGATAACTGTTAAAACCATTCGATGAATCATTGTAAAACTATTTTTTATTTTTTTTACCGTCAAGAAACGTTCAAATGTTGCTAATGTAATTAAAAGTGCTGAACCTGTCATTGTTATATGACATGTTGAAAAAACGTACTTAACATATCCAAACCAAGCTTTTGACATAACTTCATTTTCAAAATAGTCCATAAAAATATTTACCGGGAACATAAGTATATAAGATGCTAAAACAGAAATAATATTTCAATTAACTTATTATATATTTTTTGTTTCCTTCTTCACATCATTAATAATATACAATACAATATATTAAGATGCTTTAAAAAATTATTACATATCCTATATATTTTGTATAATAATATTATACTCTATTTTGATGATATTTATCAAAAATAATGCATCATACTCAAAATTTAATTGTAGTTAATAAAATGATAATCAAATAAAATGTGAAAGTAGTTTTGAAATTTATAAATTTTGACAAACCTGATAAAAATATATCACTGAAGGCAAGAAATATAAGATATAATAATTGAGAATAACGATTGTTACGACTGGAGACAAGAATTGAGAACAAAAATGTGTTAAAAATTACTGATATAATTGCAACTAAACTTCCGACAATTCCGACCATAATAAATCGACTGTCTTCAGGAGTGATAACAGAACAATGTTCTTCCCAAAATTCATCATGTATAGATTTTATCATATAAATATTTTCATCATTTATTTCATCCATTATCTTTGATGTAGTTAATGTTTTGTTTTCAGCACTCATTATTTTGTTGTGATGAAAGATTTTAGAATATCAAATATTTTTTTTCTAAAAAATTGATATTTTTATTATAAAACAAAATAAAACAATATTTATCACTTCTTATCCATATCGTCAACAGACACATTTGTTTAAAACTTAACGAGTACAAGTTGCACAAATTCAGTGACAAAAAGCAAATGAAGAGAAGGTTATAAAATGAGTTGAAAAAGCAAAATTGTCACATTTGGAAAGTGTTTAGTGATAACGAAGATATATAGGAGGGATAGATATAAAAACTAAAGGATGTTGAAAAAATCACCAAAGATTGGACTTTTTCATTTTTAAAAATTTTATTTTAATAAAATAAGATATAAAATTTTTTGTTCTACTTTTAAATAATACATGTATATATTTTAAAATAAAAATTTGAAATATTTTTGTTTTATTATCATGAATGAATAAAGATAAGGTTTTTACATTTTTAAAAAGATATTGAATTTAAATTTTGTTTAATGATTTATAGATTTTTAATATATATTAAATGATGTAATTTTTAACATTTTATTTTTACATCTTAATACTGTATAAAAGTATATTATCTTGATAATGATTTATTCAAACATATATATAAGATATATTTTCTTCAACTTGACAATAAAAAGCACTAATAAATGCAAAATAAGATTATATATCACTTTCTAATCATAAAAATATAGTTCACATGTATGAAATAGAAAATTGTGTCTCAATAATATAGTTGAAAATAACTAATTAGTACCTAAGATTTTATGATAATATATTAGTTATTATAACTTTCTTTAACTCTACATGTCAGTTAATATTTATTGAATAATAAAAAAATAATTATTTAATTAAAAATAATATTTTTTTGTATTTTAATGAATACCGAATAAGATGTTAATTAAACAATATATGTAATAAACATTTTATTATTTAAAAAGTATTTAGAAAACACAAGATTAAGTATATCTTATGTAATTGGTAAAAAAGAATTGAAAAGTAAGTAAAAAAATAAAGTTTTGAAAATCTTTTTTTTAATTTTAAGTTTATAAACTATTAATAATTAAATAAACTAAAATTGTATAAAGCTTACATTTTTATAGTACTAATGATTAAACGTTAAAAGAATTTTAAGTATAAGATTATATTTCTATTATAAAATTTATTGTTATATTTATATTTAGCTTAAAAGGTTATATTTATATGCATACTTTAAAATTTAAATTTCTTAAATAAAATCACTTTTAATGGATTCTATTCTGTGAAAATGATAAAATCTAAAAAAAGTTGAACGCCTATTTCTTTGGATTGAATAAAGTATAACACTTTTTCACACTAAAAATTAGAAAATGCTTGAAAATTAAAGATTAAATTGAAGATAAAGTTTAACAAATGGATTTAAGATATAAAACTTGTAGCATTATTTGTAATAAATTACTAAAAGATATTTTATATTAATTGAAAAATAGATAAAGATTTAGGAGGAATATTTTTCATTTATATATTTTATATAAATATTACTGATTTTTGTTTATTTGAAATGTATACTTTAAACAATTGTGAAGTGTAACGAATTATAAAAAAATAAATATATTTGCTTTTCAAGAACATTAAATCATTTAAAATAGTTTTTTTATATAGTTGTTTATTCATTTAAATAATATTAACTATTTGTGTTTTAACAATATTTGTATAAAAAATATCAGATTTTTTGTATTATCATTCCGGAAGCACCACCTCCTCCATTGCAAATAGCACAACATCCATATTCTCCTTTTTTTAAAGCATAAACAAGATGTGTTAAGATTCTGGCTCCTGACATTCCAATGGGATGTCCGAGTGAGACGGCTCCGCCATGAACATTAATTTTATCGGAACTAATATCAAGATGCTTCATTGCAACAAGAGGAACTGTACTAAACGCTTCGTTCAATTCATAAAGAGAAATATCTGTGTCAGATAATCCTGCTTTCTTCAAAAGAATTGGAATAAGTTTTGCTGGAGCTTGATCAAATGATGAAGGTTCAACAGCTACATCTCCATAAACAATAATTTTGGCTAACGGTGTTAAATTTAATTCTTTTATTTTTTCAATATTTGCTAAAATTAATGCTGAAGCACCATCACTAAGAGGAGATGCATTTGCAGCTGTAATTGTTCCATCTTTTTTGAATACAGTTCTAAGTGTTTTCATTTTAGCTGCATCAAATTTACTGTATTCTTCATCCTCATTAATTACTTTTTCTCCTTTACGATCTTTAATAATAACTGGGATAATCTCCTCTTTAAAAGCTCCATTAAGCCAAGCATTTGCTGAACGTTGGTAACTAAGTGAAGCATAATTATCTTGAATTTCTCTTGTCAATTGAAATTCTTCTGCTGTTTTTTCTGCACACTCTCCCATATGCATCTTTGAAACTCCATCTGATAACCCATCATTAACAATACCATCAATAGTTTGAAATCCTCCATATGGAAGTTCTCCTCTCTTGATATAAAACGGTACATTAGACATAGATTCCATTCCACCAGCAACTACAATATTTTGTTGTTTTATTTGAAGCTGTTGTGCACCTAACATAACAGATTTTAATCCAGATGCACATACTTTGTTTATTGTTGTAGCAGGAACAGAAACAGGCAAACCAGATTTCAAAGCAACTTGACGTGCTGGTGCTTGGCCATTATTTGCTTGACAAACGTTACCCATGAATATTTCATCAACTTCTGAAGGGTTTAATGATATTTTCTCGAGTGCACCTTTAACAGCAATTGCTCCAAGTTCAACAGCTGTGATTGATGAAAGTGTTGATTTGAAGCATCCTATTGGAGTACGAACAGCAGAAACAATATAAACATCAAGGGAATCAGACATAATTCTTGATAATAATAAAGAAAACGACAAACATGCAATGTGTCTATTAAATCTTTTTTTTAATAGAAACTAAATAAAGGCGCGGACGACATATATAATAAAATGCAAAGTCATATTGTATATTATTATCTAAATTTTTTTTAGTATCATCAAAAGTTACGCCATCTATGACATTTCGTTAAATTATACAAATCAATTACAATGATAATCAACGTCTAACATCTCTTTTGAAAAAATACATATCAATGAACATTACAAGAAAAGTTATTCATCAAAATACCACATCGGTAGACATTATTTTTCAATTGCCATTCAAATTTTTATATCAAGTTTAATTCTCTACAAAGATAAGGGAATGATAAATGTATAAAATGGATATTACATTAAATACATAAGCAATATTGTTGTTAAAGAATAAACAATTTTACATGAATTTAAATGTGTCAAATACTAATCTTTATTCAAATAATTTTTTTTTTAAAATATTATAATATCAAAGTTATAAATAATACATTAATAAAATTTTAAAAGTGTTAATGTTTTCACTAATCATTTTTAATAATTATCAAAAAAACTTAATTGGAAAAATTTTTGTGTGAAATGAGGCTTATTAAAGTTATAATTAAATTTTTTTTATCATTGATATGAGAATTAGATATAATAAATAAGGAAATATAATAAATTTAGAAAAATATTAATTATAATAAATTACAAAATAGAATCATTTAATTAAATGATAATAATGTAATAACAATTATGATTACAACATAAAAAAACTTTACCAATTATGGCAAAAATTTTTGATCTCTCAACCTCTAAAATAATCTAATCATTTTTTTATTTTAATGTCTAATTGATAGTCAAAGTTTTACAATTTGTTGATTTGAAACACTCTTTGTTACATAACTCTTTCAATTACAATTATATATACATAAAATCATTTTGAAATATATTTTTCTCTAATTTTTTGGAAATTTTCTTTTTTATTATAAATTATATAACATATATTTTATAGTAAAAGACACGTTTAAATTTTAATTATATGTAAATATATATTTTTAGTATGGCTCTTCTTGATATTAAATTTTTTTCTATATGGATTTTATTTTTTGTTTATAAAGCAAATTGTGAATCAAATGAAAATTTAAGGAATACTAAAGTAATTGAATTACCTGTAAGTAAATTTATGGAACCAGACTGTGAATATACCGTTTTACAAGGTACAAAATTTGGAAATAAGGTTAGCAGGTGAGGTCGTTTCTATTAACTTTTATTATTTTTGACTTGTTTTTTTTTAAATTTTAAATATATTTAGAGAAATCAGTATTGGAGAACCGTTATATCATAAATGGTCATGTAATTATGGAGTTCGTAATGTTCGAATGTATTGCATAATGGTTCATAATTGTACTGTGTCACATTCAAAAGATTTTTCAAACAAACAAATTATTCCAATTATAGATGAATTTGGTTGCTCATACTTTCCTTCAATTATTCCTCATGTCGAATACATGGATGATCTTCAAGGAGGTTTGCCTGTAAATGCCTTTAGTCTTGATATAGATAAACCAGCTTTATTTTTTCAATGCAATATAAAACTTTTGATAAAAATAAACAATGTTTGTAGAAGACCTCATTGTACCCCATTGTCACAATATCAATCAGATAACACAAATTAAAGGATGATGCAAGTTATTACAAATATTTATAAAAATATAATTTAAGAAACATAAGTACAAACATTATTAAGTACACAATTACTAAGATATCACGGATTATAAATATAGACTAACAACTTGTTCCATGTATCAAAAATGTTTGATAAAAACTTTTTAATTATATAAATTTGTAATTGAAAACTAAATAAAATCTTCAAAAACTTTATTTCTTAATATTTTTATTCTTCTAACACCAATTATAATGATTCTTTCAAAACATTAAAGCTGATAATTTCTTTTAAAATGTTTGTAGGTCAAAAATATTATAATTCTTCTATTGTTCACAATGCCATTTAATATTAACATCATATCCATATTTATTTAAATGATACAATAATTTCTTATTTTGGTTATTTTAATATTTTCACATAACTATAAACTTTAATAATAGTAAGCGAACAAGTTTTCGATAAATTTTTTGCTTAAATATCCTATTTATGACAGTTTTTTTATAAAATTATTAATATACCATTTTATATCATATAAATTTATTAAAATTTTAGAGATATAAATATTGCAAAACTCTGGAAGAAGATATAATTAATATTACTATATATAACTGGCTACCGATAACATATACAGTCACATTTAATTGTATGTTGTTACAGAGCATAATATTTCTAAAATCCATAGGATACAAACTTTATCACTTCTTTTATTATTATTTTGATTACTGCCCTTCAACGATATTTGATTATGCGCATATATATATATAAATATTCAGTTTTAGTCATGGGTTACTTTCAACCTTTGAGAGGATTTTTATAGTTAATTCTACTGACCCTCAATCGAGGTTCTATTAGAATTTATATGATTGTAAGACCAACCTACAAAATATCAGAAATATATATTTTTAAGGAAATTCATTTTTTTATATAACTTTTACCATATTTTATTAAATTTGTCAACTGTTTATTTTTTAAATGTTATCCATCAATCATTCAACTAGCTTCATTACCTATCACTAAATTTTCTCTATTCTTTTTAAAATTCTTAATCTATTCAATCAAACTTGTTTCCAATATATCCCCTCATTATCATAAAATTCAGGACCAGTAAACCATTGAGAGCTTTAACATATCCTTTTTAATAATTATAAAACATTTATTATATTTGTATTTGTTATACTACAATTTAATTTTTATTATTATATTTAACCATGATTTAATTTCAAGTGTTAAGAAGTGGTGAAACTGTTAAGTGCTTAAAAATTTATACTATTAAGTTGTACCATTTTATTATGAAATAACAGTTAATTTTTTATCATCTTTTCAATATATAAGTATTCATCTTAAATTAAAATTCATTAAAAATTTTTAACATTTTAAATTTCAGAAAATGCCATCGGGTAATGTTATCTTATCTATTATTCTACTAAACTTAATATATTTTACAAATATTGGTATGTTTTTTATTATAGTAAAACGTTGTTAAATATTAATGATATCATTTTGATAAATGTGACAATGGACTTTTTATTGTACCTACCAGAGGTCAAACAAAAATCATATATACTATTGATAAAATAGTCACAATTCATATAATCTTACGCTCACCTAATTTTCTTTATATTTTATTATGAGAATATTCCTTTTGTCATGATACAATCAAAATTACAATAAGTTTACATCTTCTTATGCATTATCCTTAATAACAATAATATATTTAATGGTGAAATAAGTTTTATCATCCGATTATGAATATATACACTCAAATTACCTTTAACATTCTTTAGCCGACATTGCATAAGAAATTTAACAATGATATCATTGTTCCATATTTTTTATTTTATTTTATAAAGAAAGAAAATTTATTAAAACCTCTTTATAAGAATCCAGATATATTATAAATAATTTCTGAAACTTAACTTTATTCAATTCAAAAGTTTTTAAAATTAGACAGCTTTCCTTCGTCCTTGATCCAACTCATTTACTCATAATATGACACATTTTTAAAAATGACTTTTAAATAATATTAAATTACAAGGTTTTAATTCAAAATGGTTCTAATTATCATTAAATATATATTATTATATAAAAGATTTAGAAATTAAATTTGTTAACTTACAAAAAATTTAGAGCAATTGGTAGTAATTGTAATAATTAAAAAAGACATTAAAAATTAAAGTACCTTTAATTTTTTTAATTAAAAAAATTTTTTTNTTTTTTTATAGGGTTGTCGTTAAATTGTTTTATTTGTGGTGATGCAAATTTAGATGAATTTGGTGAATGTAACACGCAATTTCAGTATGATTGCGCAAATTATGCCAAAAGATTTAGTGAAAATGAACAAATTTATTGTAGAACAACAAGGCAAAAATCTTTAAATAGTGAGTATTTTTATCATTTTTTTTTAATATATCATATAAAATTTAACTTTAGATACATACACCATTATGAAAGAATGCATTTCTGATACTGATCATTTTAAAATGTTTCCTAAGAAAACATCAAAATTAGATGAAGAATGCGATTTGGTTGATGTTGATGGAGCAGAGATTGCCTATTGCTTATGTAAAACAGGTGACTATTGTAATCAAAAACCAATATCAGAACAGTTTATAAAATTTGAAGAGGAACATCCAGAATTATTTGAGAATGATGTAAATGAAAATAAAGAAAAAATAGATTTAATTGAATCCGGTAGGAAAATGGATGAAATTGAAAGTGATTTGAAACGCCATCCATCCAACACTAACTTACAAAAAAATAGTGAAATAGACAAAGATGTTTTATCTACTAGTTCTCTTATACCATCACTTCCAATTACAGATGTTGGACAAAAGAAACCAATAATTCCTGAAATATCTAATGGTCGACAATTTGGTAATGGATTGAATAATATTAAAAAAATTAGTTCCACAAACAATTTATATTGTGTACAATGTGCTCAAGGGAAATTAGAAGATGAGTATTCTGATTGTAATCAGATGAAAATTGTAGAGTGTGCTTCGTTACCTTCTGCAAGTCCCTCTAACAAGAATTACTGTTTCAGTCGTCAAATTATAATCGGGCAAAATAAAAATGCTGTTGAAAAGATGTGCGTATCACATGAAGCATTAGCACAAGAGTATGGAAAAGATGCTAAAGTTGAAGGTTGTGAAACTAGTGAAAATGGTAAGATACGTTATTGTGTTTGTTCTGGAAGTGAATGTAATAGAGATTCTATTTCAACACAGGTAATTATTATAAAAGATGTATTTATATATTTGTTTAGATTGATAAAAATAAAGTTGTGATTGAAAAATTACCTAACTTGACGCCTGTCAAAGTTGATCAATCAAAATTAAATCCAATAAAACCACTGATTAAACAACATTTATCATGTAATGTATGTTCACAAAGTGATTTAACACTGGCTACTTCTGATTGTACAACACAATTATCAAATGATTGTTTATCATTTGGTGATTCTAAGAATTTTTGTTTAACAAGACAAACTCAATTATCTTCTGGATTATTTAATGTTGAAAAGAGATGTATATCTGAAAATGAATTTAGAGAAAATTTCCCTGAGGAGCAATTACATAACAAAGAATTACAAGTGGGTTGTGCGTCTGTCTTTGATGGTTTTGTTAATTATTGTATTTGTGA
The DNA here is from genome assembly GCA_000941615.1 of Parastrongyloides trichosuri. Classification (NCBI taxonomy): domain Eukaryota; kingdom Metazoa; phylum Nematoda; class Chromadorea; order Rhabditida; family Strongyloididae; genus Parastrongyloides; species Parastrongyloides trichosuri. The sequence continues at coordinate 653,130 of LM523160.1, forward strand.
TACTAACAATTGCAATAAAGAATCTTTAATAGGACAAGTTCAAAAAATAAATAACAAGGGTGGATTATTTAATGATCAACAAAAAAGTATAAATTCAGAAGATGATAATGTAAAGAAATCCCAACAAAATATATCTACTAATCCAATATCACCAAAATCAGCACAATCAAAATCGTTAAATACACAAACAGTTTTAGTTCCTGTCAACCATAACATTCTTAATAAACCCATTTTAACCTCTAAAGCTACATCAGAAGATAGATTTGAAGAGTTATTAAATAAAGATTCACCAAATTCTATTCAAAATGAAAAAGATAGTGAGGAAGACAAAACAACCAAATCTATATTAGAAATTAATCATGATCGTATTGAAAAATGGAAAGAATCAGATATACTTTCAACTTCCTTCTCCGGTGGTAATAAAATGAACTTTTCAATTAAACATCATTTGTTCATAATTCCATTAACAATATTTTATTTAAATATTTTCTATTATTAACTCATAGAATTATCAATTATTCATAATTATACAAAGAATATTTGATTTTTTATACACTTTTTAATCTCCTTAACATGCAAATATAATAAAATCAAATTTTTTAACCAATTACTTTGTATTAAAATAAACCTTTTTAATAGTATTACCGGTCTTTAATGTGTACATATATTTTCTAGTTGAATTATGTTAGGTATAATTATCATTTGTTGGAAACTATAATTGTATATTTCTGTTAAATGAATATTTTATATATATAAAACTGTTACTTCTTTATTTATTATATATTTTATAAAAATAGCAAACATTATATAAAAAAGACAATAATTGTAAATTTGTGATATTAATAAAATATAAAAATTCTTTAGATTTTTTATTTATCATAAAGCATACATAAAATTTAATTTATATATTGTATAAAAAATGTTAAAAAAACAATAATAAAACTTATAAAAATAATGATTGTATTTTTATTAAACTCTATCAAATATAGGTGATTACGATAATTTTTTTTTTGAATGTTAATTTAAAGAGAGGACATGTACAATGAAGATATATATAATGATAGATATCTGTAAACAGTCGAAGAAATATAAAAATTTTGAAACTATGATTTTTTTTTATGCGTTATCAAGTAGTAAAAGTTAAAAATTTTGCGAAGGATGAAAAGGGCAAAACGCTCGCTAATACATAACCTCATAGAACTTTACATATATAGCATATAACATTCAATTGGTGGGGTCTTTTGAAGGAGTTTGATTTTAAAGAAATTTTTTATTTCTAATATACTATATTTTACAATTATATTTCGCAGTAAAGAGTTTTAAAAGTTCATTTATAGAATATATGAATATGTTCAAAAATCGATGGCGAGATTTGTTTTTTTAAAAAAATGGACTAGAGTATGGGCAAGTTTGTGAGAGAAATAAAAAAATTTGACATCAAATTTTTTGTGTAATTTATATAATGGCATTATGATTTATCTCAAAACATTGAAATAACAATCATAAAGATTAATAAAAATAGCTTTTAAAAATAATTCTTGCAATAAGTAATACTAAAAAGTGTTGAATACAAAAATCATTAGTAAATTATTTGTTATTAAAAGGATTCATCGATATCAAATTCTATTTCTAACCAAATTTCAATCGACCATTGTAAAACAGGATAAAGTCATAATTGACATTTTGCAATTAATATAAAATAAAAAACTATAAAAAATTTTAAAGTCTTCGTTTAACTTTAAATCTCTTGGTAATAAAAATTTTTGAGATAGATTGAAAAACGAATGAAGACATACAATACAAGTCAAATTAACTAAGTATTAAAAATAATCATTCAGCATCATAATTTCAAATTATTAAGTAAAAATAAACATAAAAATGTCCTGTTTTTTTTTTTAAAAATATTTAGAATCTGATAGACTATATTATTTAGTTGATTTTAAAATTCAGCAAATTCTCTAGCACATTTTTCTGTTCCAGAAATACGTAATGGTTCTTCATCATAATCATCGAAATTTGATGCATCACCAGCTCCACGACATTTTGGAAGAAATGGTGCTTCGACCTATAAGGAATATTTAAATAAGTTTAAAAAATAAAAAAAATATAAAAATACCACTCCAAAGCAAATTTATAAAAGCATGCTCAATTATATTTATAGATATATATTTAATGTTAATATTAAAATAAATATTTTGTGCGATAGAAAAAGATGTTAAAAATATTGAATATTGAAGATTCCATGCATAGAACAATGTATTTGATAAGTGATATTAAAAAATATTAAAAATGTGCGAATAGTTTAAAAATCTTTAAACTTGTCAGGGAAGTGGTTTTGACTATCAATAACAAAGTTAATATCTTGTGTTGTATCAGTCACAAAATGACGTGTATCTTCGGCACCACTAGTTTTCGGATAAAGAGCCTCAAATAGAAGATTTTTGCCATCTTTATCACTTATAGAAAAGCTTGGTGGATTAACCTGTGTTAATTAAAAATAGTGTTACATAACGTTATATTAAAAAAAAAACTAAGGAGGATAAGATATATTTGAGACATGAAAAATGTTATATTAACAAAAAAGACAAACATATAATAAGGAAAAAACAAAGCAAAAAAATAAATACATTCTAAAAACGTACCTTCTTTTGATATATTTGAATCCAATCACAAGATTGGAACCATTTATGATTCTTAATATCTGAAACGCCATTTTTAAGATTACCATATCTTTTAGTTAAATCAACTTGTAGTAAATTTTTGAGTAAATCTTTTAACTCATTTGTAAAATGTGATGGAAATTTAACTTTTCCTGAAACTATTTTTTCATAAATTTGAATTGGTTGATCAGCAAAGAAAGGTGGATAACCAGCAGCCATTTCATAGATTAGTACTCCTAAAGCCCACCAATCGACAGCTTTGTTGTATCCTTTACTAAGAATAATTTCTGGAGCTAAATATTCAGGAGTACCGCAAAGTGTCCAAGTTCTTCCCTTGACGCGTTTTGCAAACCCAAAGTCAGTGATCTATAAATATTTAATAATATATTAAAATAAAAATTAATAAAAAAAAAATATACCTTTAAATAACCAAAGTTATCAATAAGCAAGTTTTCAGGCTTAAGATCTCTATAAATAAGATCTAAAGAATGAAGATATTCAAAAGCAAGAACAATTTGTGCAGCATAGAAACGTGAATGTGGTTCAGAAAATCTTCCTATCCTACGAAGATGAGAGAACATCTCACCACCACTAATAAATTCAAGAACCATATAAAGATTGGAGTTATCTTTGAAAGAATATTGCATGTTGACAAGAAAAGGAAAATCAATAGCTTGTAAAATTTTCTTTTCATTAAGTGTATGTTCAACCTGCTTGAGTTTCACGACCTTTTGTTTGTCCAGGATTTTCATAGCATAATAGATGCCTGATTGCTTGTGTTTGACCAGCATTACCCGTCCAAAAGACCCAGTTCCAAGCGTCTTTATACGATCAAAATCATCCAATGCAGCATTGTTCTAAAAATAGAAATGATATATAAATATATATAAAAATTAATTAATAAATTTAAAATTTTTTATAACTTGTTTTTAAATTGTTTTACATTGTTACACAACCTTATGAGACCATCTACCTAACCAGCTATTTTTTAATTCTTTTCTAAACCAGAAAAGATCAGCAAAATAATTTGACTTTTCTTTTATATCATCATCTGGTGATGAGTCAACGATAGAATTAGAACACGCTCCAGTACCAGAAACTAAACCATATAACCTTGAGGATAAACTTGTTCGGTTATCAATACATTGGTTAGAGGAATAACTATGTTTTTGAGGTATACTATTTGTATTATTTTTTGAATCTATTTTAAATTTTTTAAAACTATTCTTATGAAATTGCGTCAAATTTTTAACAGAAAATCTGGAAGTTTTATGAGAAGATCGTGATATATTATTATTATCAGATCTTGACGAATTTCCTGAGTGTTTTGTGACATCTACATTATTGTTAAATCCAGAATTTTCATTACTAGATGTAGAAAATTTAATTTGTGATTCCAAAGGTTGCTGATCACTTGTATTCACTAATATGGTCGTGGTCATTTCACTTAATTAGAATCTTTAATGTTTAAATAAAATAAATGATCTAAAACAATCTAACAAACTACAAAAAAGAAAAAAATATATGTTACAAATTAACTGATTTGTTAATTCATAATAAATTTTCACTTTAAATGTGTACTATTAGTTGGAGAAATATAATAATTTCAATCGAAGGTCAGTGTACATTTGGTTAAAAAAAATAATAAAATTTATTTCAACACAATGAATGTGTATATTCACTGCAAAATGTAAATGGTTGGAAAATGTTTTATGATTTTTTATTTAAGATATTCCGTGCATTATTCATTTTTAAAGTTATAAACTATTATTACTGCAAAAATCAACATATATTTCAAAAAGTTTAATAATTTAAAAATGAGATATAAAAAGAGATTAAACTACTTTATTCAACTAATAAATCTAATACTTTAAAATTATTAATGCAAAATCTCTTTAAGTATGATTTATGAAATATTTTTTTAAAAAAAACTATTAAAAATTTATGTTTTGATGAATTAAATATTATAAAAAATTTATTTCTAGAGGGCAAATTGATTGACAAGTATTACAATGTCATCTATAATTGAAAAGATTGAAAGTGTTTATTAGAAAAAAAATTATTATCAAATTTAAAATCAAATCAAAAATAAAAACTCTTATAATATATAATTTTAAATAATGATTTTCAAAGATATATAAATATATACGTAAAAATAAAATTAGGAAGTACTCTAAAATATTGTTTGTAAATTTTAAACAACTGCATTTTAAGTGATGCTCCACCCAAATATATTAAGGTGATGATAGATACAAACCAAATATATAATACGTCCAAATATCCATCACGCTTTAAACATGATAGAAAACGAATGGATTTTAGTGGACATGTCTGTTGCGTACTATTTAAATGTTTTGTTGCAAATATACTATATTATGTGAAACACATACGTTTAAAATATTTATGAATTTTTAAAGTCATAACTAAAATTGTTTCTGTGAAAAAAAAAATTAGTTTAAGAAATAAAGAATGTATCTTAAAAACCGTAAGAGTGTATTTTTAATCCTTTCTTTTTATATAAGAAGTAACGTGACAAAAATTTTACCTACAAAATTAAATTTAATTGGCATAAAGTTAAAAAATGTAAAAAGAAAAAAAAATTTTACATATACTTCTTTGATTGTCATGGCTTAATTTTGACAATCCTATAACTTATGTGTAATATTATTTCGTAAAACTAGTTGTTAAAAATATTCTTTTCGATGTGAAATATGAATTATGATGTTCGATTTAAAGTGAAAATTGTATTGTTGAGATATATTCCAGATTATGCAAAATTTTAAAATATATTAATTGAATATATGTATAAAAGTGTATACATTTTTAATGGTGTAAAATTATTAGGCTTATATTTCAAACGTATAATTAAAAAGTTTTTGTTAAAAATGAATAATGAAAAGAGAAATAGGTATGAAAAATGTTTTATATATAGACGTGGATTAAAATTTTTGATTATATGCTCAATGAATTGTATAAAACTAATGAAAATATTTAAATGATAAAATAATTCTTTTTTTGTATTATTGGGCTATTCAAAAGGAAGGATGTTAAAATAAATAGAAAATATAATTAAATAAAGAAATTTGGAATATATTACAATGCCTTTTAACAACAATTGAATTTTAAAAGTATAAATTTTATAGTTTGTTAAAATATATACGAGGTAATAAAATAAAATAAATACATATATTTTGTGACTATAAGGCTGTTAAAGTATCATTTGGTTTTGTTTCAATTGATTTTTATACCAGTCAACCTTCTAAGCTTTACTTACAAAAAATTAAATAATTTTAAATGGCTGTTAGAGTTGCATATTTACTATCTTACAATATATTTTATAAATTAAGATTAAATAGAGTAACGCTTATATATATTTATTCCTAAACAAGATTATGAACGATTCATATCTATAAAAAGCATCTTTTAAAATATCATTACTTGTCCTTTCTCAAACGATTAATTTATTTTTTAAATTTTCTTACTTAATTTTCTTAAAATATATACTTTAAAAACAAACTATCATTTATAAATAAACATTTCATTAAATTAAAAAAAAACTTTTTACATTTAAAAAATGATTGTGTAACAATGTACTTAAAGTTTAGTGATTATTATTGTACTTTTTATTATACTTACCTGAGCTGGATTGTCCCATTTTTGCTTAAACTCTTCCTTAGCCTTATCGAGAAATTCTCTAACTGAAAAGAAAAAATTTTAATAAAATAAAAAAATATAATTTTATTATAAATATTTTTTAAAGTATTTTTAACATTCATTTTTTAATATTATTATTTTTGGAATGTTTTACCATATTTTAGAAAATTACATTAACAAGCTTAAAATTACCAAATCACACTTGAAAGTGTATTTGTACTTTTTCACTAAGAATTTATAAAAGTAACAAGAAATATTAAAAAATTTTTGTGTTATTATGTCAGAATTTAAAAAAAAAATAATAGTAAAATGATATATGGATTTATTTTCATTGAAAGATAATTTAAAATATTGTGACAAAATAATGAAAAAAAAAACACCACAGAAGTCAGATAAAAAAATCACTCACAGAATTTAACCTGCACTTTTTTGTTGGTAGCCGACATTCTTATATTAGAAATATAATTGAAAATAAACTAAATATTTTCTTAAAAGTTTTTTTTATTATTTCAAAATAAATATTTGGCCTGAGATCAAAAATGAGGAAGATAGAAAGGAGTGAAAGTTATATTAACAAACCACGCCAACTTCAGGAATATAGTCTTTGTTTTTTTTATCTGTTAATAGAATTAGAATGTATTTGTATAATTGCTAAAATACCACTTTTAGAAATTTTTAGTGAAAAATCATTATAAAAATTATTATTATAAATTTTTTTTTACAAATTTTATGCCAAACTGGTGACAAAATTTTTGAATATAATATAACTGAAAAATATTTTTATAATGAAAATAAAAAATAAAAAATTTATTATGGGCCGAAAGAGAGAGATAGAAAGATATATATATAAAATATAAATGGTTTTTATTACTATTTTTTATATTTTTCAAATATATATATTTAAATATATATTTTCTTATAATCTTGCGTTTTTAGCCGCTAACAACTATATATATTCTTAATAGCGATTTGTTTTTACATTACTTCAAGCATAATCTTTTAAACATATATATTTTGTTATTTTATTATCAATGATTACGTTTATTTTAAATTAACAACAGATAAGAGAGGTTATTTTCTTTATAGTATTTATATATTAGACAAATCTTATTTTTAGAAGTAAAATTTTAAGGTTTCACATTTCAAATAATTGTATTTAATACATATCAAAATCAACTAAATTTTAACATTTAAATTTTATATGTGATAAATTTTAATACATAAATTTTGAAAAATAAATTCAAATATTTAGCTTTTTATAATTATACTCGTTATATTAAATATTATTCGTTTAATGATAAGAAAAAAAAAAGATGAAAGCTTAATTTGTTTTATAGTCTAGCACATAAAGATAGATAACAAAATAACTTGTCATATTTAGCACATACTTAGGCAAGAAGAAAGCTTTTAAGTTTACTTACAAATTTTATTCAAGAATGTATATACATTTTATAAGGATAAATGTAGTCATATACATGATGCGTTACTTTAATACATTAATACCATATGTGATAATATAATTATTTTATTTGCTTATTTAAAAAAGATAATAATTTTTAATGAATATTGCATAGATATATATGAATTGAAAAATAGAAACTAGTGACAATTATACATTCATTATGAGCTAAACGGAGTACATTATATTAAAAGTTGTATTGAAATTTTTTATCCTTTTTCATACTCATACATAAAACTTAATCATATCCTTAAAAACTGTTTTGCAAAAATATGTGCAGAATAAAGAAAAGTTAAAAATATCATATCTATAGTAAATGGTAGAGAATTAGGATTAAAACAAATTTTTTGGAAATCAAAGAAAAAAATAAATGTATGTATAGGAAATAGATATATATAAAATTTATCATTATAAAATCAAGGAAAAAAAAAAAGAGATAAAGAATAGTATTAATAACTTTATTTGAAAAAAAAAGATTAATATGGGAATTAAAATATATGTATGTAATGTTTTCTATATATTTTTAAATGAGGAACCAATTTCAAAGGGCAAAATAAAATAGAAAATAGTAACAATTTAATATTTAAAAATGTGCATGTTATTCTAAATAATTTTATATAATTTAATTTAGTGTCAAATTTGTAGTTTATTAAAAATCTTCATATAATTTGACTGTTACAAAATGTACGCATAGAGATATTTATGGATAAACAATTTTTTTTTATTTATTTTTATACATAAAGTTGTATGTATCTAAAAGATAGGCTAATTTAAATAAAGATATATATAGCTACAATTTAAGTGTGAAGATATACATTAAAAGATATATGTGAGAAAGGTAAAAATTCTCATAGATATATTATGCCATTTATAAATTTGCAAACATTTCTATTATTGGGTAATGTTATAGAGGTGGTGTAAAAAATATTAGATTATAAAAGTTGGAAATTTTTTTCTAGTTTGTTTACTAATTAATGTAAAATTTTGCAACATATATATATATATACTATTTTCTATTAATAACAGCGCACAATTAGAATCTTTTAATATAAAAGTTATTTATAACTCTTCATTAAAAATGGCATATTTCACTATTATATGTTTATAGTTGTAAAAAGAGATTTTTGTATTAAATATATATGTTCAAGTATGTTGAAATAGTATATGGTTAGTATTTATAAATTAATTATGTCAAAAATTTAAATTATGTAACTTAATTTATTCATAAATATTATAAAGTAAAAATAAAAAAAATAAAGTAGTAGAATTCTTTTTTATCCTCAATACATAAAATTATCATTTTTTTGACTGTAAAAATTTTTTTATAATAACATTTCAAATAATAAGGAAAAATATTAGGAAGAAAGTCGTAGATAAAAAGTAAAGCATAAATAGAATGTCTTTTAAGTAGAAGTATTTAATGTCATGAAGTGTTTCTTGCCAATCAGTACTAGAAGATAAAAAGAAGAAGGAAATTTTTAGGATAGCAAAAAGCGTAATAACATGTAAAAAGTAATGGTTTATGTTTAGCTGATAAAAGAAATATAATGTTAAAGATAGAAATGTATAGCTTTTTACTTGTGGTGACACTATATATCGTAAGGTTTGAAAATTGTAGTTTATTCCACATGGTATCAATTTCAAGCACTATTTTTAAATACAAATATCTAAAAACAATTTTCTTTTTAATACTACTTTAATGCCCAAGATAAAGATTATCAAAAGATATATTATATTATAAGTGAGATAAATATAGAAAATTGTTAATCAAGAATAGGCATACCTCACTTTATATAAAGATTTAAAAATAAATAAAATAGATATTTCATGAGGGATGTATGCATATTATCAATCATTTTATATTATATTTTTATAGAAATTATTTTTAGCCTTATATAATAAACAATATTTAATTATAAAGTTATATATACATAAAACGTTCAATTTAAAAAGAACAAAAAACATATTTTTATCTAAAGATAGACATAAAATATTGCAATCACACAACAAAAACATCTATTTTTATAAAAAAAAATTTAGTTCTTATATCATTCTATTTTTAGTTAAGATGGCATTTATTTATATATGCCGAAATAAACATTTTTTTTATGAAAGTCGGTTTTGTTATTAAGGTATACGAATGAATGAGACAGAGATGTATGTGTACGTTATATTTAAATCCAAAATAAATAAAAAAAAAAAATAGCCTACATAACTATTTCTCTTTAAATAGTTGTTTTTGGCATTATGCATTACCATTTATAATAAAAAAAATAGAAAAATTTTGGTAATAATAAAAAAAACATATATATTATAATAAGATAATAAATAAATTTCTTTGTATAACATCAAACATATGTGTGTGTAAGACTTACTGGATGAATCAAAAAATTCATAATCGTAATTGGTAGTAGAAGTAAAATTATCAAGTGAAGGTGCCAATGGGCTGTGTAAAGTAATATTTGCAGATACACAAGTATCTTCATCATATTCTTCTCCAATATAAAATTTACTCGAGATAGTTTTATTTATTTCATTTATCTCATAATTATCTTGATCATCACCATTATTACATTCTTTTCCATTACTTTTAATATTAAAATTAAAAATTGGAAAAGATGCTTGGTATGAGATATCAGCGGAATCACAGCCACAACCAGAATCTGGTTGTTGATTATCAAAACTTAAATTGTTAGCAGTTATAGAACTAAATGGATTAGAATTTCGTGTTGATGATTTAATAACGTATGTTGCTTGATTTGATGTATCAATATCTATAGTAGTTTCTATCGAAACGGAATCTTTTCTATCATAATGTTTATTTTTAGAAACATTATGTTCAGTATTCATTTGATTTATATTAAAAAATAAATTATATACAAATTATTCTTTAACGGATAATCAAAAATACAAATTAAAATAACTGATTAAAATATATTGGTATATAATAGATTATATTAGATATCTAAATTCAAAAAAAATAATAAATTTTTCAATTAAAAAAAATATAATTACTCAATAAAACATCATTAAGAACAAGGCTTTAAAGTTTATACTGCTTAAAAATATTTTTTTCATTTTATTCATTGTCATATCTTATCAACTTAGTTTCAGTATCTTAATCTTATTTTGAGAATAAGAAAAGAAGAATAATGTGTTAATTAATAAAGTATATAATCTCTTTCTCAAAATATCCTCAACCTTATTTTTAATAATAAAACCGAGATATATAATTAATTATTCTTTTTATTATCAATTTTGAAAGTGAATTATAATGACTATTAATTTGATTTTTAATATACATACTCTAATAATATCTACATATATATAAAAGTGATTTTTACAGCCTTTTCGTTACATTTGTTCATTGATGTTACAAATTAGAGAATAATCATCGCTATATGTATTTTATTTATAAATATTATATATTCTAGTCTCAAGAAATAATAAGGAAAGAAATGTCAAAAGTAGATTTCAATATAAATGAGAACGAATGTTTTATATTATATACTTTTTATTTTTATCTTTTATAATTTTTCAAAGTCTTATCAGGTTTAATCAGGATAATGCGTATATAAATTTTATTTCTTAACAAAAATTGATTAAAAACATATCGGGAATAATAAAAAAAAAAAACTATATATAAGTTCTCTCTTTATTATTTCTTATTAAATAATAGAGGGAATATATTATTGGTAAAATAAAAATGTGAACATTACAAATTTTAATAAAATGTGAAAAAAATATCAACATGCGGATTAAATGGTTAAGAATTATTTTAAAAATATATAAAATTGATCAATATTATTAAAACTTCTGGCTTCCTATTTATATTGAATACTGTATTCTATTTTATTAAACTAATTATTAAATTTGTTATAAATTTTTTTTGCCATTAAAAAAAAATAATATGTGTGTGTTAAAGAAGAAACTAAGTAAAAAAAATATTAAAGAAAATAACATTAAGTTTAATAACTTTTACATACTAAATCTTGAAAAAGGATAGAAAGATTATTCAATATCATTTTTATTTTTTTGTAACTATATATCCGCCTATATAAAATATGATAATGTTTTATAATAAAATATTATATTTTTAATATAGAATATCTTTTCGTAAAAGTTTCCATTAGTTTAACTACATAACAAATTGTTTTTAATGATAAAAAAAAGTGATGACAATATAATCTTTAAAGATTATAAAATATATATAAATGCATTATTAATTACAGCATTTTAAGTATTATATTAAAAATGAAAAAAGTTTTTAACAGTTTTTAAAAGTTGTAACTAGATACATATTAAAATGAATCTTTGATACATAATGATTGAAAAATTGTCCACATATTACGTAAGTTGTCAATCAGATAAAGTTTAAAAGAACATTATACTTTATTCTTTATAAACTAAACTATTAAAAATAAATATTTTATTTAAATTTTTTAAAAATATAGTGATATAAGTCTCAAAATATCTATATTTTGGTAATTTTTTTAATAATTTAATGTACAAATATTTTAACTATTTTTTTTTAAATAAATTTTAAATATTTAAAATAAAATATTTAGCCTTTATTTTATATATAATCATTTTTACTAATAATAAATATTAAAAAAAATTTTCTTTTGCTAATAAACAACATATAAGATTATGAATACTGATGTGTAAATAGGATAAAGAATCCATTTCAGACAAATACTATGTTCAAACATAACGAAACCTTTTGAAGATTTAAATAGATGTTTAATTATCTTATATTTAGATATATTATTTTTTTTAAAGAAATTAAACAAATAAATCTTGCAGATACATAGGTTGAATTTTAATTAATTTTCATATATTCATTTTCTAGATACCCATTTATTATTAAAAGTTATTAATAACACACCTCTTACAATAAGATGGTTCTCAAAATATTTTTCATTTCTCTTCCATTAAAATTTTAGAAAGAAAAGGGTGAGGATTATAAATCTTTTATAACAATTTTTCAAAAAATAAACAATAAATGTTCATATATCAAAATTTGTCCCCTCTTTTTCATTTTCATATGGTAAATGTATCATATTTTTCAATAAACTTGGAACAATATTTGCACTCAATTTATTTTAAACGTAATATTTATATATTCTTATAATAAATTTTTACTTCAAACTATATGAAAAATATTTTTAATACGAAAATGTATATATTGTAAAGTTAATGTGTATAGTATCAATACCTTTTAAGTTTTATACATTTTATATACATGTATTGATATCATATATCATCTAATAATAAAATAATATCAAAGAACATAATATTTTAATATTTTGATGATTTTAATTGATACGGTTGTTATAATATAGTTATCAGTAATGTCATTAAATAAAATACTGTTTTTAATGAAACTTTTTAAAATCACCACCTTTCTCTTCACTTATAATTAGTATCTTCTTTTAAAGCACAAAAGTGACTTTATTATAATAATTATTGATATACTTTCTTACATATCAGATAATATTTTATTTTATGATAAACTACTACTTAATTTTTTTTAGCTAATTATAAATTTATATTTAAACAGTAATTTTTATATTTATTACACAAAAAGGAATTTGATTAACAAAAATATCTTCCATTTTTGATAAAAAATATATATACATACAAAAGTTGAAGATATAAAATGATACACTGATGTTAACTTACAAAAGTTTAAAACATCATATAATGAGTAGAAAAAATGATAATAAAATTGGAGTGTATTCTATTTGTTCAATTAAATATCAAAGACTAGATAAATTATAGAAAAATAAAAAAATTCTGGTGAAAATAAATAAAAAAAAGAAAAAATTATATTGAGATTTTTTGTATAAATTTTTTAAGTAAAAATTTTAATATAATAAAGCTTACAAGTTGCAGAGGATTTGTTATCCTTTGATGAACTGCTTTGTTCATCTTTATCCTTTTTTAGAAACTTTAACATTAGTGTTAGTTATTGAATTCAAATATATAATATGAAATATAAATGATTAGTTCAGAATATTATAAAATAAAAATGTTGACAAAGTTGATGTATTAACGTGTCAAGCAGGTAGTATTTTTCCGGTATGGTATGTTTAAATGAAATTAATCTTCTGCAACTTGATACGTTGCTAACAAGACAATTTTTTGTTAATTTGACAACACTACCGGCACTATTCTTATTAGTAAAATAGAGCCAGTCTCTGGATGTATAAAATTTTAAGATGGTAAAGAGTTTTTTTTTATATTTTTTCGGATGTTTTGGAGACAATTACTTTTCAACACCAAGTTGGGATTGATTTGGCAAGTAGATAATAAATATATCAGATTGTTAAGGAATGTTGTTGAAAATAGTTTGAATGATTCCTGTACACAACTTAGGTATTTTGATCATGCAGGTAGTTAATATAATGGCATAGGACCCTTCAAAAGTCAAAAATACTTTTTTTTTATATTAAAATAATATTAATAAAAATAATGAGTCAAAGTTTATATTTTGTTATCTCTGGATTGACGAAGGGTATATACTTTTGATAAACTAAAGAAGGATAATAATTTATAATGATAATAAATAAATAAAAATTTAATATTATAATAATTAATAAAAAATATAAATACATAAAGGTGAAATTGTAATGGTATAATTTGTTATAAAAGTATAATATGAATAAAAGTATAAATAAAATGTAAAGATAAAAGGGTATTAAAAAGGAAAAAGTATAAGCAATCAAGAAATGAATGAATGAATGAATATAAATGTAAATTGTTTGAATCAGAAATTGTGATAAGAGAACATCAGTTAAATGTAAAAGTAATATTATCTATTTTGGAGCATATAATAGTAGTACACATTATATTATTAAAGAGAATTTAACGGAATTGATATAATATTATTGAGATAGCGCGTATATTTTTGAAACTTTAATAAAACTATATATTAAACGTTTATGGAAAGGAATGCTAATAAAAATGTAAAAATTATAAAAATACTTTATCAGCAAGAGATCAAGAAATAGAAAAATAATATTGGTGTATATATATATTTTTATATGGCAGTATAATAAAAATGCTACAAACTTTGATATGACAAAATAATATGTTAGAGTTGCAGGGAAAAAAACGGTAAAAAGGCATTATTATAAAAGCAGGAAATATTTAACATAAAGAGAGGAGACCACAAAATGTTGACAAGTGAGTTAACAATTTTTAAATTTTACAAAATATAATACTAAAAATTTCTTGTTTTTTATCAAAACTTTAAAAGTTGAAACAATAATAATAAGCACAAGAAATGTTATTAAAAAAAAATTTAATATCTAACTTTATGCTTTAATTTAGTAAATAATTTAAAATTAAAAAATGAAAATATTTGGCAAGCAATTAGTCAAAGAAATAGTTATTATTTATTTTTGAATAGAGAGTTAAAAATGTAAATACAATTATTTTTAATTTGTCTTAATTTTTTGTTATTCAGCTAACCGAATTTTAAAAATATTAAAATGAAAATATTTTATAATTGAACATATATAGCGCTATTTAATAATTTACATATAAGGGTATAAAATTTATAATGCACGTATCACTATATAATGTTGTACCACAATAACTTGAACATCTCTATGCATTTTTCCATACACCTTCGGACTGAGATACAAAAATTTTTTAATAAATATTCTTATCAGTAAAAGTAAATAATATTAAATATATATTGTGAAGCTCTGAATGTATTTATGGAGGAGAATCCATATACTTATGCTTAAAAATTTTTAAATATTAAAAAGTTTCAAATATATACATAATAATATATATAGATAAATATGTTAATATTTATATTAAAATAAATGAAACATTTTTATTATAAATATAAAGAGGTAAATTTAAAAAATATTTAACATTTACTCTATATTTTACAAATAAAAACTGTAGGAGGTTTTTTATATTATTTTTATATAAAGTAACATTACAAAAATAATTATTTTTATAAATACAATATATTATTACTCTATCATTCTAAAAATATATATTTATTATACTATAAATAAGATATAAAATCTAAACAACACTAAATAATTAAATAGTAATAAGATAAAATATCATTGATGAGAATAGATAACGGATCTAAATAAAAAGTATTATATCATAAAAATATATGATTCCATGTAAAATTAAATAGTAATAATTAAATATTAAAAAGATTTGTTTAATAAAAAAGAATTATATTTAAAAAAGGAATGTTATATTTGTGTAGCGGAGGTAATATTGATCAGAAAAAGAAGTAATTAAAGCATAAATGTATAAAATATATATATAAGTATAAGTGTAAACTTGCAAAAAAGTTTTTGATGATAAAAGTAAAAATATAATAACTTTGTATTTATACGTTTCAAATAAAAAGTATTCAGTAGTCCTTGTTTATAAAAATATAAATAAAAAGTCTTTTAACAATTGTTAAAATACATATAACTATGAGTATCTATCTAAAAATAGTATGGTCATTAAGAATTTTTAATGCTTTAATGTTCTAAAATGCGAACAATAAAGGCGATCAACGTTTCTCATGAATGTTTAGCATTTAAAATATGTGTATTAGTTTTGTATGGTGCATATATATATCTTCAATAAAGGATCAAAAATATTTAACAATAAAAAGAATTATTAAAAGAAAAGTTTGTGTAAAGATTTTTGTTGATAATATTATAAATTTTTAAATAATTGTATAGTTTAGAAGGAGCTTAGTTATTATGATTTCAAAAAGTTAAAAGAGTGACAATTTTTAATAGAAATATTAGTTAAAATATAAGTATTTTATTATTTTAATTAGTTTTTCATAAATAATAATATTTAAATGTCATATTAATCATTAATATTAAATAAAATTGACAATTTATTAATAAAATTAAAAAAACATAAAATGAAAAGAAAAATGGATTGTTATATAAAGGAAGTGCAAAAGCATGTTAATAGATATGTACAATTTCTTTCAGATTTCCCAGGCTTCTTTTAACAATTGAGTTAACATAACAGCTACAAATATATTGGCCCTATTCTACTTCCTTTAGGCTTAAACAAAATAATATAAAAGTGGCATATTTGGGAATGTAAACGTATCTTATAAAAAGGGCACATGATAGTAAACTACTATAACATGATTCTTAGATAAAGTTTTGCTTATAAAATAATATTAAAATAAAGAAGAAATAAAAAGGCGACTGACGTCGGTGAGAAAGCATATATGGAAGGATTGACGTTAGTTAAAAGTATGTTGGGCGTTGAAACAGTTACGTATAAATATTTCATTTTTTTTACACTCAATTAGAAAAAAAAGTTTACAAACGATTTAAAATATATAGTTTGATTATTTTTTGATTATTAAAAAAATTGATTTTGTTTAAAGTAAAGATTATTTTATTCTTATTTTATACATATTGTAGTCGAAGACAAAAATATAAATAATGAATATATAAAAATAATAAAATTATCAATTTTATAGCTAAAGTAATATAATAAAAATAAAGATTTATATAGTTATATTAATAAATGATGATGATCTGATATTTTAAAATTGACAAAAATTTTTATGATCGCAATTGATTGATATAGCTAAAAAAATAATACTTCAATTGCGCTATTATGAATGAAAAGTTTAGTGTCAAATTGATATTATAAATGTTTTGCTTTATATATTTAGGGTAAAATTAAAAAAAAAAATTTAAATAATAAATATGTAATTGTTTCAAATACAGTGATAATATTGTAGAAAAAAAAGAGATTACATACATATTATTATTTGGAATAGCCTATAGAGATTATTTGTTTTTAAAGAGAATTTTCTTTAAGATAAAATTTTATAATCACAAAATTTAAGTTTTTAGCAAACATATTAAAAATAAAATATATTTCAATATGTGCCATTGAAAAAGACTAAGTATCCAAAACAAATATTATGCATATCTATCAAAAGCGTTGAGACTCTATATGAGTCATACTCTTGCCTCAAGTCGCATCAACCTAAACAGGCTTGCAAGCTTTATTTTGGCATTTTTATCAGGACAAATTTTACTACATATATATAAAAGCAAAAAAGAAGAGAACGGAAGCGCAATACTATTACTACATTTAAAATGGTGCTTTCTCTTAGGGATTGTTAAAAGTTAGTATTGAAAAGAGGAGTTGGTACCAAAAGTGGAGAAAGTTTTATTCAATGATATATTTAAAATAAAATAGAAAAAGATAAGTAACAGTATATTTGAGAATTAATATATATATATATGCATTACATTTAAATATATGCACACATCCATGTATATTGGATAAAATTTTAAAAAATTTAAGAAAAAAAATACATATTTTAAAATTTTTAAAATTGTAATAGGAAATAAATAAAGTTCCGTTTCCTATGAACTTAATATTATATTTTATGGCCAATATATCTATATATTTGTAATAACACCCAGAAAATATAATTAACAGCACTTAAATCTATTCTCTATCTAATAATTTATATTTTAATATATGTGTACTTTCTTATATGGCACAATTTTGATGAATATTTTAATTTTGATTTAATAAACAATGTATATGTCAGTAATAATAAACAATATTGTTATTTTAACGTTTACAGTGTATTTTTTTTTATAAAAGATAAGAAATTTTATAAGAATTAAAGCATTATAATTGAAATAAGAAGGAAGATAGAATATTATTATGTAAAAATATATATGTATACATTAATAAATAATAAAAGATAATATATTGGTTAATATTAATTATTTGATAAAAATAATAAGAAAATACCGATCAACTGGTATATGAGGTTTACACGAAAGTTATTTTTATTATTATTATTAAATATTTTGGCGGTTCCAAATAATTTTATCATTATGTAACGTATATATAATATTAATTTAGTTTGTGTATAAATCAAAAAACAATATCATAAATGTCACTTTAAAAGTTGGTGATGATAAATAAAATTTTTGTGAAATAAAGTATTAGTGTTAAAAATGATTTAATTAAATTTTCTCGTCTTGCTTAGTTACTATAAATAGTCATAAAGTGTAAAATGTATTCATATGTACATTAATATCATACCTATGCTTCATTTACCAACACTAAAAATTTCTATAACCATATTATTATTCTAGTTTATGTTAATTTTTACAATATATCAAGGTAGAAAAGTTGTGTAGTATATTATTTTATATAGTTTGTTTCTCTCAATGATATCACTATGTATTCATTATATGATATATATTTTTTAAAAAAAAAAAATTTACAACAAATTTTTGTGGAAAAAAGATTGGAATTTAATGTGAAATTATATAAAACAGAAACAAAAATAAATATTATTGAACAAATTTTTAAAGATTGTTTGTTGTAATAGTTTGAAGGATTTTCGTATAAATATATTAGGAAAAAATTTATGTAATTTAATACATTTATTACTTTTATAACATTATGATATGATCATATAAATTATATGGAAAGATAACCTTTTATTAAAGATTATGGCAAAAATTAGGAATACATTGTTCATATATAAATATATATATATTTTTAATAATATAAAATTTTCCTTAACAAAAAGTGAATGATAAACAAGGGACGTAATTAATATTTTTTATTTATAAATTTAATAGAAAATTTAAAAATAAAAAATTTATTATATTAAGAGTACAGAAGGTACAAACATTATAATTTCTTTATTCAAAAAATATTTTAAAAATGTAAGAAATAAAAAGGTTATTGTTAGTTATGAAAAATTATATGATAAAAACTTAAATATGTAACTTTATCAACCTTCTTTTTTATAATATTATTTAATGATATGCTTCTTATATATAAAAATTTTTCGAATAAATTGTTTATCCTTTAAGAAGGATGAAATTAAAATTTGTATATATAATATATATTTCGGGGCGAATGAATATGGTTAAATAATTACATGCTTCGTTTCAATTTAAAATAACTATAGAAAAATATATATTTATACGTAAAAGGAAAACGAAGTAATTAAGAAGTGAAGATGGTTTTAAGAAGTAATATAAAGATAAATAATTCTTACAAATCTTTTTTTATTTATTAAAATAACAGATAACAGTAAATATATAATATTTAGGAAAAAATTATATATTTTTAAAATGGTAAATAAGATCATGTTTGCATATTTTTTGTAATGCCTTCAAAATTTAAGTTAGAAAAAAAAAACTATACATATTATAATGAGAGAATTATTAATTTTCATTACCACTTCAAGATAATACAACTTAATGTCTTGTTATATTATTTATTATTTAAAGAAAACAATATTAATAAACTATGTTTAAATAGACAAAAGTATATATATTCTTTGACAGCAAATATAATATGAAAAGGCTGCCATCATCATAAATAAATAGCTTAAAGGTCTCTTTATTGTAGTTAATAAGTTATATATAAAAATTGCTATTGTCGACATCAAGAAGAAATTTCTTTATTATTAAAAAATTTAAAAGAAAAAAAAAACAGAACTTTACATATTATTGTAATACGCATTTCGTTTATGACATTATATCAGACAAAAGTGTAATATAAAAATCGTTTACGTTAATATATTATTTGTGTGATAATAGATAAAAATATTAAAGCTGAGAATTTAAAAAAAATATAATTTTATTAAGATTCAGTTGCATATTGTCCTTTAAAAGAGTATTAACTTATTTTAACAACATATATGCGCATATAAAGTATCATCGTTTTGTAAATTTTTAATCATCACTCATTTCAAGAAATCCACACACACTTTAAAATAATTTATGTCCCTCAATCATTTCGTGGCGAATGAAATTAACTAAAAAAGAAGCTAATTTTAGTATTATATTAAAAATTCTTTCACAGATACATAATAAATATGTGTAAATATTATATTATATACTTAAAAAGGTAAGAGAAATAGTTTTCATTATGTAAAAAAATTGTTATAAGATGGAGAATATATTTTGGTATAAAATTAAATAAAGTAATTTAATTTATATATTCTAACGTTATATTGATAAATACATAACTATGTGAATTTTTATCATTTTTATATCATATATATAAAATTAAATGATTAAATTTTTAATGGTTAATTTTATCATTTTTATATTACAATTATATATAGTTTTTTTNTTTTTTTAAGAAAGCTCACCGTTATTTTGGTATGAACCATTTGGATTATAAGATGAGGATGATTCATTAATATTTTGATATTGTTTTTTATAATATTTTTCAATATTGTTATTGTTCAATGAACTCCCTGTAGTTGATGTATTTCCCATTGCTAGGATGTTAAAGAATAATTTTTTATTAAAAATGATATTTCTTAAATGTCCTCTAATGCTGACGATTTTAATAAATTTGCACTTGTTTTTTGTGATAATTAAATCTCAAAAAATAGTGCTCTGAAAATTAGGTATAAAGTCACAAAGTAAACTAGGAAGTATAAAAATTACTGATAACAACTATATAAATTGTGTTAGGTAATGTAATACTACTTTTTACTAACAAAATATGGCTAATAATAGTTAATTAATAAAGGTTCATAATATTGATGTTTTGACTAACTTTCCTCAAACAATAGATATTATTAAAACTTTGGCGTGAAAGAAACGTATGTATATGTTTGTGAATAATGATTTTGTCATTGAATATGTTAAGAAACGGAAAAGAAGGATACATTTGTTGATCGAAGTAATGGAGATGATGGAGAAGTGTGGAGAAAGAAGTAAGCAGATATTGGCACACATATAAATATATTTTTCATCTTACTAGTGTTATAGAAGATATAATGATAAAGCATTTCCAAAACACATCTAAAAATAATAGAATGCTTTTTGATAAAACAAAAGGCTTATAACTACTAACCGATTGATGGTGATTGAATTTGGGAGATATATAATATTTAATTTTACTATTTTATAGACAAGAGTTTATATGTATATTGAACAATATTTTATATGTGTATATGTGAAAATTAGTGATATTTTGATCTTTAAATATATATATAAGAATGTTTTCTATATGTATTAAACACGGCAAGAGTAATATATTTTTTTCTAATCAAAAATTGTGTTTTGCCATAACTTATAAATATATATCAAAAGGGTTGCTGTTATAAATTGAATTATAAAAAAAAANATATATATATAAGTTATTTGATATATGAAACTATACGCTTTTATATACATATATATTGTATTTTAAAAAATAAATTCATATTAAATTTGAAATTAAAATTAAAATAGCACTTAAAATATAATGTTTAAAATATATGTGTGATTAAAGAAATTTATAAAAGATTTCTTTCCTAAAAAGTCCTTTTTTGTTTAAACATATAAGGATAATGTGACATGTGTTCCATTCTTTATAGTAATATTGATTTTTTGATTAAAAAAATATGGCAAAAAATTATTTGATTTTATCAATTACATTTTAACATTTTAAAATGTTTAAAGTATGTAATCATTCATGTAATTTTAAAAAAATTTTTTTAATATATTTTTAATTTATAAATAAATAAAACCTACGTTTTTCAACATAAAATGGTGTTAGCTCATTGTTTGATGATTCTAAAGAGTTATTAAAGTTGTCTGGAATTTTTTGATTAAATATATGATCTCCATGTTGTAGTGATTGCGTAAAGGTATTATTAATAAAAGGAACTGAATTTAAATATGCCGATGTGTATGATGCAAAAGCTGGATTTAATGGAGCATTAATAATTATTTGTTCTATTGATTGTGGTTGAGAATTTTGTTGATTTTGTGCAAAAATATTGAAAAAGCTAATTAATTGAATTGGTAAAGAATTTAAACCAAAAACATTTGTATAAATATACCAAAATGCTTGCCATTCAACGGCATTTAATTGTAATGAAAGATCTGCTAACCAATTATCCCATATATATGTATTACCCAATGCTGCTGGTGATAAAATACCTTTTTTAACTAATAATTGTGGTATTGAAAGTAAATACTTCTGTACTTTAAAAATATTACCTCCGTAGCAACTACCACCTTGTGCTAATATTAATTGATTAATCTTCATAAATTCTATTGGTGTATCAATGACATCACCAAAAAATACTTCAAAACATTGTGGAGGGCACCATGTTTTCATTCGTTGTATATATTCTATTGCAACAGCTTCATCCAAAATTTCTGCACCAATTTGTTCTCCAAATATACTTTGCTTATTATCTTTCAAAACATTTGAAGTTGAAGGTACATTATTAAAAGAAGAAGTAAATATACTGCATGGACTTAATTGATTATTATTTTTTATCTTATTCTCTTCATCCATATCACTAGAATTTGTTATTGTTCCATACATTAAGTTTTTTAGATATATTGATTCAATATTATGATTAAGAGAAGATTCTGAAGATGAAATTATCATAAAAATGTCTTTATTCATTTAATAAGTTTAAAAAAGGTGTATGATAAAAAAAATAATATATGTAAAACTATAAGTATAAGAATTATAAATAAAGAGAATATTAAAATTGAATAAAAATGATTTTTACACTAAGAAAAGAAAAGACAAGAGTACTTGTATTAATAAAAGAAAAAAATTTCTTTACTCAAAATGTAAATTTTAATGTAGATTATAAAATATATGTACTGAATTTTAAATAATTTGTTAAATAGAAAGATAGTCTATATATTTTTAGACCATATAAATATATTTCCTAAAAAAATATAAGTATAAAATAATAAAGATATGCATATTAATTCATTATTTCAAAATTAACTCTTTAAATGGCAATTTCACCTCTATCTATCTCTTGTCATAGCCCTCATTTCACATACCCCGTCTAAATCATTTGTATATATAGCTATACAATCAGTTCTTTCTATTTTCATATACCTCAACCTATCGGTTAAGAAAGATTTAAGAGTATTGTAAAAAGGTGAACTTAACATTTCATTTGACTTAGATCATTATTTAAACATAAGAACTCAGTTACACTACACACATACAAACATTTTTAGTGCTCCTATCTTTGGTTGGACCATCATTTAGAAAAAGATATTTTGAACAAACATATAATATATATAAATGATAGAAAAAGAACTGCACATATAGAATGATTTGTTTGTTAAGAAATATATCAAGACAGTATTGAATTATTAACAAAAAGCATTCTCTCAATATGTATTTAATTATAAATATATATAAGCATTGATTGAATAAACCTATAAAGCATGCCTTAAAAACATAATAGATAAACTATAAATAGTGTTTTTATACTATTTTAATTTTTTTTTATATAAATAATCTAATTCTTAAAACATAAACAATAGTCAAATAAAAAATTGTAAAATACTTTACTACCATACACATACTGTAATTGATGATATGAAGGATAAAAAAAACAGAATACACTTAAATAAACTACTAAGATTTATAAGAGGGTGTGTAGAAGACAAATAATTTAAAGTACTAACATTTTTTTGTTGATGGACATTATAGAATGGATCAAGAGTGAGTATGTGATTTATTTTTTTTTATAAAAAATATGTGTTTATATCCAACACATATTTTAAATATTACAAAAAAATGAATAATTTGTTATACGAACGTTATATATATTAATGAATAAATTTGACTTAGAATAAAAATTATACATCATATATTGTAATGTGTGTGGTAGAGCTCAAAAAATCAGGATGTATGTAAGGCTAAAAATAATGCATATATATATATTCTTTATTGGTATTATACAATTGAAAAATCCAATTTTAGATTGAATCGGTGAGTATATATATTAGTATTTGCGTTAGTTAATTTAATCAAATGTTTGACAATGAGTGGTACTATATAAAAATTTTGATACTGTAAATAAACTGTATGAGATAAAATATTATTCAATTTTTAACAAAAATATTAGATATTGATAGATACATTCTTATACGATAAATATATCTAATCATAAATATATACTAGACCCTTTTTTTTTCTTATATCCTTTTTTATAATAAGATGAAGAATAAAGAAATTAATAAAATATTATCTTTACTGTAATCATATATGTGGCTTTTAAATGTATAATTTGTTTTAAAAAAATAAACGAACTTTATTTAATTTTACTTTTAATCATTTATAAAAAAATTTTTTTGTTTAACTTTTCATACATCAATATCATATATAAAGTTTACTTATATAAAATGAAATGCTTTTAATCAGCTATTCTCCATACCTATTTCATCATTGTTGTTTTAAAATAATTTTTGAAATGTTTAAATTATTTCATAATATCTAAAATATACAATATTTTTAACAAAATACAATTTTTAATAATATTTAATCAACTGACTCTCCATATATTACTTTATTATAAGTAGAAATATTTTCTATTTCAGTTAATATAATCAGTTATTATCACATAATTAGCATAATTTAATAAACTTATATTATAAAACATTTAACTAAAATTTCTATATATCTTTTATTATTTATATTGCTTAGTAATTTTTGAGGTATTATCTTCTTGTTCCAATCTATAAAATAAAACCTTTTGCTTAATATAAAAATTCCATTCAATTTTTAAAGTATTTTAATAATACATTAAAATATGTTTTAACAATTGTAGAAATAACTTTTAGATAATTTTCAAAATTTATTTTTAAAAAGAAAATTATAAGGTTTTAGATACCTTCAACAAGATTTAAAAGAATTGTTAATAACATAAGTGAAAATACTTGTGTGAGATTTGGATTATCTTAAAATTTCGTGAATAGTGTGTAATATTGGGTGTATTTATATTTGTAGAAAGACTTGATCATATTATTATTCATATTTTGTGTCATAACACAAATCATATTATCAAAATTAGTTATTATTATGTTATTGTATAAACATATATATATATCCACAATATATAATGTATTTTTTTATCTTTATATTTGCTTTTTATCCTTCTATACATGAACAGGAGTATACATCAAAAAGATATTATGTAGACTTTAGAAGTTATTTTAAGCGTTTTTTATCTAAATATTAAACATTTTTTTTTAAAATTCTTATACAAGTATTAGGTTAATTTGTTTAATTTTAGATCAAAAAATTTTTGTCAAATAATATATTGATATTAAATAACTCCGTTTTGATTCAAATGTTTACCTATAAACATGGAGAATCTTCTTTTTATCATTTCTCCCCGGTAAGCTATAATATATATTAAGCTATGGAACTATTAACAAATGTGACTACCTCCTACACCTTTAGATTAATGTTTACAGAGGTAGAAAATTTATATGAACTTAGAAAAATGATAGAAGTAGTAAATATAATTGCAATATAAAATATCTCTTTATTGTATTCACAAATTTTGTTCCATTCTTATTTAACTTTGATTTAAATTAACTTACAAAAATTTTGTGGGTGCGCAATAATATATTATATATCATTATTTCTTGTGTTAAACCTTAAATGTGCTGCTTACTTTCTTTTCCCTCTCTTTCTATTTGTAATAAGTGGGAGATATTACATTTGAAGCAAATAACGTTATAAGTTGAATGTGCTTGAACTTTAAAGAATTCTTAACAATACTCTGGAGTTATGTATTATACTTTCTATATCTTATATCTTTTCAATGCATAAACTAATTTTATCAATAATTTTTAAGAACCTATATGATTCAAGCATAAATCAATTATCGTTTCTTTCTAAATAAATATTATTATTAATTATTAATATGATCAAATTGATTTTCTTTGTAAAATATTTTTATTTAAATTTTTTTTTATTACAGATATGAAAGAGCCTTGCTTCCGTTGTAAACGTCCAACTTATTTCAATGACAAAGTTGGACCTCTTAAAGACGGATCTCTATTTCATAAGGGTTGCTTTAAATGTTGGATATGTGGAACAAGACTATCATTGAAAACTTACCATAACAATAGGAATGATACACAAGATTTGGAGGTAAATTAAAAAAAAAGATTAAATTACAATAACTATTCTTTTATTAGGTTTATTGTGCTGGTCATGTCCCTACACCAGGACCTCATGATCCAATTCCACATCGTTCAAATCTTTTGTTCAGTCCCAAAACTAAAGGAGAATATCCACATAATCTTATGCGTCCAGCTGCACCAAACTAACTCAATTTTTAATATAAATCAAAATAATGCTTTGAAATTTATTATTCAATTATAAATAATTATCATTTTTATTGTAATGAAATCATTTTTTCCATATTGAATATTAATATTATATAAATGCTTTTTAAATGGTTAACATACATTGTCTAATCAATTTTTTTACATATTTTATAGTAAATAAATCAAAAATGATTTTTTTATTTTTAATTAAATTATCACTTAACACAAAAAACACATTCTTCTAAATTAAAATTAAACAGTGGTAACAAATATGTAACAATCTTCTACAGGTTAACAAAAAAATCACTATAATTTTCAAGTTTATCTTTTATAAAATTTGTATATATAAGCACCATGAATATATATATATATGTACAAAATAAATTTATATTAAAAATTTATAATTGTTAGAAAGCAAACATTACTGATTATTTAAGAGAAAACAAATGATATAATGTGTAAATATTAATAAAACTTTTTTTTGAAAAATCTTTTTATTTGGACAATATATAATAACATCACATATATATTAGATAAAACTTAAATATTAAACTTGCTTTGATGATCCGGAACATAAAATGTGAATTTTAATAACTAGTTTCAGAGGGTATCTACAAAATCATAATTATTGATATTTATTATATTTTGTAGGTAAAGCATGATAATAGCAAGTTTGCAAGGTTTCCCTACCTTTGATAAAAATCATTTTGATTAAAAACGATGACAAAGTATTTTCATAAATCATTAATACAACTTAATATCTCTATTGTTAATCTTTAAAAATTAAATGTTTATTTTATAATCAAGAGTGATTGAGACTTTTGTACCAATGAAGAAAAGAAGAAAGATATATTGTAGTTGCAAAAAATAATTTTTTGTTTGATTATATATTGTTGTGTTTTTTCTTGTTTTTTCTAAAATCTGTCTCAAAAATTACTTTGCAATATTAAGTTTTTATTATTATTACTAAAAATTTGTAGTATAGCTAAGAAAATATATTGTCTCTAGTGTGTTATTATATATTTTATCACGTCATTTAGTATAAAATTGAAAATATTATTGTCTTAACTACATATTTTTAAATAATAACATTTTTTTTTATCTTTTAAAAGTATAAATGGAGACAGTTTTTTTTATCATTTTGTAGACATTTTGTACATTTTTTTTATAATTAATCAAAATAATCGCTTAAAACGATATCTATTTATATCGTTAAAAGTATTCACCATATACGTCATCTTGATTCGAGCTAATCCAGCTTAAACTAGTTGATTTCCATTTAATTATAATTAATTTTTATATACTAAAATGTAATTATTTTATATATGTCATTTGGATATATTTCTCTTTTTAAACATATTATTCATTCTTCTTCCCGTGGCATTCACGGGAATTGAATTAAAAATTATTTAAAAATAATAGAAAAAACCAGAGCATAATTACTTATTATTTATAAAATTTCTGTTGAAAAACAATACATATAAAAGGTAAAAAAAGTTATTTATATACTTAAAGTGAGCGTTTATATTTGCTTTTAATTATGCAAAAATTTTGACATTATTTATAAAAAGTAAATTGTATCTTTTATATCTAATTAAAACTAGTTTCAAATGTCCTCAATTTTCAATTTTATTTCATTGAAACATTAATAAAGCTGGATATTATTATTATTGTTGTAATCATTGACTTTTTATGTCTAATAATAGAAAAGTATTTTTTATTTATAAAATTATATTTGTGTAACATATATAAATTGGTAACCTTTAAAGATATATTGTAACATTTATTAATTTATCGTTTTGCAACTATTATTGTTAAAATAACTTCGTAATAAATTTTTTCCTTAATGTGATATAAACTCATATATTTTTGATGATTTTAAAACTTTATTTATTGACATTATTAAAATGACTTTTATACCTTAAATTAAAATACCATTTTGATCATTTCAATGAATTTTATAAATTAATAAAAATGTGTAAAAATTTTTTTATGATCTCAAAAACATTCTGCATATAAATTACTTGATCATTAAAGTTTATACTTTAAAACACATAATTAGATATAACATTAAAAAAAATAAAAAAGTTTACCAAATATTTATTAATCTTAATTTGATTTTTCTCTAGTAATATATTATTTTATCACGTTTACCATATCATAACAATATAACTTCGATAATTGTAATATCAATAAAAAAAATATGTTTATTAAATTTTTACTCTTCTATTTTAACAAACACCTTTTTGGTAAACTTAAGTTAAACGCAAAAAGGTTATTGAAATTATATTTTTTTAATTTTGTTACGATTTTGTATGATATTTAAGGTCACGATTTTTTTTAAAAGATTAATTTTTACTTTAAATATTTACGTTCCCTAGAAGGTCACATTTTTTCTTATTTGTGATAAATTACTATAAAAAATAGTAATTAAAATCATTTAATTAATATCACGTTTTACATCAAAATGTAATATAATTAATAGAAAGTTCAAAAAGATATTTGTCTGCTATTTTTTGATATTTTTACATTATGTCAATGCATGTACTTTTGATTAAAAATAATAATATGATTAGGAACTAATTAATTTATCATCAATCAAACATATTTCTTTCTAATACTTAATCTAAAGAAAATATATAAGATTCACTGGCAGGAGTGCAATAATTTATGACGCTATTTTTGTTTCGACAATTTGAACAGTTTATATTTGTGATAATCACAACTGTCAAATATATATCTATTCATATCATCTTGTGACATTTTATATGTAACATTTTAAGACGAAGACGGTAATAAATAATTGTACTATTTATGAATATGTTTTTATGTACCAACCTTCTTATTAATTATTAAGTGTTTCATACAATTGCAAAGTCTATCACTTTTACTATTATAATATCATTGAGATCAAAAATTTAATATTCTACTTTATCAATTATTAGTATAAAAAGTGTATTATAAAATCATCAACATTCATAATTTTTACTTCTTTTTTTTTAAGTAATAATATTTCATTGATAAATATTTCTATTCAAAAATTTAATTATATTTATATATATATATATTTGTTCTTATATATTTATTTATAAATATTATTACAATGATTAACAAGATGTGCTAACATTTTTTTCACGTGAACAAATGCATCTCATTTTATTTTTACAATTTTTTTTCATAAAAATAGAAAGCGTTAATTGTCATTTATTTTAAAGTATAAACTAAAGTAATTTTAAAAATTCTTGTCTATTTTCATAGCATTTATCTTATATATTTATGTTATTGTATATATTTATNNNTATCATTTATATAAATCAGCAAAAAGTTTATGTCATTGTTAGTACTAAAAATTTAACATATTGTTAAAAGTCTTTCTACTAATAAATAGATGAAAAATATACACAAACAAAATTGAAAAAAGAAAGAGTCATTGTTCTTGACTCTATTAATAGTTTCAAGGATAATCAGTTTATTTCCGTTAAAATAATTTATTTTTATTATTTAAAATACTTACGTTTTGATAACTTATATTCCATTTCTTATTACCGTTTTTCTCTACTTTTGTCAAGAAAGTTTTAACTAGTTTCTCATAATATAATAATTTGTCATCAAAATTTTTCATTAAATTATTATTTAAAAATACATTTAACATTTAAACTTAACTAGCATAAAATATTCTCACTTACTTTCATTTTACATTAATTTAATTATATACAACTCTGTAATAATAATTTTTTTTGTATTAAAATACAACGTATTTATATTTTATTTAATTTATTTTATTATTATTTTATGCACCTTTTTATACTAAATAAAAGATTATATTTATTTTTACTCATTTTATTTCAAACTCTTTATAATAATACGTAGGAAGAAGATATAAAATTAAACAGTTTTATTTTCACTCCAGAATGTACATACCACCTTAATAATAAAGGGAAAACATTAAATAATTTAACGTTTTGATGTTGTTTTAAAACTCAATCTTGACCTATTATATGAGTCCAGGTCTCTTGCAACGAACAAACTTTTGGCATATCAAATATATGTCACGCCTTCAGCGTTCAATATTGAGACTCTTTATCCATTTATCTACTATAAATTTATATAAACATTCATCTATACATTTAATCACACTAATTCTCAGAGTTTTATTTTAAAATAAAATTTAAAATCATCAATTTTCTTTAGTATATTTTTAATTAGCATTTGTTAGGTGTGTATAAACTATATCATAGATATATATAAAATCATATTTTCCGCTTTTTACTCTCATATATATATTGTACAATTGTGAGATGAAAAGAAAAGCATTATATATGTGTTATCTCATGCTTGTTTTCAGATATTAAATATTATTATATAAATATATATAAATTACTGCCATAATGTTGATTGATAGACTAATTGGAACATTTGAAAAAACAACATTAAGTGATGCTGGATCAGAAGATTCAGCTATTGGTGATGTCATGAATGAAGATCTTGATATGTAAGTTTTTATTCTGGAAAAATGTGGTCTTTTTATTCATGTTATTTTGATGATATGAAAAAATTTTAATTGTTTTACCAATTGTTAAATATTTATATCCTTATCAGGATTGTCTGCTTTATGTTTACATATCAATTGACTCAAGCGATAATCATTTGATTTCTTGATCTTTAATGTTTTTAAACAAACAATAATGTATTATTTGATTGTTCATATTTATTGAAATGAAATTTGTTTATTGATCTTATAAACAACCTATTTTTAGAAATATTTTTATGAATAAACCTTGATAATAATATGGGTATATTTGAACGTAACGCATGAGCAATACACATTTATAATTATACATAATTAACCAGATAATATTGATAAATTTTATACACACTTAAGCATTTGACATCTTTGTAAAGTTAATTATCAAAATATGCGTAGTATTAGTGTTTGACAATTGTTAAGGCCAATGTTATCATAAAGTTCAATGTATATACATATCATTTGGCAATGCTTTTTACCTAATCCATTATTAAAAATGATATTAATAACGATTACCTTTATCATTGATCAGGTGATGATTGTTCTTTAAATGAAAAAAGTTTTTATACGACTATCAAATAATATAAAAATTCATAATTTTAGATCTGATACAAACGACATCGAATTGTCAGACATCGAAAAACTTGCCACACTTGGAATTGGTGGGTTTGGTAGAGTAAATTTGGTAAGAAATAAAAAGACAGACTATTGTTATGCATTGAAAATTATCAATAAAGCTCACGTAGTTGAATTAAATCAACAAGAACACATACAAAATGAGAGAAGAATTCAAATGTCAAGTAAAAATGATTTCATCGTACGATTGTATAAAACATTTAAAGATGATGAGAAGGTATACATGCTTTTAGAATGTTGTATTGGTGGTGAATTATGGACATACATCCGTCAACAACATCATTTTTCAAAAGAAACAGCAAAATTTTATGCTGCTGGTGCTATTGAAGCTTTAGATTACCTTCATTCAATGAATGTTGTTTATAGGGATTTGAAACCAGAGAATATGCTTATTGATATAAATGGAATCCCTAAATTAGCCGATTTTGGATTTGCAAAGGATTTAAAGTCTGAAGATGGATTGACTAATACTTTTTGTGGTACAACAGAATATGTTGCACCGGAAGTTATTTCAGATGTTGGAGGATATAGTTGGTCGGTTGATATATGGGCTTTGGGAATATTTATATTTGAAATGCTGACGGGAAATCCACCTTTTATGAATGAAGATCCTATCAAAGTATATACACGTATTATAAAAGGTGTTGAAAGAGTATCTTGGCCGGATGAGATGCCAGAATCAACTGTTCATTTTATTTGTGCTTTATGCCGTTTAAATCCTAAAGATCGTTTAGGTTATAAGAATATAGACGAGATCAGAAATCATTCTTGGTTTGGTTCATTTGATTTTGATGAATTTAGAGACCACAAAATGTATCCACCAATAATACCCAAAGTAAGTTTATGTCTATCGATCTATTTTATTTATCATTACTCAGAAAATAGAATAAAATTTTATTTTCTTTTTTGAAAGTTACACAACATTTATATAAAATATCATTTCTTATTATACTTTTAACATTCTATAGACATAGAAATTTTCATGTGAATGAGATATAACTAAGCCTCACGAGTGAGAGGAGTGATATGTATAATTTATAAACTTCACATGATTTTCAACATCCACTTTCTCTATATACTTTGAATTTGTAACTAGAGTATATTGGTAACACTAAAAATATAATAAATGTTATCTCTAACTTTGTATTCTTAAGTCAAGAACAAAAATAATGTTAAATTACATACTTATTAATATTTTTAGGTCGAGTCAATGTGGGACACATGTAATTTCAACAAATATCCTTCTTTTGATAACTTTTCATCAGGGAATGATTCATCGGAATGGGATTTTGAATTTTAAAATCAATTAAAAATTAAATTATCAAGAAATTTTGAATTTATACCCCTTATTTAAAAGCAATAATACTTTTGAAATCGCCTTACAAATAAATCATATCGAAGATTTAAAGAAAAATATGTATTTAACAAAGAATCAATTATTTTAGTTAACATTTACTAAAGAATCACAAGTTTTTATCAACTTTATATGAATGTTTAAAATATTTCATATAGCGTAACTATTTTGAAGGATGAATATAAATTATTATAAAAGGAAATATTGTATTTTTAGTTTTTTGTTGCAAAAAAGATAACCGTTGTGAAATCAACTATCAAGAGCAATTGTATAATGAAAAGAATGTTATGAAATAATCAACAATATCATCGCTCTTTAAATTTTAAAAAAAAAAAAAAGTAAAAAGAAAGTTATTTCTAAAATTATGGAAAATTATGAATAGAATACTCTTACAATTTGAATCATTTTTATGAAATGTTTTATTTTTTGTATTGTTTTATCACAATCAAAAGCATTAATTTGAATTCAGAAACATAGTTAGAGAATGATTGTTATCACCAAGAATTCTTTTTGTATATTTTTACGGGATTTAAAAAATTAAATGATGGTTTCAATGTAAATTTGTATTGTTTGAAATTTTTTACTGCTATTGAAAACATATTGGTAAGAAGGAACGTGATAAAATATACAAAATGAAGACATTTGAATCTCCGAAACTTATTTTTTATAACAATAATCTTTACATATTTTTGTACATACCTTTTTTGTTTTAATTTTTATAACCATAATTTTTTAAAGCTATTTAGCTTTCTTTTATCCTCAATTTTTTTACTGTTATTTGTACATATATTATTTTATTACGCAAAAATGAAACGGAATTTATATTATTAATGTTTATTGTATTTTTTTATTGTAAATCTTCGAATTTTTAATATCTTATATATTAAAAATAAAGATTTATTTTTATTAGTTGTTATTAAGTATACTAAAATGATTGATGACAATCGGAAGACATGTAAATAGATTGTTCGAAAGTTTTTTGATGATAACATTTAACTGTTATTTTTATTAAGATTGTAATGATAAAACAATTTTATTATTATATGTGTGTTAATTAAATAATTTATAAATTTCTTTAACGACTTAATAAATATTGTTGTTACTGTCAAATTAATTAATCAGGATGTGTAATTATTCATTTTATGTTTGATCAGTTTATTAATTAACTACAACATATAAATATTTTTGATATAGCTTATTATGCACTTAGATGTCAACGAAAATTACGTATGTTTGTGCACCTTAACGAAAGAAGATACAACTTGCAGCTATAATAGATAACTGTTCTATAAAATATATGTAAATTAGTACCAAATATTTTTTTCCTTACCAACAATTATCGATAGTTTTATTTTTGACAAATTTAAAAAAAAACAGAAAGATTACAATAAATATCATTAAAAAATAAATTTAAAGCAGACAAATTGATTTTTTTTATGAATAAAAAAGAATTGGCCTTATAACAGATGTCGTGTGAAATTTTTTAAATTTAGATCTTCAAAATTAACATCATTTGTTAAATTTTCATATAAAAATTTTAAAAAAATCTATTATTCCTTTAAAAAAGCTATATAAATAATTAAAGAAAGCTTTTATTTGTCAATGTATTATTATGCTTTTGTGTTTAAAGTAGACATAAATTAAAAACTGATTTATATGTTATAAAAATAGTTATAAATGTTATAGTTTTATTATTATTATTTATCTTAAAAATAGAATCACATTTATGTATAATCAAAACATTTCTTTCACAAATTTATATATCTTTTTGATAAAAAATTTTAACTTTTTCTTTATCATATTCATTGCTTTTCATACCTTTAGATCTACCAAATGATTATATTCAAATATATTTAAAATCAATCTTATAATTTTGAAACTATAAATCTATTGTAGCAACAATTGTCTTTAGACTTATTTTCTTTGATATCTATGATTCAAATAATATAAAAAAATATTATAAACAAGATTAGCATTATTAATTGATAAGATTTAATAAAATGAAGTAAATATAATACTTAATACCTGTATCTTGAAATTTTTAATAGTCAAGTAAAATGATTAATAGACATATAAATGATTAAAAAAATTTGTTTACTTCAAATAAAGACACCTTATAACTAATATTGACACGTTTTATAACGATACTTCAAAATTCAAAAAAAAGCAAATAAATAAGTGTATTTTGAGTATACAAAAATTACGATAAATATGATTTTTTAATTAAAGTGATAATTGAATAAAAATATAATTGTTTGAAACACATTTACAATGTGTGATGCATTAAAGTAAATGATTTTGGTGAGGACGTGATTATATCAAAATTACATATGCATAACCACATACAATTTATGTAAAAGGAGTTCTACTGCAGAGTTTTGATTAAAAATCTTTACTTTGTTATTTATTGAATGCCGCACACTATTCCACGTTCACTCTGTTATTCTCTTTGTACATTTTCTTTTCTCTATTTAATAATAAAATTATTAAAAATTATTATTTTTACTCATTTTTTAACCGTAATAATTAAACATTATATTTTAATTTAAATTATCTTTGTCATTAATTATTTTTTCTAAAAAATTAGAACTTCTGATCAAGTCGGTGATAGGTACGGGTAGCATTTTTATAATGATAATATTTAAAATGTATAAAAATCTTTGATAGATTATCATTGAATCTGTTATTTTATCATATTTTAACATTCTAAATGATGCAACTGTATAATTATTGTTAAAGCGTTCTTAATCAGGTTAACTTTAACATCATTATAATTTTAATAAATATTACTTATTGATAATAAATGATAATAATTTATTTAAAAATTAAAATGATTTTTTACATTAAGTGATCATATTACAAGTCGAATTATAAACATTAATAGGAATCATAATAGTTTTAGAATTAATTAATCATTTTTTCATTAAACATTATACATAATACCAGAAGATGTTTGGAAAGGTAGACCTAAATTTTTTCGTAATCAAAAAAACAGCCAGAAGGGTTAGTGCATATTGAAAGTACATTTTCAATTCAAATAGTTAACATATCTTATAGGAAACTGGTTGCACTTTTGTGTATATTTTAATATAAATCGTTTTATCATTCTTAAACTGGCTTCATTAAGCAGTCTAGATACATATTATCTTTTATATTTTTTAAATAATTTTTATAAAGATCAATTTCCAAGGTTATTAATATAACATTTTTTCTTAAAAAATTCCTTACTTTTTATTTAAACAAATTGTAAAAGGTAGATTGATGGATATACGAATTTCTTTTTGATTAAGATTTTAATAGTAAAATGATAAAAAGAATGCTCCCTCAAGATACGTGATATTACTAAGAAATGACTTTGAGAAGTTTTAAAATAGTTTATATTTATTAGTGTCATATTTAAAAAAAAATGAGATAACAGTGTTTCTTAAAATGGATAAGTACACTGTAATAAAAAAAAGTTTCTTCTTAACGATATGTCACATTATAATTAATTAGAACGAAATGTTTAAACTCTGAGTGTTTTATAGAAGAAATGTCAAAGTACCATGATTTTATAAAAAAATTTAAAACATTGAGAAGTGAATCATCATCTGAAGTTGAATTTCTTGAAAATTCAGTTCCAACACTTGGAAGTGGATCAATTAAGGATGCTATTAAATTACCAATGGGAGAAGATGTGAATGAATGGATTGCTGTAAATATTATGGATTTTTTTAATCAAATAACAATGTTATATGGCGTTATATCTGAAAAATGTACTGAAGAGACATGTCCAAAAATGTCTGCAGGACAACATTATGAATATTATTGGAGTTCAGGTTCAACTGTAATGAGCCTACCAGCATATAAATATGTCGATTATCTTATGTCTTGGGTTGCTGATACACTTGATGATGAATTAATATTTCCATCTCAAATAGGTACATTTTTCAATATTGATATTTCCAACTTACGATTATATTTATAGGGAAACAGTTTCCTGTAGAATTTCATAAAATAGCTCAAACTATAATGAAACGAATTTTTCGTATATATGCACATGTATACAATGAACATATGGACTATTTAGCTCAATTAAATGCTGTAGAACATTTTAATACCAGTTTGAAGCATTTCATATTATTTGTCAATGAATTTGATTTAATGAATTCAGAACAAATGGAACCATTATCAGATTTTATTGAAAAAATATTGAATCAAACAGAGAATGCTCAAATTTTTATAAAATAAAAGTATAATTTTTAATTATTTACCATTTTTTAAAATGATAATATATGTCTTTATTTAAATTATACTCGTCAAATATTCTCTCTGCCATTTAATATATTAAAATATACCTTTTTATTATCAGTTAATTTATTCTTTATATTTTATTAATAAAATAAAAAAAACAAACTATTTTATTTAAATAAAATAGGTGATTTATAATCAAAATCATGGCTTTTACTTATCAATTTAATATGTATAAAAATATTTACCATTAAAAATAATTGTACAATTTTTAAGGATGTGGATGTGTCTTTATCTATAAATTTTCTTTTCAAATCAGTTATTTAAAGTGCAAATCATTAGTTATAAAACTATTATGTTACCTTTTTATAAGGACAGCCTTACTGTAGAATAAAAATGTGTACTTCTTCTTTTGGATATAATAATTAAGATATAATCTTAGGGCATGATAAATATGTCGTAAACGTAGGTGGGGCTTCCTTCAACAAAACAATATTTAAAAGTACAAAATTTTCGTTTACCTTCATTAAATCTGTCTTTTACAGTTAAGTTATTCTCTTCTACTTGAAACTTCACTAAGCCATGTCATCTAAAGTATTGAATATTCTTATTACCGGTGGAAATCAAGGAATAGGTAATCTTATATCTTTAAATATATAAAAAAAAATTACTTTAAATTTATAGGTTTTGAAACTGCTAAACATCTCGCACGTAGAGGTTACAATATTACAATTGCTTGTAGAAACATGAATGCAGCCAATGAAGCTGTTGAGACAATAACTAAGGAGACAGATGGAAATAATCAAATAAACTGTGTTGAACTTGATTTATGTAGCTTCGAATCAGTCAAAAAATGCTCTGAGAAACTTATTTCATCCGGAAAAAACTTTGATGTTGTTATTTTAAATGCAGGAACAATGCATCCAAAAGAACCATTTACACAAGATGGTCTTGAAACAACCCTTCAAGTTAACTTTCTCTCTCACTATCTTTTGTTAGAACTTTTACGTAAGAATGATATTGGTTTAGCCAAACCAGCAAGAATAATTTGTCTTACGTCCATTCTTCATAGGTATGTTTTTTCCTATAATAATAGATGGAAAACTTGCACTTTTGTGTTGGTTATATTTTTACAATAATATTTTAAAAAGTAATTAATTAATTTTTTTTAAAAATTCTTTAGATGGTGCGACTCATTATTTAGTTTACCCAAATCATCATCTGAATGGCTTTCATTCATGAAGAATGAAAAAATTCTCCAAAATTCTCAAAATATTGCATACTCTTCTATCAAACTTTCAACATTTGAAAAATTGAAATATTATGCTATATCAAAAGCCGCAAATGCAATGCTTGCCCATCATTTAAATAGCATTGAGAATGTTTATGCAATTTCTGTTCATCCAGGAATTGTAAGAACATCAATGACAAAAAATTTTTCAAATAGATCACCAAAATTTTTATCCTTCATCAAACGTTGTTTTATTACTCCACAAGAAGCTTCTTTTCATGTTTCTGCTGCTCTTGATAAAACTTTTGCTATAGATTACATTACTAATAATGATGTTTATCAACACTGTGAAACAACTGCTGGTTTAAAGAAGTATGTCCGTTCTGGAGAAAACTTTGCCAAAATGAAGGAAGCTGCTGATAAAATAATTGCTAGTTACATTTAAAATGTTTAATTATATTTTAATTTTGACAAAATATTTGATTACTTTATATTTTATCTAAGCTTGTAGAAATAAAAAATAATTCTTAAAATTGTTATCTCTTATTAATTCTTCTACCAATGTCTTTCGGCGTTACCAAAGTCTGAACACATTCATTAATTAGACGAATTGATATAAAATATAAATTCATTTCTACTAGTTATAAATAAACATAATGTACTTTTGTAGTCTACATTCAAAAACTATCAATCTTATTTTGTGAATTATACCAGTTATCCCGTTTTTGATTCTGATAAGTTGGAGGTGATCATGCATAATTTTTACGTTATTAGTGTAAGAAAAGATAAGACTGTTCTTTTATAAAAAATTACCAACTCAATGTACTTCACTTTTTTGCTATTTTATTGGTTGTATAATTGAAATATCAAGTGCAAAACGTAATCTTTTAAAACAATTTCCAAAATTTTGTTAAGATAAGACATTGTACTTTAATTCGTCTTACTATCTTTATCATATAATAACTAAAGTGTACTTGTTAAAGATCGCATTTTTATTGTTGATTTTCTTTATATCGTTACATAATATTAATAAAATAACAAAAAAATATATATTTCTCAAAGTGCAATTTTAACTGTAATTAGATTATATTCCTATAACAATGAACTTTTAATTAGGTATAATATTTTAAAGTTTAAAAAAGCACTTTTCAATGAATTATTTTATTTTATGTTATCATAATATTTGTCGTTAAAAATCTTTTGAGCATAAATATCATAATTTTTATAAAGTTGTAATTTGATAAATTTCAATGAAGTTATTTTATATGTGATATGGTAGAACTAAAAATTTTTTAAATTATCAACATACTGTATATTAAATAAATGTATATAATATAAAAATGCATTTTTGGAGACAAAAATTGATCTTTTTACTGAATATATGGTCTAGTACGTACAATTTTTGATATAACCTTTTATTAAATACCTAAGGGTCCGTCAAACTTTTTTTGTAACTTGTAAAATCTTTTTAAAAGAGATATTTTATCTCTATTTTTAAATTATGTGTTTATTGTAACACTTTTCGAATAAATGATTTCAATAAAAAAGTAATCATCTTTATGATAGAAAATATCAAGATAAAACAAAAAATTATTTTTATATCATATAAGAAGATAAGTAAATATTTTCTTAAAAATATTTTTTTATTTGTAATTTTTATCAAATTTATTGTCAGTTCATTATACACGTAATCATTTTTATTATTCAATGACAAAATGATTTATAAACATTAATTAATAATTTCATAATAAAAATATTTTGAAGAATTGTTAATTATCCATTAAAGTACATATTTCCTTTAATTAATATTGACTTTTTTGGAATGTGAAAAAAAAGTTTACAACAAAAATTTCATTATATAATTGTATTAAAACTAGAATAATACTTGAAAAATAACATTTAAATTATAATATTTTTAACATGTAATTTGTTATTGTCAAAGTTATAATACAATAGAATCAAAAACTTTCAAATTCCTGTAGACTTTTCTTTAAAAATTTAAATAACCAAATTGAAGATTACATTTGGTATTCTTATCTTCAAAGAATATTCATTTTGATAATAATTTGATATTTATCTCAAAAGACATTAAAATTTAAAAGCGGCATTTTTGCAAACTTTAAAAAGAGAAAAATGTAACTTTCACATATGAGGAAGAGGAAAGTTGTTTTAAAATAAATTTAATACCCTTTCAAGAAATACTATTTCAATTGATAATCATTATCACATTCATTTATATATAAATGTAATTGAAATATAAATCAAATTAAACTTTTTTTACCAAAAAATGTAATTTACTTACAATTCAACAAAACTAAAAATTATTTTGCACTCAATTTCACATTTTAAATAAAGCTGCTTTAGATAAATAATTATATGTCGAAACCAACAAATTGATCAAAGCATTCTCTATACATAAAATACTAACGAGTCACATACATATTTTTGTTAAAATGATGACGAAATGAAAAGTATCCAAAATTTTTCTAAAATTTTTATATCGAATATTATGCATATATATATTAACGTTTCAGTAAACAATATTTTCAATTATTTTTATAATAAACAAAAGTAATAAAAATTTTACGATTATGAAAATTAAATTTTTAAGCAAATTTTATGTATTATAAAAATGAGTAGAAATATTTGTAGTATGTATGTATCAAAGCTTTTCATCTCATGATTTATCAAAATTTTTTTTATTTAATATTACTCGAAATTTTTTTTTGTGGTTATTGTTATTAAAAATTTTGCATCAAATTTTATGACACAATTTAACTGCATCACTAGTATTATTTATAATAAATAAATTGCTCAAAAAGGTATATATTTTGAACATAATATTTATAAAAAGTAATCCAAATATTATTTATTACTTATTATATATTATTGCAAAAAAAAGATTTAATAAATAATGTTATAATCTATACACATATTTTTGATAAATCATATAATAATTGTTTTAAATACATCCATTAAAAAAAGAGTATAAATATTATATTTTGTTTGATTTTTAATATTTTTATTCTAAAAATACCTTTTATTAAAACATTATTGCTTCAATTTTAAATTTTTATGCAAATATTTTATAAAGTGTACCTTTTGTTTGTTGTCATTGAAAAAGAGAGTATACATATATTTATATATTCACTATGTAAATGGCACAAAAATATTTTAAAAAATTAAAAGATATATATTTTTTTTAATACATGTAATACTATATGACAAAAAAAAANAAAAAAAAATATCTAAACAAAATATTTGTTTCGTATATAAATATTATTTTCTTGTTAAAAATATAATACTTTTATTTTGATGAATAATTAGGAATAGTAGAATTATTTATTAAATGTTAATTAAAAGGCAAAACACTCGTAATGCTGTCTATTTGTCATTGTCCATGTGTCATCAATTTTTGCGTCATCTTATATTTTTTTCACATTCCTTCATTTAATATTGTTTTGTCAAAAATATTTAAAATTTTTTGTATCAAAAATAGTTAATAAATTTTATTTTAAACATCGAAAAACAAAAAATTCATACATATATTTGTTTGTCCTTCAACTAATTATATAAAAATATTTCCCTTATACATATATGTACAATATCAAACAAATAATTTACTGAAAAATCGCTATTTCGATGTAATTACAAATTGACAGTCAATCATTCTAAGTCGATTTTAAAGCTATTTTGAGATGATAACTTTACAAAGTTTTAAATTTTTCATTTCTTTTGTTTGACAAACTCTGACGATTTTATTTGTCAGTATAATTTAAATTTGCGCAGTTGCTGGTTTCCGCTTTAGAAAGTTGAATATTATACTTAAAAGGCAATTACTGAGTATTGCATTATTAGACTTGATGATGCACGATTGACAAATTTTTCCATAAAATGAGATCTGGTTTATATAACTTTTAGAAACATTTTTACATTAGCAAAAGAGTAAAATTTAACACAGTTTGTGGTTGTTCTCTTCTATATAAAGAAGCTTTTGTTTTACAGTTAGCAATATTTTAACATTGTACTTTCCTTAGGGAACAATAATATATCTTTTATGTAGTTAACTTATATCTTTTGACTAAAAAATACTCAATAATGTATATTTATGCCTTAATAACCTTATAATAAATTATTATATTTTTGAATGATGTATAAATATAATTTATTTACTGAATAATAATTATCAATCAGTGTATTTTATCTATATAATTATTTTATACTTTTAAAAAATTTGTTATAAAATTTAATTTTAATCTAACCTGTCACAAAAATTGATTATTTAAAATTTTAAACTAGGTTTTTGAGCAATTATTTATGATGCCCTAAGGTATATTAATATACTTTCAGTTTATATTTATTGTTTCAATGTTATACATCATCATCAGTAAACATTTAAATCATATATTTATTTAATAATATCTTTATCAATTAAACGTTGTTTTCATTTAATTTAATACTATCAACAGTTAATATTTTTTACATTGCGCGTCATTATTTATCTATTTTGATGTTAAACAAATTTGCACAAAACAGTTTAATTAGGCAATCAAATTAAGATTTTATTAAAACACTATCTTGTAATATTATATTATAAATTTCTTATTTATTACACATAAATTAAATTTATTAAAATAACTTTTAAGAATATTAGTTATATTAAAATTAAGATGTCAGTTTCGACCAACAAATAAATACATATTTACACAAATATTTTAATGTAACTAACTTATATAATTATTTTACGAAAGTTTAAATACTTTTAATATATTTTATTGCAGCAATTATATTTTAAAATATTAATATATCTTTCCTTTATAATATATATATAAAGCATTATATTAATTTTCTTTAGTTGATTTCATCTTAACCTTTAGTTTATAAAAATAATAGTATATGGAGAGGAAAAAATTTTTAAAATTTTCTATTATTATCTATAATAACAATTTTAAAAACTTATTACTATTGGAGGAATAGTTTGTTCTGGATTTAATACATTTTTTACATAAATCATCTATATATGACCATCAAAGTAGTATAGGAAAGTAATATAAATTTATTTTCTTTATAAATAAACAAACAAATCATTGTCATGTTTTTTTAATTTTTATTCTTTCCCACCACCATTATACAACTATTTATACGCCTTTGAAACTTTCTAAGCATATTTTATATAGCAATGATAAAAGAATGACTAAATAGTATTACAGCTTTATATTTTGCCAACTCAATTTCTTATTGTCTCTTTTGCTTCTGCAATTGAATGTACTTAGAGTTAAAATTTTCTTACTTATTTTGACAG
This sequence comes from Parastrongyloides trichosuri, assembly GCA_000941615.1. Taxonomy (NCBI): domain Eukaryota; kingdom Metazoa; phylum Nematoda; class Chromadorea; order Rhabditida; family Strongyloididae; genus Parastrongyloides; species Parastrongyloides trichosuri. The sequence goes on from LM523160.1 coordinate 697,308, forward strand.
AAATGATCATATAGTAACAATATTTCACATATATTCATTTTACGTGCCATATCATAGATATAACATAAATTGTATTAAGCATTGCAAGTTTTAATAATATAGTAATAAAATCTGTTATATAGATATAATATTTAATTTTAATAGAAGTGAACAGATAGAAGAAGCATTTTAAAACGTAATATTTTTTTTATCTATTAATAGCTTTATTTTTGTGTCCTCCTGAACAGTGAATAAATATAAACATTTTTACAAATACTACTATACATTATTCATGTATTTGTAAATAAAGTAAATTTATTGGTACTTAGATAAAATATTAACCAAAATTTAAAACTCACTACAAACTACGTGCAATATATATTTTGAATTATAAAAAATCCAAAATAATTAAGATAAAATTGAATGTGAAGTTTATTGACAAATTTTATTAGCTAACATTACTTATAGCTTTCTTTATTTTTGATTGATATTTTTATAAATATGTGTGTTCAAATAACATTTCATAATTTAAAGTGTCGTATATATATGAGTTTTGTATAACAATTATTTTATAAATGTTGTATTCTCTTTTTCCGTTCTCATTTTTTTCTTTTGTCAAGTAATATTTAATTTTATATATTCTAGAAAGATTTTTAATCACCCATCAAAGATGACACAAGAAGGAGCTTATGTAATTATATATAATTAAAATTTTAATCTAATTTTATATTTATTCTAGCCAATTCCATACCGTACCAAACTTACTGAACCATTCGAACCAGGCCAAACATTACTTGTCAAAGGAAAAACTGCCGAAGACTCTGTTCGTTTCACTATCAATCTTCATACTGCTGCTGCTGATTTTTCCGGAAATGATGTCCCACTTCATATCTCTGTTCGCTTTGATGAGGGAAAGGTAAACTTGCTGTTTGTTTATTATGTCTAACATTTATTTTTTTTTTAAGATTGTTTTTAATACATTTAGCAAAGGAGAATGGGGTAAAGAAGAGCGTAAAAGCAACCCTTACAAGAAAGGAGATGATATTGATATAAGAATTCGTGCTCATGACAGTAAATTTACTGTTTTTGCTGATCAAAAAGAAATTAAAGAATATGAACACCGTATTCCTCTTTCAAGTATTACTCATATGTCAATCGATGGAGATATCCTTGTAAGTAAAGTTCACTGGGGTGGTAAATATTATCCAGTTCCTTATGAAAGTGGAATTGGAGGTGAAGGAATTTCTGTTGGAAAAAGTCTTTTTATTACTGGAATTCCAGAAAAGAAAGGAAAACGTTTCCACGTTAATCTTTTGAAAAAGAATGGAGATATTGCTCTTCATTTTAATCCAAGATTTGATGATAAAGCTGTTGTTCGTAATACCCTTGTTGCTGGAGAATGGGGAAATGAAGAGAGAGAAGGAAAGAATGTCTTTGAAAAAGGACACGGTTTCGATCTTGAAATTGTAAATGAAGAATTCAGTTTCCAAGTTTTCGTAAACGGTGAACGTTTCTGCAGCTATGCTCACAGAGTTGATCCAAATGAAATCAATGGACTTCAAATTGGTGGAGATGTTGAAATTACTGGAATTCAACTTTTGTAAATCAACGCAACAAAATTACTACTCTTCATTATATTACATACAAATGATAATGCTTTTTATATAAAAAGATAACAAATTTTTATTATGATAAAAAATAGCTTATGAGTGAATATATATAATATCAATACAATTCATTTATATAATTCTTTCAAAATAAAAATAATTTCGCTAAACTAAAGTAAAAATATGATACTTTTTAAAATGATTTCTTAAAAAAAAATAAATAATTATACACTCTTTTATAATAACATTAATATGTTTTCTATAAAACAAAAAACATTGTATATTTTTTAAAAATAATTTAAAAATATATTCCTTTGTTTTGAGGGAAAAAAGTATTATAAAAACTTTTTAAAATTCGTATTATATTAATAATAATGTTGCAATAAATAATGACTAGAACAATTTTTTTTCTTTTAGATATATTCTCTTTATCTACTCTCATATATATTCATAATGCTTATACATAAGGTTGCTAGGCAAAGATTCTTCATATTTTTGCTTTAATTTTCATAATTTAATACTAGCATTAAAATTTTGTTATTTCACTTATCATTTTTAAGAGATAATAATCTTTAAAAGAGTCTATTTTAAAGCAAGAAAAATTGTAGTTATATACTTTTGAAGACAAACTAAGATGATATTTATTGATATAATATTTTTATAAACTATTATTTTTATTTGAATAGATATTATCAAATTATTATATTCAATAAAATTTTTTATTGTTTCTTTAAGTAGGCAACATAAATAAAGAGGAAAAAAAAANAAAAAAAAATGCAATTTGCATTAATATATTAATAATATATTTATATGTTAATTTAATAATCTATTCTCATAATGTGAAGCTTAATAGAATTAAAATTTTTTTTTTTACATTTCATGCGCTCCTTTTCAATTGTATAATTTAATGTTCAAAGAAAATTTTTTATTTTAGAAGATGACAAGATATACGTTATGGATATATTCAGGTACTCATGGCAATTTAGTTAATGGAGATCCCTTTACACAGGAGCTATTTATGGTGTTGAAGTTATTGAATCAAGAAGGTTTATTAGAATTTGATGTAAGAACTTTAATTCCTGGTAAAAATAATGATGCTTTAAAAAATGTAAGAAAAATTTATTGTATTTAAGGTAACAGATAAAACTTTTTTGTAGGAAGGCTTAATCTCACTTCCTGGAATAACATCATATGATGATTCAACAGCTATTTGTCAATCCGATGAAATTATATTTTATTTGCAAAGAAAATACAATCATTCATTAATTCTTAAAGATGATGAAGATTCAAAGAAAGTTATAGAAGACTTTTTTCGTCATTTTTGTTATTATATAAAGAATGCAACTAAAGAGAGTAAAAATTTAACATATGAATTGAGGAGAGTGAATAATTTTTTGAAAAAAAGAAGAAATAATTTTCTTGTTGGTGACCATCCAACATATCTTGATTGTTTAGTATTAGCTAAATTACACACTCTAAGAATTGCTGGAAAATTTTTAAAGGGCTATGAAATTCCAGATTATTTAGAAACACTGTGGGAATATATTAATCGAGGTTATTCACTCGATGCATTTAGAAAAAGTTGTCCCAGTGATCAAGTATGTGTTGTATTCTTTAAATAATATTAAACTTTTTTTTTTATTTTTAGAATATTATTTTATTTTGGAGTGAGAAACAAGGAACACCAAAGTTAAATGAAACATTTAAAGTGAAACTATGTAATATGACTCCAGTCTATTCATTTGGTAGAACAGAATATGATTTTGGTACTAACAATGTTTTTAAATCTTCATAAATGGTTGTTTCATTGAATCATTATTATTAATTTTTACAAAATATGCAATTAATTTTCAGAAAATAATACATATTTCTGCATTTAAGGAAAGAAATTAATTTTTAATAAGACTTGTTTATTTTACATTTTTTTTATCATATCAACAGTTTAAAGAAACAACCCAATCTAACTATGTCATTTTTTGTTGCAAAATGCATTTTTTTTTTGTTATATAAAATTTATTTGATAAAAAACTTTTATGCAATTAATTTCCTTCAAGTTTTAATTTAAAATAAATCATTTTATATATAACATTTATTCTTTGATGTTGTAAAATTAATAATGATAACATAAAAATAATGCATTTGATAAGTTTATTTATAAAAAATTTATTACAAGGCAAAAAAATATTGTGCATTTTTAAATTAAAAATCTGTGGTCTATTAAACTGCTTTTTATTAGATGACTTGTAAAAAACATTGACGATATTTTTTTAATTAGCTGAACCAGTAAATATGTTAAAAATGCGGAAATAAGCAAATTTTGAAAATAAAAATCCATTACAGAGAAGAAACAAAATTCAAATGTACAATTAATCCATTCATTTCCGTATATGAAAGCTCTTGTAAATGCAATCTCAGAAGTATCTTTATAAAATATACCTCTTGTTGTTGTATCAACAAACTCCATATCAGTTATGTCTTCCATTATTTTCATTTGAGCTATATCATAATCACATTCCATATCATCATGTTCTATAACATGTCTTAAAAAGCTATTCAATTCGTCATAAACTTTTGATTGATTTTCCACCTTCTCTGTAGTAGCACTCTCATTTCTCATTTTTATTCTTATGTCATTGTTTTGTCTTAAGGAACCTTGAATTTTTAAAAATTTATCTCTGAACATTTTTGGCATTGTTATTATATACGTTTGTAAATCACTTCCATTTTCTAATCCTCTAAAACCACATTGGTTATTTTTTTCCATTTGAAGAAATTTATTAATTTCTTGCATGTTTGTATCAGCATATCCATGAGGTGATCTCCCATGTATATAATAACCATGAAGAGCATGTGTTAATGATAAAACACTTATATTAGCAATTGAGCATAAATCAATGAAATTATGGAAAGGATCTATTACAGGCTCGAGAATAAATACACGAATTGCCCATTGAAAAAGAAGAGAACAAAAATAAATTATACTGATAACACTGTATCGAAATATAGTTGAATAATAATTTACTTCCAATGGATCATTAGTTAAATGAAAACCAGGTTCTACTGCAGTCAATCTTTTAAAATTTAAGGATTCAAATATTAAAATTGTTGTTAGTAATTGAAGAGCAATATTAATTTTACGATAATTTTGTAATTCGTTCCATTCATTTGCAACCAGATATGTTCTCCAGATTCCTGCTTTTCTTATATTAACTTTTTTATTTAAAATATTACTATTACTATGAGAATTTGATTTAAAATTATTACCCTCATTATTTTCTTCTTCTTTAGGCTTTTCCCAATCTATAAAAAATGTATCTGATAATATTAGTTGACTATATCGTTGAATCAATGCTACACATTTCAAAATAAATGCCAAAAAAATATAATTTTTGTAATGAAAACTATTCTCATTCATAGGTAGGACAAATGTTATTGATTTTTGAGCTTTATAAGAGAATGTCCACCAAACGCTTGTAATTGTAATAACAATTAAAAATATATTTGAAACATTATCACATTCACATAAGATTAATTGTATCATTGTACTTATATCAGCTATCATTCTTCCAGACCTTTTACTCCATGAATATGCTCTGACTGCTGCCCATAATAATGATATAGTGCAAAGAATTGCTAATATAATGTCAATTGATGTATTATCATCTTGTTCTTTTTCAGTATAAAATACTGAGAATGTATGTTCTTGGTAATTATTTTTATCTTCATTCTTTACTTCATTAAAAGATATAATAGCATAGAGCGGCCATATCTTGCCATTTTTTCCTTCTTGTATTCTAACAAATAGTTTAAAATAATTCATATAACGATATTCTATTGTTGAAGTGTTCTTGTATGAAAGTGTTGTCTCATAAGTATAGAAACGTCTTGATAATACCCAATCACTACTTATATAATTTTGTTGCTTCATTACTTTCGAATTTGTATATATTCCTTGATTAACAATAAAAATTGGATACAATGAAATGTTATTTTTATTATTAACTTCCAGATATAATTCATAAAATAAATTTGGTATTTTTAATTCCATATCCTCGTAGGATAATATACATTTATAATTATATTGTTTCCCAAAAATTATATATCCATTTGTATCATCAATTAATCCTGTACAAAGCTGAACATCAACTGTTTTCATTGGTCTTTGTCCAAGAAATGTCCCATTTAATGAAAATATATTTGCAATGATATTTAATTTGCTATTTAAATGTCCTTCATCAAATGAAAATCTTTCTTCAATTGCATTTTCTCTATTTAATTCCAATGTTGCTTCACCGAATTGACTTACAATTGCTGGTATAAATTCTTTCCTATAATTAAAAGTAATATTGTTTATTTAATAAAATTTTTACATACCATGTATAAACATTTTCCCTAATAATATTTTGAAGTCTAATACAAGCATTATTATGCTCATTAGTAATTGCATAATTTTGTAAGACACACATATTTGCTAAATGATTACATTCTTTTTTAAATCCTTTCTCACAAAAATATGTTGCTTCCATAATATTTTCCATTATATAGTTATTTAAATATTTTATATTAATATTTGTTAAGCTATGAATAGTTGAAGATTTCTCAATTTCTGAAGTTTCATTTGTTAATGGAATGTAACATTCACCAAATTTGCAAATTCTACAAGTTTCAAAAACTGTGTCTTCATTTTTTGGGCATGGTATACATAGTTCTTTGATGGGATTTGATCTCCTATCTAGAAATGGCATAAAGCCAATTTCACACATGGGACATTTTCCAGATTTGGGATTTGGATCTACTAATGAATTATTTTTATCATAACAATTTACGCATTCTAATCCATCATAACTAATTCCAATTTTTGAATTATTTCTTTCATCACATTTTTGACATTCCATTTTAAAAGAAGAATAATAATTGATTTGTTTGTAACCTGAATTACATTCACAGCCACTTTTATCACTTTTTAATTTAAGATTCGTTTTATTACATAAAAAACAACCTAATCTTATTTCATTGTAATATTCATCTTTTTTACACTCTGTAACTCCTATATATTGATAAGAACCAATATTCGTTGTTGATATTTGGGCTTTAGATAATATTATAAGATAACCTAATAGAATTAAAATATGTACAACTTCTGAATACTTTTGGCAAATTAAAAAAAGAAGCATAGTTAATAGTTCTATTGTTAATTTTGTTATAAAAATATATTGTTAACAACTTTTATTTTATGAATAAAATTATCTTATTGATAGAATAAAATTAAAAAAGATTAAAGTGGAAACTTAATTCTAATAAATAGTATGTTTCGTTGCTATGGCGATAGTTAGATTATCATTTATTATTCTTATATATATTTTAGAAATGAAATTTACGTATTTGAAAAATGATAAAAAATGAATATATATTATATTTTTATGTATATAAAATTTAACATATTAAAAACAGAATTAATAAGGATAAATAATATGTAATTAAGAGAAACAATTGTGACAAATAATTTCGGAAGGCTTTTATAAATATATTTTATTTTTATTCCAGCCGAGTATTTAGCATTGTGATTCCGAAACTGGATCTGAGGTCGGGATAATGGTAAACGGCGTATATGAATTTGTTGGATTAAAGGCTGTTGAAGTACCTAAAAATGTTTTTAAGTATTAATAAAAAAAAAATAAATAAATTATTACTTACTAACTCCTGGCCATATATCAAGTAATAGTTTAAAAGCGGAATAAGCTTGTGGAATATCAATAGAACCAAGTGAATGAGGTGTTGATGTACAAAAGATTAAAGGTGCAAAAACTTCTATTATACGATTTTGTGTTATATTAGATTGGTAACTACTTCCAATAACATTTTTTATGTGATCTAATACTAATATAAGTGTATTTTTATGAGCCACCGGTAAGCAATCAATTATTTTTAAAACTAATTGTTGGTTGCCTTCATTATCACTAGGCATTATTACTGTTTCAGCTTCCATCAACATTTGATATACATTTGAAGATACAAGAGGTTCTGGAAGTTCTCTCAAGAAATCTTTGATAAGACATGTTAAAACGTTTATATCAGCAACATTACCAACACCTATATCACAATATACTTGATTTGCTAAACATCTTTCCATTTCCATACGTAGAATACGTTTTTTATCAATAGAACCACTCAATACATACAATCCAGGTGTTGAAACACCTCTACTTTCAATTTCTTGAATAAGTCTTCCTAAGATAATTGGTGTTTTAGAGTTATGCTTAGTTACAAGTTGTGTTAATGATATACCAAAAGAGCTATTCATATTAGAATTTGGCATTCTTTTAAAAACAGAATTTATATTTTTAAAGCTTATTTTTACCATAATCTGGCCAGAGGGCTCTAAATTTAGAGCAATTAATTTTTCTCCGCTTATCTGATCGTTAAGAAAGACTTCTAATAATTTTAATGTTCCCTTATAACATAATTTATGTCGCATTTGTGGATGCCAAGAGTAAACAAAAAATTGAACAGTTTGGACATTATATATATCAATTTCAAATCCTTCCTTCCATTTATAACGTTGTTCTATAGTACTTATTCCTGTTCTTGCTCTATGAACATTATTTATTTCTAATACAACATACAATTGATTGGTTTGCAAATGATCAGGCACTTTTAGATTTCTACCTTCAATTATATATATTTGCAACAATCCATTAAAAGATTTGAAAGTAGGTAGACAATCTATATCTATTCCAGGACCAGCTGGTTTTAAAGTTACACGTCTATTCATTATTGGACTTATGTGTAACTTATCAAGAATACTAGAACCATTAAAATGTCTATTATAATCACTAGTATCATATAATTCACTACCTGATGAAAGATAGGAATGTCTTGAAGAAACATTTCTAGTACCTAAATTTAAATTTAACTCTGATGGTAAATTATCTGTGTTCATATGCATTAAAAATGATTTTGCAGGTAAGGAATTAGATCTAAAAACAGAACCATACTTTTTATCATCATCTATAGACCAACGTGAAATATGTTGATTAGTTCTTTGTAATGGTGAGATATTTCTAGAAAAACTTTTACCACTATTTAAATAATGCATATCTTGATTACAGGAAGTTTGTTTATTAAATGTTGGACCATCAATTAAAGAACCTCCTGCCCAATTTCGATATTCTTTAGCTGAAAAGATATCATTTATTGTTCGTCCACTTGTTATGGATTGACCAATATTGTTATTAACTGATGACCCGTACATTTTATCAGTTTCTAAACAAATATTTAAAATTACTTAGAGAAATAATTACCTGGTGTACGATAGAAAAGATTCGGCGTTTTGTTTTGAATATCGTATCTCAAAAAGTTACTTCCACTTTTATTTCCATCCATCTTTCTATTCCTTTCATACTCACTCATTTTACTTTCAAAAGATAAACCACCAACAACATCATTTCTCCATTTTACATTTCTCATTGTTGTGTTTGCATTATCCATACTGTCATTAACTTGTGTTGGATAATCCGCTTTATCAAGCGAAAATTGAAATCGACGTCTTGGTAATGAATTGCTTTTATAAGCCATCCCCTTAAATTCATTTGTACTATAATTTCCCATTACATTTGATAAGCTGTCCTTCTGTGTTCCCATTGATGAAGATGATAATGGATTAATAGATGATGAAATACCTGATGTCAACATATTGCTATTTTTATTATCATTATTTAAAGGATATTTTTTCAAACAACTATTAAAAGTTGGTACCATTCTATTGCTAAGATTATCTTTTCTCCCTAATGTCATCGTCTCCAAATTTGATAGTGGAAGAGATTCATTTAAATTACCACAATTTGATGTATTCATATTTTGTTTTCCTCCCGATGATAAACAACTTGTTTCTTGTAAAAAATTTTTGGAAAAAGCATTCTAAACTAATATTAAAAATATGAATAAATAAATGAAACATACTTGTTTTGAAAGTCGTGGAGGTGGAACTCTGGCGCTTTCAACTACACTAGCCATAGGATCAATTAAAGAAGTTTTTAGTTTACTCGTTGATGTTTGTTGATAATCTGAAGGGTTTTCATTGAAAGGATAGTAAGACCTATTTGGTGATATTGTTGTTGATTCATTTTTTTTAATTCCAGATGATGGATATGATAATCTTTTTTCATTTTTTTCATTAAATAATAATTGATTATCATCTCTATCTAAAGACTTGAAATGAAGGCTATGCTGAATTGGTTTTTGTTGTATATGTGTAGCTTGTGACTTTTCATATTTTTGAATATTTTGTTGCTCTGTTTGCCTTTGTACTTGTCTTGCTTGTTTACCCAACCAAGTATTTGCTGTCGATGTTGGTTTGTTTAAAAAGGCTTGGGATGATAGTCCTGGATCTTTTTGATCTTCTAATTTTTGAAAAACAACAACTGGTTGTTCTGAGCGTTCTCTTCCAGAAATTTCTTGTCGTCTATTTTTTAGAAATCGAATCCTTAACAATAAACGGCGTGGAATAGATAATATTAGTACAACATCATCAATACTCATTTGTGATACATCTACATTATTAACAGATAATATTTCATCTCCAGGTCTTATAATATCACCATACTTTTCTAATTCAGAGTTATCACCAAATCTTGAAGCAAAAACTCCTGTAGGTCGATCAATTCCATTTCCTTCTCTTAAGTATAATCCTAATGTTTGTCCTGGTTTTTTAATAATTTCAACAAGCTGAACTATAATTATTTCATTACTTCCTTGTTTTAGTCGATATTCAGATTTATCTAGTATTCTAGCTGAAAATCCTATAATTCCTTGAGCTGTTAATGTTGATGTTTGTTGGTCTACTTGACGAATTTGTTGAAAAACTTCTTCTGGTATCCCTGTATGTCGATCTTAAATAAAAAATTTTTTTTAAAATTATTTTATAAAGAAAACATACTTGATAATTTATAGGGATCAGCTTTGGGTTGAAAGCTTCCATAACCCCCTTTTGAATCCCCACTCCACTGCATGTAAAGGCAAATGACGTTCTCAGATATTAATAAAAAAATGAGAACGAGCAGTAGTGTGGTTCCTCTTTTCTAAAAATAAAAAAAAAACGTATAGAAATAATGGTCTTGTAAAATTTATATAAAAAATGAAAAATAAAAAGATATTTGTATTTTTTATTAAGGTATCTCATTTTACACAATCTATTTATTATGCCATTATATGATACACTTTTATAATTATTCTTATATAAGCATAATCGTTATAAAAAATAATAAAAAAAATTTTAAAATATATATATAGATATACCCATCGCTATGAGATAAATAATTTTCATGAAAAATATAATATTTTTATAAAAATAAATTTTTTCCTAAAACAATTATATAAGATGATAAATTGTTAAAATTTCTTCTTTGACACTTAACAATAATTAAATTATATTGAAGTGATTTAAATAGAACGTATATTTAATTAATTTAGGAATTAATAATAATAATAACAATGTAATATATTAAAGAGTAGTAATTATTTTAAAGGTTATAATAATTTAAAAATACATATATTTAAAATAAATTATTTTATTAAGGGATATTTATTAATTTATTAAATTACCATAAAATGTGAATATGAATATATTTGCATGTAATATTTTGAATTTGAATAAAAGAGTAATACGCCAGTGATAGCAATAATTTAAGATTATACACGCATTATTATTTAGATATGAAGCATATTGAGTAATATAGGGTAACAGAATTGGAAAGGAATATGTAGCGAGAAAGCAAAGAAATAAATGATTAGTTGAGATAAAGTCTTCTAGTTATTCGGTCCTTTTATCAAAATATCCTCGTAGTATATGTACTTTGCTAAAGATACCAGCTTAGTATGGATATTTAAATACTACTGCTGCATACTACATTTTATCCTTATGGGAAACAGTCATAGTTGTTCTGTTATAGCACTATTCTTACTAGTAAATATGTACCATTTTGAAGGAGTTTATAACATGAATAAAAATATATAAAATAAGATATTGGTAACGCGAGTACTAAAAGTAGAGTGCCGTTGTTAGTACAGAAGAGGCTATAATTGTTAATGTCATGGTGGAAGCTTTACCATACGCATGTTTGATAGCACCGTGTCTTAGTTTTAGAGTCACTCAGCCTTATGTTTCATATCTATGAATGCTCAAAACATAATGGCATAAAGATTGTCGCTTTCTTTTTAGATTTATATTCAAATATGTGCAAGACATTTCAATATGAATGGACGTCGTTCAAGATATTGAAATAGGTTGAATATTGACAACTTTCAAGAGGAAATTTTTTTTTCTATGCTTATCAATTAATACATTTTTTTACCATTTGTGTAAAAAAGCATCATAATCTTTGTAATAATATATTAACACCACTGTTAAATCTATCTACTATTTCATTTTTAAAAATAACATATACAATTGTTTCATAAACAAAAAATTTCATTTCATTTTTAAATTAACATCTTTAAGAAAACAAATTAAATAAATTTTGTCATTGGCATTCTAATGAATATAGTACATTTTGAGTTATATATTGCAATAAAATGATTTTAAAATTTAATATAAATTACTACATATTACAGATTAATGATAAAATTGAAAATCTTTATTTGACAAAGGAATATAAAAAAATGTATATAAACCATTCCATTAGTAAAAAGCTGTGTGGTAATAAAAATTATATAAACTTTTAAAATGACAGTTACCAAATTCAAAATACAATTAGGGAAGATAAATGTAAAAGTTAAAAGTTTGTTTATAAATAATTTCCTTTTTATTAGTAATAAATAAATTTTTTGAAACAATAAATTAATAGACGTCCATAAATTTTAAGAAGTAATATTTCTGTTAAAATGTTTGATGTGGTTTACTGGAAGATGGCTTGTAAAAATTACAAAACAAATTACAAATGCGAGACCAAAAGAAGACAAATGAATGAAGAATATACAAGATTTTGTTTCTTGCAGAGACATTGCATATATATATAAGGGTATAGTCTGATTATCATATATAAGCCAGTTTTGGTATATTCAAGAAATATTTTTGATGTTTAAAAAACAGAAATTGTATATCAAATTATATCCTTATTAAATTTGAGGAGAAATAATAAATCAAGGTTAAATATATTTTTTATTATGAATTTTACTTTATACAAAAAACAATGAAGTATACACCAATTTGAAAATATTAATAAATTTGTGATAACAAAATATTTAAAGACAAAATTTTTTTCTTGTAATTTGTTTTTAAGGAACAATTTGGTTTAAAATTATTTTTGATTTTAAATGATAAGAAGTTTGGCGAATATTTTTAGTTTACAAACTTTAAAGAATCACAAGAAATTTTTTTACATAATAATTTTATTTATTACTTCTTTTTCCATTACTAAGAAGTATGATATATTTAATTAAGCTCATAATATTACATATATTTATTTTATAGTAATTAAATTGTGAAAAATCTTTCTCAATACATCATAAAAATTAAAAATAAAATTTAATTATTCAATATTATTAAACATGGAAATAACAAATATCTGTAATATTTTTTAATTAACTTTATTTTTCATTAATTCAAAAATTTAAAAAAATTTTTTTTTGCTCAAACATCTATACAAATAATATAGGTGTTATTGCATCCATGAATAGTAATTGTGTTATCTTGAATTATATTAATTATATGTCATATTATTTATATAAGATAGTGTACTTTTAAACAAATTATGTTTTAATCTTGTTATTGTAAACATTTTATATATAAGTTAACATTTTTGATCCTTAAGCATTACTTTTTCTAAATATAACTTTTTTACTTTCTAACATTTAAAAGTTTTATCAAAAAAACATGTTGCTTTTGACGCTTTTCTCAACGTGTATATCTGTTTTTTTTTTGTAGTTAATTTATGTCTATTTATATTTATATAAATATTCTTTGAAATACTTTATTTTTTATAATTTTATTCACATAAGTTTAAATATATCTATACCTTTATTTACATCACTAGATTAATGCATCACTACAGATGAAATAAAATAGATTTTTTGTTCATTAATTAATCTTGTGATTAAAATTTTGTTTTAAGTGATATCATTGCTATGGAAACTTAATGATGGCATACTTCTTTTAAAATTTTAAACAAATATCTTTTTTATTATAAGGATTACATATGTTTTTATAGAAATTGTTTTCAACATTACTTTAGGACCAATATTTCTTATAAAGACTTTAAAAAAATGCCAAAAAATATATAATGATATATGATATTTAATAGGAATGTGCTTTAAAAAAACAAATTTATTAAACATATACATTAGAAATAATAAAAAATGAAAAAGTTAAAATGTCTTTATATGAAATTAGAATGAATTGGTAAAAATATTAACCTGTTTATTTGTTCCGTAAATTATTCATAACTTACAGTAACAAAAATAATAAATAAAAAGACTTAGATAGTCATAAAAAAAACTTAAAAAGATGTTTTTAATATTTTTTATGATACATATATAAAATAAATTTTAATTGACTATTTTATTGCTTTTTTTTACAGGTGGTATATATTGTTAGTAACATTTAAAAGCTTTTCTTATCCTCTTTATATTTCTTTTTAAAAAAAAAATTAATAACCATTTAATTAGCCTAAAAAAATATTAATACCCCCATAAACAATACAGGGCATATTAAAATATACTTTTTTTTATTTATAAGCATTTTAATATTTTTTATTAAAAAATCACAAAAAACATGGCTCATAGAATGAAGTAGTAGCAAATATTTTTTATATAAAATTAAAACTTCCTTATCATTCATATTCCAAAAAATGTTGTGTCGTAAATTCATTTTATGATTAAAAATGTCAACATTTTCTTCTTCACTTTATATAGCAATAAAGTCAATTTTCCACGAACTTCTTACTATATCATTTTTAAATATTTTAAAAATATGTAGCTTATTTATTTTTTTTATGTGAACAAACATTATAAAACGCTGTATATTATGACATATATGTAATTGTTAGATATTTATAAAAAACAATTACTTTTATACATTATAAACACATTATAAAAATAAATTGAAATATAATCATTTTTATATGTTTTAGAAATCTTCAATTAAAAATAGTTTAATATTTTTACTTTTTCTTTTTTTGTCTTTAAGCATAAAATGTTGCTAAATTCCTCAATATTTTGTATTTGTATACATAAAAAATATTTTTAAGAATCTTATCTTGTTTACGGAATATAAAAAAATTATACTAAGTATATTACAAATATTTTCTCCTTTCTTTCGCATAGGTTTAATTAATGAAATAAAATTTTATTGTTAATATATGAGATTATAGTATCATTTTTCACAATATTCAATTAATTATTTAATTTTATGACATTTATGGAAAATTTAAAATACAAAAAATTACTATTCATGGATAATTTCACTATGTATACATATATAAAATAAAAGATACATCCTTGAAGCAAAATAAGTAATTATACAACTATTTTTTTTTTTACAAAATAACTACAATTGAATTATCATAGAATATTTAGATATTTTTTTTAGATAAAGATCAAGAATATTAACAAAAATTTGTAGATAAAAAAATGGTTAAATTCAATTTTACTCTATTTTAATTAAAAAAAAACCATTTTTAAGCTTAACATAGAAGTATTTTGTCTTTTTAAAATTAAATTTTTTAGTTTTTCTATTTAAAAAGCAAATGTCTTTAAAAAAAAATTATATTTGTAACATCTATTGAAGTTTTATGCGTTCATGTTTAAATTAAACTTATCTAGACAAATATATTCTTTTTATTGTCCATACTAAAAATATATTTTATATTTTCTTATGTTTATTGCTATTTTCTCAATTACTGAATAAAAATATTTGACATAGTTGAAAAAGAAAACATTAAATTGATAAGCTATTGTACTGAAACTTCATTATAGTTATTTTTCTTTAAATTGTTTATCATTCCATTCTTAAAAATGTTTCATATCTCCTAACTTAATGATTCCCTAGAGATAAATCTTTAAATGATGGTTCAAAAGAAAATGAACATAACCATTGAAACTTAGCAAATCAGATACAGCCTATATTTCTTTTAAGTTTAGGCGTTTCAAATTATAATAAGTTTAGAGATATATTTCAAATTGTTAGATGATTATATTGTTGTGGTTTATAATGAATAGGAAAGAAAAATATAGCTATTTATATCTTAAGATATTTAAAAAAAGAAATATCAAATACATAAGGTTTTGATAATGTAAATACTTAATTTGCAAGATAACAAATGTAATGCTATATTATTTAAACTTTCTTGTGAAAAATATTGGTACTGTAATAAAATAACTTATTTTTATCTTATTTTTTATAATAATAGTTATATATAAATTTACTTAAATTTGTACTTTATTTGATAATCTTTATAATGGTCTATTTCCTTTTGTTTACAAAAGTTAAATTATCACTAATTTGACAGGATATAAGAATTTGACTGAACCTAAAGAAATATATTTTACAACATTCTTACGCATCCATTTTTGATAATGCATTAAAAAGTAAAAAATATGCAAAATAATTTTTAACTTTTAACTGCATTTTTTTTACTATTTAGCGTGTTATAATCCTTTTTAAAATATAAGAACATATAAAAACTCTTATTAATGATAGAAAAATTAATCTATTCATTTAAAAAGTATTTAAATATATATTTTTTAATATTATGCATTTATCCTATATATATCACCCGTTGCATTATTAATACTCTTACTTTTAAATATAAATAAAAAATTACACTAAAGATTTTGAAGGAATAAAATCTTTTAAGCCTACGCTTTAATTTACTATTCCCTAAAAGACGATATTGTTCATTTTTACTCATTTTTTTGTAAACACACCCTTTGTGTGTATCTTCTTGTTAATTAATTAATTTAAAATTTATTTTTTTTTAATATTATGATAACATCATCAAAAATAGTTTAACATAAAAAAATAGCTTCTAGACTTCAAACAAAACTTATAGAATATTAATATCATAAAATAAAATATAATCATAAACAAACTTTTTCAATTTAAAAAAAATAATGATTAATAAAAATAGGTAATTATAAAATTTATGTGCCAATTTTAATGTTGAAACATTATTCTCTTCATAATTATATTGACATTAATTTTATTGCCAAATATTTAATAATCGTGATTTTTAATATGATGAATCATAAATATATATTTTTATTTATATCTAATGGCTTTTTCAATTATTTCCTCTCAAAATGAGTGAAGTTTTTATTAAAAATTCATAAAATAATACCGACTTTGAAGTGTTAAAGTTATTTAATTTACTGTTTCTTGTTATTATGTGTACATTTTTTAAAAATCATAAAATAAAATTTGATAAAATAGTAAAAAAATTCAAAGTGTTTTGTTTTTTTATATGTTTGTGATTATTTTAAAATTATGGATAAGCAAGATACTTTTAGATTTATAGCAATCAACAAACACATAATTATAGCAAAAGGAAAATAAAATCAATTTAAAAACCTGCTGCCTTATGTAAATATGTTTCAATAACAAAATGATAATAATATGATGAAGGTGTAAAGAGAAGGGCTAACAATTGTTTTATTATATATTTCCACTTGCCGTTTAGCTTAATGAACAATGTAGGGGCTTGGAAGATTATTTTGATAATGAAAGCTGTATTAAAAATCATTTATCTTCGGATAAATATTTATACATATCTTTATATCTTTAAGCAGTAATGATTAACAAAATCTTATACAATGTTATTTCACACATACCAATTTATTATAATTATAACCAAAATTTTGCTTATTTGTATTCATTAAAATATAAGGATTAGTCATTTTGCAATATCCTTCTTGTCAAAATTATTATTACGACTTAAGTAATATTTCTAATAATAAGAATTTAAAAAAAATAATTTATTTAAAGTGATTATTTTTTTACGATAAATGTCTTCATAATTATATTAAAGTTTTTAATTTAATATACTATTAAAATATATTTTATAGAATTACTTTTAAAACATTGTTTTTATCTTTTGGCATTTTTTTACGTTTTTTTACATTTATATAAAATATTTAAATGCATAAATAAGTGTTTGGGTTCATTTCTTTTTAAAGTTTTTCAAATTTTTATATCCATATTACACATTATTAAAATGCATCCTCTCAAGTGTTTAAAAATTCCTTTTATATCATTTTATATCATTTTTATTGTTTGCAAGTGTATAAATTTTTAAATTTTTAAAATACTATGAAAAAATATGCACAATAAGGAGTAAATCAAAAGAATATCTCATATAATATATCAAATATATTTCTATTTTTCTTTTAACCTTTTTATATCAATTGTCATTTTATATCTGTCATTTGCTATTGTTGAGTAACAATAGTTATTTGAAACAAAGATAATTACTAAGTTTAAATATCTTTCCTCAAAACAAATTATACAAATTTTTATTGTTTTTATTTGTTTTATATTAAGATGATATATCACCAACATAACTCACTTTTTGAGTTGAATAATTTGAAATATATTAAATTGAAGCAAAAGTGTTATCTTGTCAGATGTTAAATTGTTTCTCATCATTTATTTAATTTTAATGTGATAATTATAAATTTTATTTAAAAAATCTTTTTTAAATAGCTTTTGATTAATAGATAAAAAATTTATTAAAAATCTCCAATAATAATGTCTAAAATTGTTCTTTCTTTTATCTAACACTTATTTCATACCATTTACTTAAAACCTCTAGGACAAAAAGATTTTATCAAAACGTTCTTTCTAAATTTTATTAATTGTATATAACTTTAAAAAGAAAATAAAATATTTAAGAAAAGACCATTTTATTTGAAGATAAACACATTACTTAATTTCTTTTAACATGACCGCTCGTTAGCATTATGGAAACCATTTTAGATGTTATATATCTTTTAAAATGTAGTGATTATTTTATGTTGGAAAATAAAAAAAATTCAAAAAAAGTTGTATATAAAAAATTTTGTCTACAGATGTTATACTATCATTTATATTTTTCTTATCAATTAAATTTTTTTATACAAGGAGTTGTAATGATACTAATAATATATAGTATGTTTTTTGTGTCACAAATGTATTTAAAATAATTTGATCTTAATAATTTTAATTGTAAATTTATGCTCATTAATGCCATTGCAAAAAATTTAACTACGCATCTTGTTATTACTACTTTTTAAATCTGTTATTATAGCTTCACCTTTAACAAAATTTAACGGGAATAACAGCATTATTACTATTTAATTTAAAAATGTATAAATTTCAAAGTATTTTATAATATATTTCAATTCAATTTTTCCCTATTAACTAGTATCTTATAACACGCCCATCATTTTTAAAAATGCATATTTCTTATACTAAAACTTATGCCACTTGCTCAGTTCAAACAATACATTTTCGATTTTGCAACTAATACCCTGTCTTCATATTATTTTCTTCTTAAATATTTTGATAATTTTTCAAAAACATTATAATTCTTAAAATTAATAGTCATAATTAAAAAAGATAATTTTATATCCATTTTAAATATCATTTAGTAAAAAATTTTACATACATTTATATAAATATATGTACTAATAATCCTAATTATAATATATAATTCTTCTTATCATTTAGATCATTATATTTTAAGAGCTATAATTATACGATTTTCATTTATTTAAATTTTCTCTATATTTGTATAGATATATATACACTACACACGTCTTTTTGGATATTGAAATGGCTAATAATACAACAATAGATAGTTTAGAATGTTTTACTCCATATGAAGAACAGGATCGAATAATTATTGGAATTGTCGCTTTACCTTTAATATTTATTGGCTTAACAGCAAACTTTATATCATTAAGAATTTTTTTGAATAAGTTAATGCGACAGCAAATGTTAAACTGGTATCTAATGATAATCTCAATGAGTGATTCAGGAATTTTAATAGGAGCATTTTTTGTTTTAACTTTTCCAAGATTATCAGAATCATTATTATTTTCTAATGGTGTTAAAGTATGTTACTATGCTACACCATTTATGTTTGGTGTTATGACAATATCTCAAACCGTTTCAGTTTGGATGAATACAGTTATGTCTCTTCATAGGTTTATAGGAGTATGTCTTCCCTTTAGAGCTGGAACCATCTTAACAACAGAACATGTTAAAAAAGTGATTGGTTGTGTTTTGGTATGCGCAGCGCTTTTTAATGTTTCACGTTTTTTTGAAGTTATTGTTGATGGAGTTTGTTATGCTGAAGTATTGAAAGGGTATATTCCACATCTTACAGCAACTGCTTTAAGATTAAATGGAATTTATAGAATGATCTTTTATGAATGGAGTTATACACTTTTTATGTTTGTTATCCCATTTACAATTCTGATTGTCGTTAACACAATGGTTATTATAGCAGTACATCGTTCTAGAAAAATACATGCTAAATTAAATATGTATGGAGATGATGTTCGAAGACAAGAATTAGCAAAAGAAATATCAACCTCTATCATGTTGGTTGCTATTGTTTTAGCTTTTCTTTTTTGTAACACTTTAGTGAGTTTTAAAAAATATAGTATTTTAAAAGATACCTCAAGTACTTTATAAACATTCTTGAAAATTAATATAAAACATGATAAGTTTACAAATGTTTATTAAACATTAAAAACCTACATGATTTTAGCATAGTAATGCATATTTTCTTACTTTCAAAATGATTCAATTATAACAATTTTTTTTTTGTTCAATAAAATAATTAAAAAATTTTAGGCATTAGTAGTTAATATATTAGAGAAAATTCAATGGGATGAACTTGTTATTAAAGTTGTTCCTTTTTCAAACTTACTTGTCATTATAAATTCTATTACCAATTTATGTATCTATTGTTTATTCTCAGATAGATATAGGCAACTTTTTTGGTTTTATATAAGATGTATGCCATGTAGAGGAAAGAAAGGACAATTTGAAGCTGTCTTTAATGTTCAATAAGAAACGAATTTACAAATAAATGCAATTAATGGTTAATTGTATTTATTATAATTATTATTAAACATGAAGAATATGTTCCACAATCGGATGACTAAAAAGTCTAAAAAGCAAAGGAAAATGAACCTCATCATTGAAAAGAGAGTATTTTGCTATGTATGAAGAATTAAATACAATACTTTCATTTTGTTTTAAAATACCAAAAAGTCCTTTTGTAATGAAGCAATTTAATATATTTTAACTAATGAGATAAATTATAAAGACCTTTTTCAATGACGATCACAAATAATTTAATCATTATTGTCATTTTATTTTATATGATGTGTACTATATTAATCCCTAAAATTAATAAAGCTTTTAATAAATTTGTTATATTTTTTAAAATTTGTGTTTTTATTCCATTCAATACCATCCAAAAGATTTCATATCATCTGAGGCTTTTTGAATTAAATTTTTCCATGATTCTTTTTGTTCTGGAGATATATCTCCTGTATGTTTTGATATTGCAGCTACAATAGCATTTGTTACTTTGCTAAACTTTTCTAATGGAATTTCGTTATCATTATAAAGTTCCTTAAAGTTTGAACATGCTTGTCTCCAAGCTGAATCATCACCATATGAGTTTACTAAACGAAAGAATGACTGAATTTCATTCATTCCTTGCATAATAAATTTTTGAGAACTATAAAGACAGTCTGGATCAATTCCATCTGCACCATAATATTCAGCCATTTCTGGTTCTAATGTAAATAACCTAAAAACATGTTTATTAATTATAACATTTTAAAAAAACTTACTGAACATGATATTCCGGAGCAGTGTTTTTATCCAATTTATATTTTGATACTTGGCTTTTAAGAACATCAATGTTAATGCTCATCGTATAATATGCTTTATCATAAACTTTTAATATTATTCAAAAAATTAGGTTCTTTATATACCTCACAAATTGCTGTCCAACAACCTATTAACTTTTTTAGAGTGCTTACAATTGAAATTTTCACTTGAAGTATGAAAAATTATTTATTCTATTCTTCAAAAATCAATGGTTACTAGATAAAAAAAATTTCTTTTGTTAAATGCAAATATATGATCCTTTTATACTCACGTAATCTTTGATGAAGGATCTTCTCATTATTTTGTAATTTTTTTCAATAAACAATAGAGCTAAAAGAAAATGTCAGATGATGTAAATTAAAGCCTTTGATACTTATTAATTCTATCCTTTACAAACAACAACTACGCGTTTATCAGTTTTTATATTCTTATATATTTATTATAATAAAGATGATAGAAATAAACTTTTCTTTGTGATTAAATTTATTATAAAACAAAAATATACTCTTTAAACATAAAGTTATTTTTATTATCAAAGAATAATTGATATCATTTTTTTTTATTTTAAAATGTTGAAAAAGATTAAAAATAGACAATTATTTCTCTAGACAAGTGATAAACAAACAAAAAAAATTACTTCCAATATCATTTTACCATGAAAGAACTTCATGAAATTGAATAAAAGACAAATGATTAATTATTTTTTTGAATAATTTAATTTATTTCCAAATTTAGTTTGATTAGCATCCAATACATTTATATAGATATAACAAATAATTTAATAGTAAAAATAAAATTAAAAATTATCTAGTTTAATGAAGAGATATATCTTAACCAACAGCATGTAATACTACTCCATGAAACATTTTTCCAAAATATATATGTTTTAATAACAAAAAGACCTTGTGATCCATTGATATATTTTTATTACTAAAATGTTTCGTATTCTGGGAAATTTATCTTTAAAAACTTTTAAAAATTCACCAACAACAAAAAACGAACGATTCTATAGTAAAAATTACCGTCAAGATACAACAATAGTTTCACCACCTCCATTTTTGGTATCTATGTCTAGTTTAAAGGTAATCCAAATTTTTTTATTTATTTGGTTGTTATATTTTTTTATTAATTTTAATTTTTTCATATAATAATATTTATATTATTTTTTATAGTTTCTAGCAGCAATCTCTTTTTCATTATATTTCGGATCAATGATTGCAAAATATGGTGCTTCATTTTTGGAAGAAAACGAAATTTTTGTCCCATCAGATGATGATGATGATGAATGAATTAATTATGAGCATCATATTGTTCTTAATTGAAAAAGTATTATTATATCTTTTTTATTCATTAGATAATCTACGTGGCAAATATGGTTTAACAGCAACTTTTATATACATTTGTATAAAATTTAAAATTTATTTGTATTATAATAAAATAAACTTTTGCTTTGCCAAACAAATCGTATACAATATTAAAATAATGTACTTTGTACTTATCAAATGTAATGCTAAATAGATATATTAACTCTTTTTCTCTCTTTAAAATTGATTTCTTGTCAAAAAAACTATGAATATTCTTAGGTATCATTTATTTAATAATAAGAAGGAATAACATTACAAAACAATGTCGTATATACGTGACATTTAGCATTTTAAATCAGTTTAACCACTATTTGAATATCGCTATTTATAACAGAAATTTTTTACACTAAGACGATTGATACTAACGTTTATAATAAAAAGCGTCTTTTAATTGTGCACGTAATGATATATTTTGTACATAGAAGGCAATATATGTTTACAACAATATTTGTAATCATTTATGTATCATTTCTCGCTTTATTACCAATGTTTAGTCTATTAATGTACTGGTATTTCCTCACGTGTCATTTTTATTTTAAAAACGTTGTTTCTGCGATATCTATTTCATTATTTTTAATAAGAAAAACGTAGCCACGTAGCGTTATTATTTTTTATCTTATCAAATTAACAATACTTCTTTTTATGACATTTGATGAAATCATTTCAATATATAACCTTAAATGTTGTTTTATAGAATTCATTTTTTTATATATTTCAGATTGAAGTTTTTAACTATGGCTCATACAGAACAATATGGTATTCAAACCGATTCAATGACATGTCAAAGATTTGTTTTGGCAGAACAAAAAAAATATCCAGAAGCCACTGGAGATTTTTCACATCTTATTACTTCTCTTCTTACTGCCTTTAAAGCTATTTCTTCTGCTGTTCGCAAAGCTGGACTTGCCTCATTGTATGGTATTGCTGGTATGTTTTGTTTAGAAATCATTTTTACTCTATCATTTTGTAGGTAATACAAATATTCAAGGAGAAGAAGTCAAAAAACTTGATGTTTTATCAAATGAATTGATGATAAACATGCTTTCTTCTTCTTATACATGTAACGTACTTATCTCTGAAGAGAATGAAACAATTATTGAAATAGAAGATTCTAAAAAAGGAAAGTATATCGTTACTTTTGACCCTCTTGATGGTTCATCAAATATTGATTGCCTCGTATCAATTGGAACAATATTTGGAGTATACAAAAAGTTGTCTGATGGATTAAAAGCTACTGAGTCAGATTATTTACAATCAGGAAGAAAGCTTCTTGCTGGTGGTTATTGCCTTTATGGTTCTGCTACCATTGTAGTTCTTACTACAGGACATGGTGTTAATGGTTTCATGCTTGATCCTTCTCTTGGAGAATTTATTCTTACTAATCCAAATATGAGATGCCCATCAAAAGGAAAAATCTACTCAATTAATGAAGGATATGCAGCAAAATGGTCAAAAGGTGTTTCTGAATACGTTAGAACACGTAAATTTCCAGAAGAAGGAAAAAAAGCAATGGGACAAAGATATGTTGGTTCTATGGTTGCTGATGTTCATAGAACAATTTTAAATGGTGGTATTTTTATGTATCCAGCAACAACTGATGCTCCAAAAGGAAAACTTCGTATCTTGTATGAATGTTTCCCAATGGCTTTCATTATTGAACAAGCTGGTGGTCTTGCTACAACTGGCAAGATACCAATGTTAGATGTTGTTCCAACAAAAATTCATGATAGATCACCAATATTTTTAGGATCAAAAGAAGATGTTGAAGAATTATTAGAATACATCAATAAATATGATGTTTAAGTTAAGATATTAAAATTCTTCATTACTGATTAAATTCAATAATAAAATTTAATACTTAAAAATAATATTTATGGTTGATTAAATGTATTAGTTATATAAGGTTTTAAAAATTACGTAAGAAATTCTAATCATATTAAATATTTCAATTGATCTTCAAAAATTTTTAATTTTATCTATATAAAGTTCTATGGCCATTATATAGTATATTCTATTTGTTTAATGTTTTTAAATACATATTGAAATCAATCTTAATTGTGCAATCCTGTTACTATTAAACTCAGAAAAATACAACATTAAAATAAAAATTTTTTTATTATATTACAAAAGGAAAAAAGATTGTTTCCCTTATAGTTGTGTAATTTATTATCTTTTATACAAAATTATCCTTAAATGAAAATTAATATATACCATAGTCAAAAGAGAGAAAACCCTATTATATTTACCCAACTGATTAGTAATCTTTTCTTTTGTCAAAAATTTCCTGAGTTCAAAGATAAATTATTTTATATTTCTTTAAAAAATCGTGCTTTATGTACCAGTTTATGTAACCTTTTAAAATATATACATAAGTTTTATATAACAATCAAATTATTCTTTAATATTTATTTCTTTTAATTCAATATCAAAAATATGGTGAATGACATTGAAAACATATTTTGATACACTATATTTTTTAATAAAAAAGATGAATCATTGTATCTATTTGCCTCAGGATTATAAATCAATTTTGAATTATATATCACTACGCAATAATATAATGATATGTTTTATATCTAATACTTTTATTGTGTGATCTGGGTAATAAAAACAATATAATGATAAGGAAGAAGAAATAGTAAAAAATATGACACAAAAACAAAATGTAAAGAGCACATTAATTCATTAAATTTTAAATATAAACAGAAAAATTAATGAAAGTAATAAAAGAAAAGTTATGTTTATGAAAGTGTTGTTTAAAAGATCTATTATTTCTTTATTTAAAGTATAAATGAAGATAATTAATGAGGGAGTAAAAGTGATTCATTAAAACAGATTTTTGAAGTTAATATTTTGATGATGATATGTAAGATACAATGATTTTAACTCATTTCTACATCTTTGATCACACAATGAGAAAACGATGCATTAGTAAAGAAGAAAAACAAGCATTAAAGTTAAATACTGACTCGTCAACCTTCTTTTCACGGCCTATAGTCTGATGCAAATTAGATGAATATAAATAATTTGAAAAGATGGAGTTATTGCACAATTAAACAAAACGGAAAAGTAAAATGCATCGCAACTTTTTTACTTTAATAGTATTGTCTATTTGTTTTTTATCATCTGAATGCTTGGTAAGTTATTATTTCTATATTTATTTTTTATTGAGTATTTTCCCTCTTATAGGTTAAAAGAAGCACTGCTGTTCTCATTCAAAATGCTTTCGGAGATTTCAAAGATGGTTGTTTCCCAAAAGCTAGTGGTGGATGTAGTTGTAGTTTATCAATAAATGGAGCTGAAACTGAACAAGTTTTTACAGACATTAGTGATTGTAAAAAACCAATTGAAGTAGAAACCGCTGAGAATAAATTAAATTTAAATAAAGAATTTAAGGCTGTTGCCGGAAATATGAAAGATAATTGTTTCCCAAAACCATCAGGAGGATGTAAATGCACAGAAAAAAATTCAAAAGGAGAAGAAGAAATTGTTGCATACAATGATATTGCTCAATGTCGTGATAGTAATGAACGTATCAAGAGAAGAGTACAATATGGAAAATTCAAACCAAATTGTGTTTCTAAATTAGGAGGTGGATGTGTTTGTACTTTAAAGAAAGCTGGTCTTGATACTGTTCAAACATATACTAAAGATTCTGATTGTAAAGAAATTGAAGAACCAGTTGATCCAGTTGTTGAAAGAGCAAAGGCTAACTATGGAAAAGTTGTACAAGAACTTAAGGCTAAATTCAAGGGATTACGTGAAAATTGTTTCCCAAGACCAAAAGGATGCATGTGCATTGTTGGAAAGGATTCTTTAGGACATGAAATTAATGAAAAACGTTGGACTGATGCTGAGTGTAAATGTGCCGAAGGAGAAGTAAGCAAAGAATGTCCTGCTAACAGATAAATAAAATAAATACTCTGTTTATCAATTAATCATAAAATAAATCATTGTTTTTATAATTTTTAAGTATAATTTAAATAATATTATATTTGTTTCAAGATTGAGCTTCATAATCATTTATGAAGAATACTCTATACCGAAGCCAATTTTATGTGATTTTCTATGAGAAGAAATAAGTGAAAATTGAGATGTTCCTGTTAATGCGAGTGAGTTGTTTACTTTATGTTTAACGGCCATTGAAATACAAGAATCATTATTAATTTTTCCTTTGAGTGTAAGATCGGGAGACATATTATATTTTCCTGCCAATGTATAATTGCATTTTTTATCAACACTATTAAAACTAACTTCGGCACCCAACTCAAGATTTGAGGAGGCTTTATGAAAGATAGAACCACCAAATGTTGTGCGATTATTAGCATATCCAGTTAAAATAAAATAAGGAGTTACTTTTGAAACACACATATTTGTTGATTTAATTTTCATCTTATCAATGTTTGTGATAACTTGAAATCCAAGTAAAATATCTTTGTGTGCAATAACCAAATAAGACTTTATTGTTGGTACACCAAGCAGACTAACTTTATTGTTGAATTTTAAATCAGGCGTTGTATAATCAGATTTTATAAAAGCAGTACGAGAATTATCTTTCATATTATAATTTGATTCTAGACAAATTTTTAATCCATCAGCAAATTGATTATTTAATTCTACTATAGTTGAAAAAACATTTTTTGAATTCCATTTCTCTATTAGTGTTGTGTCATATTTAAGAATTTTATATTTAAAGTTAATATTAGTATTAAGAGCCTCTGTTTTAATATCATGGAAAGCTTGTGTACTAAACTCATGCTGTTTATCATAACCAACTCTATTTTTTACATCAACTTTTAGTGTTCCAATACCTATAAAATATTTTTTAGATTTATACAAAATACCTTTACTTACTGAATCCTTTATTTATTAAATCTTTAGCTGTTTTTCCTAAATCTTGGTAACTTGGTGGCCCCATTTAAAAATATTGGTTAAAAAAAACTTATATATACATATGAGTAATGTTAAATAATTATTTCTATTTGATATCGCTATTCCAATTTTGTAATATAAGAAGTGTTTTTTTTCTTACGTTAAAAAACTATTTAGTATTACAAAGAAAACAAAATATTTAGATGACGTAATTCTGGATAGTTTTTATTTTAAAATTGTTAAAGTCTTTAAATTATATGAAAGGCGTTTTATATATATAATTCAATAGTTAAAATAAAGCTAATTTGACAAAATATTGAATAACGATCATTTAAAATTAATTTATATTCTATTAACAAGACTGAATATGGATTGTATTTAAAATAGTCTTTGTGAATGTAAAATATCATAAACATAAAAACTATTGGTAAAATTTTTAAACATAATTTTATTTAAAAATTATTTCAATGAATATAATGTAAAATATGTTTATTTCAAGCTTTTGCAAAGTATATAATGTAAGTACACATTATCTATATTTAAGCTTCAAAGCACAATAAAAAGCAATTTTTTTACATTTAATGATTTGGTGCTGCTGGTCTTATAAGTACACCTCCATCAACAACATAAATTCCACCGGTAGCAAATGAAGCTTGATCACTTGCAATAAATGTAATGAAATTTGCAACCTCTGTAACAGTTCCAAAACGTTTCATTGGAACTATACTTTTTATGAATCCATCCATTTCATTTAATCTTTCTTCATCAGTGATATCATTTGATTGTGTGGCTGAAAATTTATTGAATATTGGTGTAGCTGTGTATCCGGGATTAATTGAATTAACGCGAATATTTTTTGAACAAACTTTTGCAGCCAAAGATTTTGTATACATATCTAAAGCTGCTTTACTCATGCTATAGAATGTGTATTCTCCGTTTCCAGTTAATGACTAAAAGAATAAATATAATAAATTAGACTAAGTTACTGGAGTGATAGCAGCAATACTACTGATATTAATAATATTTCCCCTGGTTTTTTCAAGATGTGGTATAGAAGCTTCACTTAATTCAACAACAGCACGAAGATTAACATTTATAATGTAATCAAATAATTCAAGAGATGAATTATCAGTTACGCCATCTTTTCCTGGAACACCAGCATTGTTAATTAAAACATTTATTTTTCCAAACTTTTCAATTGTCTTGTCAAGTATTTCCTTGGTTGAATTCTTGTTAGTGATATCAGATTGAATTAAAAGTATATTCTCCTCTTTAACGCCCTCATACTTTAATATATCTAAAGTTTCAGTCATTGTTTTTTCATTTCTACCAACAATAACAACTTTTGCTCCTTCTTTTGCAAATCCTAAAGCTGCACCCCTTCCAATTCCACTGTTTCCACCTTAAAAATTTATATATATGAAGATAAACAATATTTACCTGTAATAATAACAACTTTATCAACAAATCTATTCATAATTTGACAATAAAAAATATACACTTTTTCAACATAATTGTATCCTTTTATACAAAAATTTTTGGATTATATTTGAATTTAATTTTTTTATTTTGTGATAATAAGCTTGCTATTAAATATTTAAGAAGATTTTCCCACTGATAATAAAATAAATCGGCAAACAATAAAACAATCATAAATAATTCAAAAAATTAATGTAGATAATTTATTTAATAAGCTTTAATGTGGATCTATAAATAATGAACATAAAAAAGATTGTTGAAAACAATTATGTTTCTAAAAATATGATATCTCATTATTACAATTGTGTTATAATAAAAAGTTTAACAGCACAAATTGAAAATATTTAAAGTGACGTGAAGTTTATTTTAACAAAAAAATAAAGAAAAATAATACCTTTTCTTAGTTTTTCAAAAACTGAGCAAAAAATCCAAGGTCAAAAATCAGAAATTTAACTTTAATGTCACAATAATAATTATAAAACACCATTAATTTGCTCTAAATTATGATCAAATTTTGAAAGTTAAAAAAAATGAAACTAGCATCTGTAGGCGCGTATTATATACGACATAATATTTATTAAAATTTTTAACCAACAAAACATAAAATTTCATATTATTATGTAGACAAAATACAACATTAATATTATTAAGTTATTTTATGATATTTTCTCATTATTATCTTTTTCTTCAAAAATATATACTGTAATATCTCTTTTCATTATTAAATATTATCATCAAAAGATGATTATTATAACTTTCGAGAAACAATATATCTCTTTTTAATAAATCATCATCTTATATAATAATATATATATAATTTCAAACTTTAGATTCTTTTATATATTTTTTAAAATTTTTAAACACAATCTAACTAAAACGTTAGAAGCATACATTTATACATATTTATAACACACTATCTAAAGAATGATTTTTAATTATTAATGTCAAATTTCAGAGATAATATATAATATATACTATAATTCTTTCTGTCTAGAATAAGTGATTTTATTGTAAAAATGAAATCTAAAGTTTAACATAAAAGATGAATGATAAAAATAACTTTTTGATAAACTTTTGATATCATGCAACTTTTGAAATACTTTTTTTTTATTATTAGATTATTTGATGTACTTTTACAGTAATTCATGTAAAAAATTATATATATATTCTTAGAATACATATTATGGAAATTATCATTATATTTAGACAAAAATATTTTATGCATTCTATAAATATAGTTAAATGATTGAATTTATAAAAAGTACTTTAAAAATTTATTCATTTTTAATGAATAATATTGAAAAACACGTCTTAATTATTGTTTAACCAAATCTTTAATTTAATAATGACCCTAATTTTTATTATAATAATATANNNTATTTTATAATAAAATGAAGTGCTTAAATTTTAAATAATTAAAGATTTGTAGATGATGATAGTGCCGTGCAAAAAGACTTTAAAATTTGAATTGAACACTTTAAAAACTTTCTGATAAATGTAATGTATATAACCACTTCTATGTTATTTAATGAATAGACAGACAAAACAATTTATTATCTTTAAATAAGTATTTTAAAGTTTAACTTAATGAGAATCTTAAAATTTAAAGATTTGTCGTGATAATGATACACACGTGCTTTGATTTTATTTATTAAAAATAATTGAATGTTAATAAAAAATCTTTTAGAAAATGAAGTAGTTTATGTTAACTTTTATGTTGATGACCATTTTAAAAATAAAATTAAGTTTATCTTTCCTTTTTTGTTTGGGTGGTAACTTGTTTATAAAAGAGTTCAAAATTGGTATTTAAATTGTTATACAATCTTTTCTACCATTTTATTCTATAATTTAGTGTTCTTTTGTCAATTTATATTTTACATAAATGTATATAAATATATATTCTTTTAAAATTATTAATTTCTATTTCACAAGAAAAGTAATGGGAACTATTTAAAGAGTCCTTTAAATATACTTAATAAACTGTAACAACGCTTAAATCAAAAATTTTCTTTGTTATTCCCTTATGGCATATCTTTTTATTGTAAAATGGTCTTATTTAAACCCCGCCATATTAGTCTTAAGACATTATATTTTATTTGTAAGTTCAAATATTATATTAAAAGTTTATAAACAAATTTATTCTTATTGTTTTATTTTTTCAAGGGCACATAATGTGGATGCTTTTTAATATAAATAAATATTTTGTCTCAATATACATATCAAAATATTTTAGGCATCATTGTAAAACTACAACTATAAAAATATATCGCAGTTTATGCAATAGCTTCCGTTTATTAAACGATTTCTTCTTTTTATAATAAACATGTTAAGTTTTGACCTTGAAGCATCTATTTTTCTTAAAACATCTTGGTTACATTTAAATAAAAGCATCTTATCCTTAAAAAGTAACAGATATAGTTTTAATAATGAAAATACTAGTTTAGTACGATGTCATAACTTGTTATCAAAACGTTTTTTTTTTAAAAAAATTTATTATAATTATATTTGAACATTATCTTTTTTTGTCATTAGTTTAAATAATTTATAAGGTAACTTTTATTAATTTTATATTTTAGAACATGCTATAAAGTTTGTACTTTACTGTAATCTATAAAACTTAAATGACCGCTTAATTTAAAATGTCGAGAGTACGATCATCTTCATAGGTCAACTATAAATTGTGTATAATGTCTAATTAATTTTAATTTTATATTTAAAGAAAACGAATTTTTAAATTTTTACTATTTATATTTTATACATATTTATTTGTTTCTAGATTTTATTTTTATAAGTTCTCTAACTCTGGATAAAATATGCTCGTACATGGGATAGTTGCAATATGTTTGATTAATCAGATACAATGTATGATTATAACAACATCAAGAAAAAATCAAATGGATGATACATCAAATATTATTGAAGATGAAGGATTCAAGAAAGCTTCTGCAATTTTTCAGGAATCAATTAACGAAAATGCCAACCCTTGTGAAGATTTTTATGATTTTGCTTGTGGTAAATGGATTGCAAATAATGATATTCCTGATGATTTAACATCATATGGAAGATTTAGTGCTTTAAGAGAGAATGTATCTCAGGAAATGAAAGGTAATTTTTTTTTCCTTATTTATCATGTTATTTATACATATTTTAAGATCTTTATGATAGCGATAACACATTTAAATCTACTGCTGTCAATTATTTAAAGCAAGTATATAAGAAATGTATGGATACCAAAGCTTTAGCAAATACCAGTATAAAAGAACTACTTAAATCATTAGAAAGTTATGGTTTTTGGCCAATGATTCATGGAGATAAGTGGAAATCACATCAATTTGATTTAACAGAATTGCTTATAAATCTTGTTCAATCTAAATCACTTGACGTTTTTTTGGAATTGTATGTTTCTCAAGATTCTAAAAATGTTACAAGAAGAATGCTTCATGTTGATCAAGGAAATTTAGGATTAGGTTCAAATTCACGTGATTATTATTTAAATAAAGAAAAATATTCAAAACAAATGAATGCTTATAGAAAATTTTTAATTAAAAAAGTTTCATTACTTGCCAAAGATGCTAAATCAACAAGAACTAATGAAGAAATTGTCAAAGATGTTGATGAATTACTTGAATTTGAAACTGAATTTGCCAAAATTTTAGTTCCAGATGATGCCAGAAGAAATTATACTCAACTTTACAATATAATAAAAATTGAAGATTTAAATACGTATGTACCATTAATCGACTGGAATCGTTATTTCCGTGCAATTACTCCATTTGATATGCATGCTTATCTTGATACAAACCCAAACATGCTTGCAACAGACTTAAAATTTTTTGAAAGAATTGTTGAACTTTTAAAAAATACTGATACTAGAATTATTACAAATTACATATTGAATAAATTTGTTTCATCATGGTCATTACAATTAGATGAAAGATACGAGGATATTCAACAAGATTTCTTAAGAGAATTTGTAGGAAAAAAAGTTAAATCACCAAGATGGAAAGATTGTAGTTCTATTGCATCATCAAAAATGCCATATGCCAGTGGTGCTATGTATATAGAAGCACAATTTAATGATAAAGATAAGACAGCCGCTTTAGATATGATAAAAGATTTAAGACAGGCTTTTGATGAGATACTTCAATCAAATTCATGGATGGATGAAAGTACTAAAAAATATGCTTTAGAAAAGTTAAAAGAAATGATGCCATTGATAGGATATCCTGATTTTATAAAAAATACTACATCATTAGATAAATATTATACTGGATTAGTTTTGGATAAAGATGATAGTTATTCCGAAATACTTCAAAAAATTACTACATGGTCGCAACATAAAGTTTTTAGAAGACTTTTAGAACCTGTTGATCGTACAGATTTTGGTATGAGTTCTGCTGTCGTTAATGCTTTTTATAGTTCTGTAAAGAATGCAATTACATTTCCAGCTGCCATCTTACGTGCTCCATTTTTTGATCGTAGATTTCCAAAAGCAATTAATTATGGTGGAATTGGTGCTGTCATAGGACATGAAATTACACATGGATTTGATGATCAAGGATCACAATTTGATAAAATCGGAAGTTTAAGAAATTGGTGGGATGAAAAAACACAAAAAGAATTT
This sequence comes from Parastrongyloides trichosuri, assembly GCA_000941615.1. Taxonomy (NCBI): domain Eukaryota; kingdom Metazoa; phylum Nematoda; class Chromadorea; order Rhabditida; family Strongyloididae; genus Parastrongyloides; species Parastrongyloides trichosuri. Next base: position 731,118 of record LM523160.1, read on the forward strand.
AAAGTTAGAACAAAATGTATTGTTGATCAATATGGAGCATATGAAGTTCCTGATACAGGTTTGAAAATTAATGGTGTTTTAACACAAGGTGAAAATATTGCTGATAATGGTGGTATTAAAGGAGCATTTAGAGCCTATAGAAATTATATTAAAAAATTAGGTCATGAAGAACCTAGAATACCTGGTTTTGAAAAATATTCAAATGATCAAATATTTTTTATGTCATATGCTCAAACATGGTGTGGAAAAGCTAAGCCTCAAAGTGTCATAAGACAAATATTAGGTGATCCACATTCACCAATGAGATTTAGAGTTAATGGAGTAATGGTCAATCAACCTGATTTTGCAAACGCTTTTCAATGTCCAATTGGTTCAGCAATGAACCCAGGAAAAAGATGTGAAGTTTGGTAAACATAATAAGCTTGAAATTTTTTTAATAATTATAATAAAATCATTGTGTTGTTTTTATTTTTAATCAAGTATAACGCAATAATTAATGCTTCAAATTTATAGTTTTGCATTTATGAGAGGATTTAATAGCAATTTAATGTATGAAGTTATTATTTGTATGAAAATATTAATATTTTTAAATAAAATAATTTCATTAAAAAAATAAAAGTTTTTTTTTTTTAATAATATGTTTGTCATTATAAAATTTCTTCATAATAGTATAAAACTGAATGTTTACAAAAAGTAATGATATTTATAGAAATGTTCATATAACTATTAATATCATTATTTTTTGACAAAAGTATTACATGAAAAGTGTTTAAAAAGTATTTTAGTGAACTTTTACTTAAGAACACTATATAATAAAAGATACCTCAAGTAAAAAAAGTACATTTCGTGAATAAAATTGACTTTTCATGGAAAAAAAATACTTTTAAAAAGGTGTATTTATTTTACAATTATAATAAATAAAAATTTATTATTAAATGGTTTAAATTAGTTTAAAAAAGTATTATTTGCAAACATATGATGTTAAATGTATTTTATATACATATGTTAAAAGAAGAAAAAATAAATTTATTTATTCGCGTAAAATGTCTTTTCACATATGTAATGTTTTTTAATGTATTATTTTTTTTNTTTTTTTTAATAAGGTAAAAAAGTTTAACAATAGTCGATGTCCTTCTATTTGAATGTAACTATTTGATTTACAAATATGATTATAAAATACATGTAAGAAAAATATCTTATTTCATATATTTTAATCAATTGAGTTTTATAAAATTGAATATAACCATTAAAATATTGAAATTACACCGAATCTTTTTTCTTGTACTTTTTATATTTTTGTTTTTTAAAGATGACAACATATGTGTATTAAGATTCTCTAGTCTATATATTATATATGCTATTAAGTAGAGATATATTTTTATAGATATTTTAAGATGAAAAATTTTAATTTTGTTAAAAGGTATATTATTTATATAAATAGTTATACAGAATATATATCTTGAAGCTGTTCTCCAATAAAAATTGTCAAAGTATTAATAAAATGTCTATATGTATATACGACAACATTGTTTAATACGCGATGCAATTTTTTAAACTTTATTTTTTATTAAAGATGTAACATTTTTATCCTTAAGAATTGTAAAAATTTATTTTATTAAAAACATACACATTATTATTTATATGTTTCATTTGTTATTATTATCATTAAAATGATACATCAATAAAAATATAACTTTTGCTTTAGTTGATTATTTAGTTATTTTTTTAAGTACTGTTTCATAATTATATGTGTACATAAGATATCTTTAACTTCTTTGAGGTCTTTGTTTTTTCGTACAATATTTTTTAAAGATATATCGATATAATACATTACTATTTAACCAAAAAGGTAAGAAAAATAGTTATAAAAATATTTTTAAAAATTTTATTTAGTTTTTAAACATTTTTGTTTATATTTTATAATAAGGCTAATTTAATTTATGTAAGAGAATAATAGGTATGCGCAATATTATTAAACATTTAATATATAAACAATCAATATTAAAGTTCTCATGAAAATTTAATTAACTTATATGTCACATTTTTGTATTGTGATTCAAACAAGTTTAGTTGTTAAAATATTGTAAATTTATTAGAAAATATCTTTTTTTGAATCTTCTTATTTAATTCTTAAAATAGGCATTGTACTGAAAGAAGGATGAAAACAAATACTTTTATGACTAAGATATGATTAAGTAAAAAAAATAATATTTTAATCTTTTATTTACTGTTTAAAAAAATCCATAAAATATTATCATTTTTTTAAAAAAACGTTATATTTTTTTTAAACAAAAATTACCTGCTATAAATTTTTTTTAGATATTACAAATATCTCTAAACTAATATATATTTTTTCTTCCTATTATGTCCTATGAAAACGTTCAATCTGTAGTTGGGAAAAATCTGAGTGGACAAAATTCTGGAATTAAAAATGTTGATCAATCAAATATTCAGCCTAATATAAATAACGAAATTAATAATGCTCCAGTACAAATTTTTCCTGAAATTATTGAAAATATAAATGAAGAAAATCATCAAAATTTTGAGATTCAAGATCAAAATAATAACGATGACTGTGAGATTGAATATTTAGGTGATGATCATATAAATGGATATGAAGGACAGGAACAAAACATTTTTCAATATAGACAAGAACAATTTCATGAATCCTTTATAGATAACAATGAAAAAGAAGATTCTGATGAAGATACTATTGATAATGAAATGCAGTTATCAGATGATGAAGTTGGTGAAACTGATAGTGAAAGCTTTGATGATTACATGGATGATATTGAAAATATTGATCCCGATAATGAGGACAATGAATTTGAAGAACTTGATGTTGAATTTTCATATCACTCTGACACTTCAACAAGTGATGATGATTAATTTGAATTCAAATAATATTAATTTTAAGAATCTAACAAAAAAATTCAAAGTTTGTAAATTGATTGCATATTAAGAGGAAAAACTAATAACACAATATATTTTATACCAAAAAAAGTTGTCTCAAAAATGCTATTTCATATTGCTACTTTGAAGTAATTAAAAATAATTTTTCTAATCATATATTTTTATTACATCCTTTGCTTTTTATATTTGTTATCAGAATAATATATTAAAATAAAAACAAAATTATAGAAATAATTGTACTTTTTCATTGATAACTGATAATTAGATCTTACTATTTTTTATTATCACTTATTGAAAGTATTATTTTTTTGATAAATATTGTGTGTTTTTATCTTAATACAAAAATGAAGTATAATAAAAATTATAAATATACATAATTTTAATAACAAAAGTAAAATTTTTAATCACTTTAAAAAGTATAGTACAATGAAAAATGCCACGTCTCAACTAGAACAAAATGTACCGTTAAATTGACAGTGTATTAAACTTATGAAAATATTTTTTTAATTTTAAAAAATATGAGTATAAATAATAAGTTATAGTAAGATATTTGATAAGTACATACCATATCGTAATTTTTATTAGAAAAAAAAAATAACAATTAAATGAAATAATATAATACATAAAAATTATTTTCCGACTCCAGGCACAACAAGAGGAACAAGTCGTTTTCTAAAAACTATAACAAGAACAACCCCTATTGATAAACTGATTCCTTGTGTCAACATACATAATTTTGATCCAGAATGTTCAAAAAGTTTACTAAAAAATATTTATTTTTATAAATTATATCACTTACGTTGCTACAATAGGTCCTATACATCTTGCCATAGCTCCAAATGCTTCAAATATTCCTTGCATACCTCCTTGTTTTCTTGGACCTAAAACTTCAGCAAACATTGTACCATTTGGGGCAGCAATGTATGGATAAGCAAACCCAAAGCATATTATCATTGTTACGGCATATAAATACAAAGGTACTCTTGCTGTTGTATCACACCAATCATATCTACTGGAACATCCACCACTATATGAAGTATCTTCAACTGTTGAATTTGGAGCTAATTTTATTGGGTCAAGATGCTCACCATAGAAACTGTATGGATAATTAAGAATATGGAAGATAATGAAACTTGATAAACCAAATATTATTAACTTCCTCTTATCTCTAAAATATATATGATTTATATTGTTGTTGGAAACTTACATGTTACCTATTGGAGTAAATGCTTGAATAATATAATTACTAACACTGAGTAAACAAGCTAAACTAAAGAATAAACCATTGTATAAAATAGCTTCTTCATCACTCCAGTTGTACATCGAAATTGTTAATGGAGCTGCTATTACTTCAATATTCGTTGACACTGATTGTTGTGCAAACCACAAATAAATACATACACATACAGCGATAACATCAAATTTAGGAATTTTTATAGGTTCTTTGCCTTCTTCAACATCTTCTTTCTTAATAATTCCAGAATAATTTTCAACAAACGTGAAACGAAAGAATACAATTGCTATTATAGAAAGGATAATCATTGCTATAGGTGGTGCAGTATACATGCTAAGAGTTATACCTAAAAATGCATTTCCTGTATGATCTCCAAATGGTGTAAATGCTGCTTGTACTGCTGGTCCAGATGAAAGACCTAAAACAAATGATGCTATTCCTAATGCTACAACTCTTCTACGATCGTGTGGAAGACATGCTGTCGCAACGTATGCTCTAAGAGTTCCAAGACACCCGGAACCAAATCCAACAATAAGTCTACTAACAATCATCCATTCTACGACACAATTTGAGGGAAAACTTGGGAGAGCTGTATATATCATATTGCCGATGATCGTGAAAAATATACCACAACATACAATATTAGTTGTTGAAGATGATTTTTGACTCCAAAATCCAAATACTGGACTTCCAAATGTTTGACCAATACTAAAGGATGCAACAATCCAACCAAGAACGTCTACATTAGCATTTGGATCTAATGTACTTAAATATGGCCACATTGATGTAAAATATACAGATATATGGATACCACAGAAATACATCATAATGTATGCTAATATAATTGAATACCATTCTGTCTTTGGTTCTCTATTTATACTAGATTTTTTTGATAAACTTGAAAATCTAAAAAAAAAAATTATTAATTATTAAAAATAGATTTTTACCTTTTTTCTACAGGATTTTTTGTTATAATAATACTATCTTCTTTCTCCTTTGATTCTCCGAGAAATTCAAATTTAATTGGAATAATTTTTAAACCCTTCATTTTTTCTATAATAGAAAAAGAATGTATATACAAAATTATAACAATATAAAATAAAAAAAGAAAATAAAGTTTTATCAATTGTTCATTTTATTCTTTTATATAAATTTTTTTCCTCATATTTAATAAGCGAGAGGATGAAAATATATTTCTCTAATTCTTTCAAATACCTTTACTTTAAGTATATTTGATCGGACTTAATCCATTAAGATTTGCATTGAATTAATAATATATTGTACTCAAAATGATATACAAAAAAATTGTAGAAACTTATTATTTAAATAATATAATTTATATTTTTGGTGTTATTAAAAAATACTTTACATAAAATATATCATATTATAGATATTATTAGATTATTTTTTAATTACTTTTAAAGTACTTAACAAGTTTATATTATTATATTCAAAAATTAATTTTTTATTATATTATTTTACATTTTTTAATGATTTATTTTAACATGAATTCAAGTGCTTTTTATTATTAATAAATGTTATATTATATCATATGTATATTACAGAAATATAATATTCTCTCCTATAAATTTAACTAATTTTTTTCTTATAATTTAATTCTCCTTAACATATAATTTTGTTTAAAAAATTTATTTATAAATAAAAATAATGATAAAGAGAGAAAATAGGAATTAATATATCAATCAAAGTTTTTTAATTTATCAAAGTGATCTTTGACAAAGGAAATGAATATATGTTTGTTGATTAAAGAGAATAAAACAAAAAATATACATTACACAAATTTATTAAATACAAATAAATTTTATAATCTTATCTATGTCAAGATTTTTTTTTAATAATCTTGAAAATTCATTTTTATTATTACAATAAAGTGTTAGATAAGATAAAATGTATTTCCTTAACAATTTTGTTTAACGCTTTGAGAAAGAAGAAAAATATTAATCTTTTCTTGTTTTTGGGACCGTTGAAGTTGTGAAATATTTTAAAACTCCAGATCCTTTTCCTACAAGGTACTCCAAAACTGGTTGAAGTCTATGATACTCGTAAACAAAATTATAATTATATTTGTATTTATAAGCTCCAGGATATTCTGCAAGAACATTCTTTATAGCCTTTGTAGCTGTCTTAAGTTGATAATGAGGAATTTTTGTAAAGAAAAGATGATGTACAACATGGCAATCAGTAATATGATGCATAAGATAATCAATTCCGAATCCATAATATCTGTCATATGTTTGAAGTTGTCCTTTAACATAGTTCCAATTTCCTTCTTCATAAACTTCTACTTCCTCATCTCTGTGTTGAAGGTATGTTACAATGACAAGCCAGTATCCAGCAAAACAACATGGAATGTAATAATATTTTACCCAGTCGTATATGCTATAGTCAACCATGACAAAGGCTGTATACATACATGCAAATACAGCGAAACCAGAAACCACACATTGAATACGTTCTTTGGTATTTGTAAAAAGACGAGACCAAGGCCAGAAGTGAGAACCATCAGCAATTCCAGCAAATGTATATAAATGCCAGCTAAAAAATAATATTATTTATAGATACTATTTTTTTAAACATACAAAATAAGTCCTGATGGTGGAAAAATGTGAAAATATTTTGAAAGTGTATCCATTCCATCATATGAGTCTTTTTCTATCCAAGTATGACCTCTATCTTTTTCTAAATGAGATGTGTATTGATGATGTTGTCTATGTGATTTCTGCCATGGCCAGTAAGGGGCCATAATTGGAGCGTGTGCAATGTGACCACATATGTCATTTAACCATGTGTAGTTTGAGAAGGTAGTATGACCACAATCATGCCCAACAACAAATAAAGAAAAACCAAACATACCGAAAACAAAGTACCTACAATGTTTTAATTAAACAATCAAGAATATTATATTTGCTTACCAAGCAAGTAATCCAACCAATCCAAAGTATTGTTCAACATGCCCAACAATCATATACATTCCTGCTAAGCATACTAAATCCCAGCATAAAAAGAAAATAGATTTCAATGCATCTTTTTCAAAACATTCTTTTGGTATGGCATTGCGAAGCTCCTCTAATGTTGGATATTCTTTGACAGTTTTTTTTGGTTCTTCAACCATTGTTCTTGTTTGGGTAACGGTATTTGGAGCCATACTTAAAAAAAAANAAAAAAAAATATAATTTTTATCCCAGTATTGAAATCTAAAAAATTATTATTATATATATTAATATATATTTTAAAAATTGAGCGATTACTTTTAATTAATCGTATAACGACATTGATATGATAATGGAAATTATAACCCTTAACACAACGTTAATAAATGATGAGAGACATCGGCCACTATGTAAATGAAAAAGTTTTTAAATGTCTGGTTTTATAGCAAAACGTTTATTATGTATATGTGCAACTTATAGAAAAAGGGCATCTATCATTTTTGAAGAATGATAAAACATATACTAAGACACATTAGTGATTTACTGATAGATTAAAAAATCTAAAAAGGTTAAGATACTGTTTGATAGTGTAATTATTATAATTTTTCATAAATATTATAAATGTTGGAGAGAGAGAATGCATTAATTGTTTAAAAAGAAGTAATAAAACAGAAATAGAATTAAAGACTAAACTTCTATAGTGTAGAGTTGTGTTAATGTGGAAAGGAGGATCTGTCTAATAAAGACTTGAACGAGTTATTATATACTCTTTGCAAGAGTAGTCTTATCATGAGTTTCCAACTATATCCTTTTTCGTTGATACACTTGAATGACAGCTCTTTTTCTCGATTAGATTAAAATAAATGAACACCCATCAAGAAAAAATTTTTAATCATCATATATATTATAAATGTATATTGTAAAAAATAATTGAATATAGACCTACATTGATAATAATATATCATACAAAATTAAAACTTATTGTTGATAAGATTTTAACTCTTAATTATTTTGATCAAACTATAAAGAATATTTTTAGATAATTTTTTAGATTTAAAATATGATATTTTTAACTACTGTACTGATAAATTTTGATAAATAATATATAAAATTACTTATTGGAAACTTTCTTTTGATAACCAAAAAATAAGATCAAAGTTTAAAAAGATTTTTTTATTAACAAGATATTTTTAGTTACAACATAAAAATTAAATTGCTTTTATTTGCAAAATTAAGCAAAAAAATTTTTATAAAAATTTAACCCTTTAATAAGCTTTCTTAGCATTCTTTGCTGTTGGATATCTTAAAACTCCAGTTCCTTTTCCACTGAGGTATTCAAGAACAATATTTAATTTAAGATATTCCAAAACAAAATCGTAGTTTGATTTTCCTTTATATGCACCTGGATATGGTTTAAGTATTTCTTGGATGGCTCTGGTAGCTTTCATTAAGTTGTAATGCGGTATTTTTGTAAAAAAGAAATGATGGGCTACGTGTCCGTCAGAAATGTGATGAAGTATGCTATCAATACCAAATCCATATGTTCTATCAATAGTTTGTAATTGACCTCTAACATAATTCCAGCTTCCCTCTTCATAAACTTCAATTGTCTCAGATTGATGTTGAAGATATGTAATAATGACTAACCAATAACCTTGGAACATACATGGAAGATAATAATATTTTATGAAATTATAAATTGAATAATCACATAAATAAAATGCTACTCCAGCACAGAATAAACAAGCTAAACCAGAAATTACGCATTGTATACGTTCAGTTGTTGTTGTAAAAAGTCTAGACCATGGCCAAAAGTGAGATCCATCAGGAAGACCAACAGCTGTATAAATAGGATTCCATCTATAAAATTGATTATAATGTTATATAAAAATATATTATTAATTACCTAAAAAGACCTGAAATTGGTAATTTTGAGAAATGTCTGAAAACGAAGTTTTTATCAGCCCATTCTTCTTCTGTTGTCCATGGATGTCCTTTGTCTTTTTCTAAATGAGATGTGTATTGATGATGTTGTCTGTGCGATTTTTGCCAAGGCCAATAAGGAGCTAGAATAGGAGCATGGGCAATGTGACCACATATGTCATTCAACCAAGTGTAGTTTGAAAAGTTGGTGTGACCACAGTCATGACCAACGATAAAAAGTGATGCTCCAAACATACCAATTATCCAGTACCAAACACAAAGTCCAAGAAAACCTCCATATCCTTCAAAAATAGGCAAAGCATAATACATACCAACTAAGATAACATAATCTAAAACAAGATATGACATAGATTTTAATGCATCTTTTTCGAAACATTCTGGAGGAATAGCTTTCTTGATTTCTTCAAGAGTTGGATATTCTTTCTTTGCATTTTTATCTTTCTTTAGAATAGTTGTAGTTTGGGTAGCAGAGGCAGCCATATTTAATCAAAGATACACAGTTCTTGATGAACAATTAAATGCTAAAATAATATAATTAATAAAATAAAAATTTTATATTGGAAAAGAATTAAACAAATATCACGCCTTATAACATACTATATATATTTTATTCGTTATCACTCTTATACATATTAAACTAGGAAAAAATAAAAAAGGTGTTCTGCAATGTATTATTATAACAAAATAAAAGAGATAAAGTTAAATTAATATTTAATAAATAGATCTATTTATTCAATAAAAGGGGTAAGTTAGTGTCTAGGTAAACAAACTATAGCACAAATATTGGAATTTGGCATTATGAAAATCTTTTACAGATAAATATTTTGCAGTTTTATATACTTTATATTTTAATTGTAAATCAGTTGAAAAAATTTATTTAAACGTGTACTTATTTATATTATTTTTTTAAATCTACTTAAGACAAAAAAAAATAATTTCAACGAAACATTAAATTATTCTCAAAACTAGACTACATACAGTTAAAATACGATTAAAGAAAATATAAGCAGTAAATATTGCTGAACTTTAACAAGATCATATGGCTGTCAACATCGTTTTCATTTGAATATATATATCAAAAATATATTATAAGAAAACTATATCAATTTTTTTCTTTAACTTATAATTTCCTTTTATTAAATAAAGATAAGGAATATGGGGTGAAGTAAGATGATAAAGTACACAAATTTATCATTTGACAGCTTTTGATTGACAACACTTTTATAATGCTTCCCGTCATGAACTAATTTTTTTGATGTACTAATGGCGTGATTTTCTTGCAAATGATTTAAAGTTTAGATGCTTTATTTCTAATTTACTCTTTTCCTTTCTTTGTGGTTATATACCATACGTCAAGTTGTAGTCTGTATTAATTCAATTTTTAAGTTTAACATTATCTTCTTTTAATATGATAAGTAATCATTAAAATAAACTTGTAATCTCGAGAGAAAGATGTAAGCAAAATATTGGTAAAATTTTACTAATTGAAAATAAATGAATGAAAAAATTATTTTTAATATATGGACATTTTTTAATATACTTTTTGCAAACTATTACAAATTTATCAATTAAACAATAATTGGTTGTAATATCTTGAGACGTGTAACAATCCAGTCTTGCACATTTCGGTTGTTCTAAAAAATATATTATTTGTAAATATTATACTTAAAAATTTAAACAAACCTAACAACAGACATCCTATCTGCTCGCTCAAAATTTGACCTTACTAATTCGTAATATTGACCATCACTTAATACCATTGAATGTAATTTCAAACATTTCATTCTGAGAACATCAATAAATTTACTTGATTTGTCAGAAAATCGAAGAGTTTCATCATCCCATCTTATTTCAAAACGTGTCAATTTAGGGCAATTCTGAGCAACACAGTCAATAAATTGATCAATATGAATTTTGGCATTTACTTTTGGACAACAATCCTCAGCAATACCCATAACTAAAATATTAACATTTCTTAAATTTGGTATCATATTCATCCAGAAATATTCAAGTAGTTTATGATGCCCACCAAGAATTAAACCAACCATTTGTAGACCATATCTGACTACAAAATCAATTAAAACAGGTTCATTCAATGAATCACATGTATCTAAATTTAAGTATTGCAAGTTTTTTAAAGCACCGGAATTCATCCAATCATCCATGACGCGGTCAGTAAAATTTTCTAAAAAACTTGCATCTAACCATTTTATTAAAGGAAGTCTACACAATATATATGCAATAGTCTCTTCTTTTAATTCCGTTCCACGTATATCTAATTCTTCAATTTGAGTTTTCTCCCATTCAATTGTTTGTAAAATTGTATCATCCAATTTGGCATGTGCTAAGAAAAGTGATCTCAATTTTTTACACCTCTGCAATACTAATTTTAAGCAGGAGCCAGTTACTTTATTGCAGTAGTTAACACAAAGACATTCTAGATGAGCACAATTAGAAGAGATTGCATCTACATGCTCATCATTAATGAAGGGTACTCCCCACAAGTTAACTACTCTTAAGTTTGGCATATATTGTTTCAATTTATGCATATTAACTGTTTCATAAACTTCTTCTTCTTCATCTTCAACCTTTTCATAGGTCCCAACAATATGAAGATTTTCAACACACGAAATAAAAGTGTAAACCTTTCTCAAGAATCCTTCTAAGAAGATATTTTCACTTAAACATAATGTTAAACTTTTTAATCTACTTGGAAAAAATTGAAGATCAGTAAAGTCATGAAGTTGCATAGCTGTTGAAAAATCTAATGTTAAATGTTCAAGTTTCATACATTTATTTGCCATTTCATGAAGAACATTACAAGTAATTAAATCGGTAGCTAATTCACAACTACTAGTTTCAGTAAAACGATAACCAATTAATTGAGTAAAATGATCAACGTTTAATATTTGTAAACCTCCATGATTAGGTCTAAATGATACTGTTTTCCATAATGACGGCCCTTGAACAATCTTTCTCCAACGTTTGCAAACTTTTCCAACAGTTAATTTTTGATATGGATTCAGATAAGCAAAGATATGTTCTAATAATTTATCAGGGAGTGTTTCAATTGTCTAGAAAATTAAAATTATTAAGAATTATATTTAATATTAACCTTATTTGAAATGGAAATTTTCTGAATATCTTCATACCCAGAAAAAGTATCATTTTGTTCATCCAACATAGCTTTTAAATTAACTTCACTAGTATCGTGCATAGTTACGCGACGAGTCATATCAAAAATAGCCGTCATTTTGTATCAATATATATTCCTAGCATCCAACAAAACCAGAATCTTTTTTTATTACTAAGTTAAATAATCAAATATATTTGAAAAAGAAAACAATTCTGGTAAAAAATTGAGAAATAATTATATGAGACTAGCTATACGATTACTTCTCTCTTAATGACAGTGCTTTGATACGTATATATATTATATATTAAAGAGCTCATATTATCTTCTCTTCTATATATTATTATGCTGTTAAATGTTGTTAGATAATATTAATATTGATCAAGTGAAAAGTGAAGCATTATGTGTAGAATTTTTGAAGGTAATAAGATTATTATTATTATATATATATATAATGCGATGGCATTTTTGCTATAAGAAAGAGTATATCTCAAAAAATATTTCTATGTTAGATGAATAAATGAATGAGAGATGTAGGAGGATGAAAAATCAAGACATCAGTCATCTAAATGATAAGGAAAGTGATGAATCTTGTTCTTATTGAATAAAAAGTTTCATCTATCAACTAATGTTTCTTTTTTTAACAAAAATAAGTGATATTTATTTTATCATAATGATTAATTAGGAATGAAATAAAGAGTAAAAATTATTAATTGTGTCAAAAATATTTCTTTGGCACTTATACAAGTTAACTTTAAGATATTTTTATTAAAAATATTGAATAATAAATATTATTTTAAGGAGAAAGAAACTTACCTGCATTTTGGAGATAATAAATGCCAAATTAATTTTTCCCATAGCTTTTATTTTAGATATAATTCTTGTCTTTTTCACTTTCCATTCCTCAGTTTCTCTAAAGTGTTTTTTTCTTGAGGTCCAATTTAACTCTGCTTTGCTAATGTTGTCTTCTGCATCCTAAAAAAAATTATTAATTGAAGTAATAAAACTTTTGGACAACCTTTTTTAAAATTGTTTTAAATGCTTCAAGCATCTTATTTTAAATATATAGTATATTTTAAAATAATTTTTAGATGAATATATATATTTTGATCTAATAATTAACTTAAAAATAAAAAATTAGACAAGAAAAGTATTTTTTGCCAAGATAAATAAAATGGTTTTAATTTTATTAGAAGGAATACTTTAAAAATGTAATTGGATATATATTTTATTGGTTTCTATTTGTCCGATTGAAGTATTTTAGTATCTTAAAAGCAACGTGAACCTTTTTCATAATAAAAATATAATGATAATAGATAATTATTAAGTATAAAAATTACCATTTGTAAATTCGATTAATAAGAAGCACTTTTTAAATGTCTTTTTTTTTAATATAATAACTTTAGCACTTTAAACTAAATAAATTTGTTGTCATATTTAAAAAACATAACAGGTCTATTAATAGATTAAAGTCAAATGATGTCCACTAAAAATGACTCATTTTAGGTAAAATTAATTGATAAAATATATTATACTACCTCGAATATTTTAATGAGTAAACTAACTTTATGATAAGGTATAAATTATAAAGTACTATTATACGAACACAATTAAATGATTATAATTTTAAACAACAATTTGACTAGGATATATAATCTTGTAACATTACATTTCAAAATAGACACTAAATGCCAAGTGAAGCTAATATTAAATAATTTTTTTCGACAACTTTAGACATTTAAATCAAAATGTGTAATAATTTGAGGTTTTAGTATATTACAAAAAATTTTTAATATTTATTCATCCTACTTATATTGTATAATTTTTAATCAAAAATGATGTGGCGAATATAAAATAACATTATGCAACAATTTTTTGAGTGGTTTGATTGGTAATATTATAAGTAACACAAAGTAACGAACAATGTGAAAACTTACAGGGAAAAAATTATTAGAAAATATAATTTCTGAGTTAGTAGGTATATTTTCATTAAACAAACACAGTACCGAATTAAATTTTGCTGTATTGTTGATTAATAAAGCACTTATATTTGACATCTGAAGCTTTGCTGATGGAATAAGCTTAATTGGTTCTTCTATCTTCTTGTCTAAAAAATTATTTTTCTCAACTTTTGATCTATCTATATCTTCCGGGATCAAACCTCCTTGAAGCATTCTTTTACGTAACAAAGAATTTGGAGGTATATGAAATCGCCATTTTTCTTTTGAATCTTGCTTTTGATTGTTATGTAATGAATTAAAATACATAGTGTTTTAATGTAATTTAAATAAAAAAAATTACAACCAGTGTTAAAATAAATGTAAAGAGTAATATCTTTTTACCCATTTTCAAAAATATAGCCATCTTATCTTGGTTCTCATACTTAATATTCATCATCTACTTTTGATTATATACTATCAAAAACTCTTTATATATCATAATATTTGCGCACTCCTAAATTTTATGTCATTATAATGTGATAATCTTAAAAATAGTTTCAACTCATCTCTCTTTAATGATAATATAAGATTAACAGGATATATAAGATGAATATATTATAAAAATATAGATGTATAAAGTTGAAGATTATGTCTAAGTGGAATTTATATTAAATAAATTTAGCAAGATTAAGAAAAATGTACTTGAGAATATTTAAAGTTTTATTTCTTTAAATAAAAATTGTTTTTATATTTAACAATATTTTTATTTAATTGTGTTGATCTTTTAAGTTATATACTTACCAAACAATACATATTTATCGTAAACAATAAACAAAAGTTTAAAACTTAAATAAATTCCCTTTTAATATTTCGATTACAATAATAAAGAAAATTTTGATCTATTAGCTTTATAATATGCCCGTTAATCTTTTAAAATTATAAACTTGAAAAGAAGATTAATTTTTAAAAAGAAATAAATTGATATTGTGAGAAAGCTTAATCATTAAATGAATAAGTATTATAAGTTAGTCAATACAAAATCTGGTAATTTCATGCCTCCATCAGGTTTCACATTATATAATTCTTCAAAATACAATTTGGGATTATTTTAAGGTGTGAATTACAAAATGGTATTTAATCAAATTGTTCCTTCAAATATATTCATCTATTTTTCTTATCAAAATTTGAATTTTTTTATATTATCTATAATTATATAAAATTGTCAATATGAAGTTTTTTTATTTTTCATCTCTTATTGCTGCTACGATAGCAGGCAACTTTGTTGTATTTGGACAAGATTGGAACGGTATGGGTAACGGAGGATATAACGGAGGTTATAATGGTGATATGGGAAATGGATATGGAAATGGTTATGGAGGTGATATGGGAGGAGGATATAATGGTGGTTACGGAGGAGGTGATATGGGAGGTGGATTTGGAAATGGATACGGAGGAATGGGTGGTTTTGGATCAGGCATGAGACCAATACCATCAAATATGAATACTGGAGATATTATGCCAGGTGGATTATACGGCGGTATGCTCAATAAAAAATAACGCAAAGTGTATAGTAAATTATTTATATAACATTATTAAGTTTTTTATAAAAAGAACTTGATTTTATATAAAATGATTAAAGCTTATTCAATATAGATTATTCTTTCAAATTTTTGATAGTAAGAATTATCTTTATCACAATTATTTTAATTTAAATAAATAAAACATATTGTATTTAAAAAGCTTTGTAAAAATATTATATATTGCCACCTTTAAAATAATTAATTTTATTATAATCACTTTGTTTTCTGGTATATTTATAAATAGCATCAATATTTAAAGAACAAATTTTATTTATAATGTCTTATGTCAAAGTATCTATTACAGAATCATTAAAGACGTTAAAAAATATTATTTTATAAAGTCATTAAAAGTTTATTGTTCTCGAATGTTAATAGAAAGAAAAAATATTAAAAGAAATATTTAACGACATTTAATAATATGTTTCTTTTTCAACCCAACCGCCTGGCCATCTTCTGATGCAGTATCTTCTAAGTTCATCATAAACAAAGATAAGGATTGAGAATGGTAAAGCTGGGAACCACCATGAAAATCTTAATCCATACATACGAAGACCTTTGTCAAGTCCTGGACAATAACAGAGGAAAGCAGCAAGAGCAGTTTCGAAGACAAGTCCGAAATTTAAGGTCCAATTTGACATTCCTTGTTGAACAAGAGAGTTACGACGTGTCTTAGAAATGATAAGATCAGCCCATTGTACAACGACAATAGATACGAAATAGGCTGTTTGGCAAGTGTATTCAAGAATCTTTCTGTTTGAATAAGTCCATTCTTGTCCATATGAATCAACAACATTGTTTATGGCACGAGAATCCCATTGAGCACGAAGTTGATAAAGATCCCATGGAAGGAAACCATTGTCAGCCATAATCCAGAAGTAAGTGAAGAAACCAGCAGATGCTTGAATCATACCGATTTGTCCATACGCAAGTGAAATAAGACGTTCATTTACTAATTTATCTCTAATTGGATCACGAGGAGCACGTTTCATGATGTCAGATTCAGCTTCTTCATAAGCAAGAGAGATAGCTGGAACCATGTCTGTACCTAAATCAATACAAAGAATGGTAACTGTTCCAAGTGGAAGTGGAATTCCGAATACCATGTAGGTCAAAAATGGTGAAATTTCTGGAATGTTAGATGTTAATGTGTAAGCAATTGATTTTTTCAAGTTATCAAAAATAAGACGTCCTTCTTCTACTCCAACAACGATTGAAGCAAAGTTATCATCAAGAAGAATCATGTCAGCAGCTTGTTTTGATACATCAGAACCAGCAATACCCATGGCAACACCAATATCAGCTTTCTTTAAAGCTGGAGAATCATTGACACCATCACCAGTTACAGCAACAATTTGTCCTTGTTTTTGGAAACCTTCTACAATAATCAATTTTTGTTGTGGAGATGTACGGGCAAAAACAATTTCTGTGTGATTACGAATAATATCAGCTACTTGATCTTCAGTCATGTCACGTAAATCAGATCCATGGATAACAGCGGCTTTAGCATCACGTGGATTAACTTGATCAACAGTGATTCCTCTTCTAAGGGCAATATCTTCAACAGTTTCAGTTCCTTCAGAAATAATTCCAACAGATTTAGCAATAGCTTTAGCCTAAAAATGATTATCCTTATAATTATATTCATTGATAAGAAACTTACAGTAATTGGATGGTCACCAGTAACCATGACAACTTTAATACCAGCAGAACGACATTTAGCAACAGCATCTGGGACAGCGGCACGTGGTGGATCAATCATAGACATGAGTCCTACGAAACGAAGGTTCTTAAGAGGGAAGTTAACATCTTCAGTATCAAATGCAAATCCTTTTGGAAATTCAGATGGATCAAGTTTGTAGTCACAGAATCCGAGAACACGTTCTCCCATACCTCCAAGTTCAAGATAGGCAGATTCGAATTCATTACGAAGTTTTTCATCTAATGGAACTTCTTTTCCATTAATAAGAATAGTTGAACATTTTTCTAAAATTCTTTCTGGAGCACCTTTCATTACAAGAAGATGACTACTTTCTTCATCATGAATAGAAACTTGGAATTTATTAGTAGAATTGAATGGAATTTCAGCAACCTTTTTGTGGCTTTGTCTGTATTTCATGACATCTCCAACTGTAAGTTCAGTAAACTTAAGAAGGGCAATTTCAGAAGCATCTCCTGTACATTCACGACGAAGGATTGGTACATCATTTTGACCTGGTTTAAATTCAGCACGATTACATAATGTAGCAACTCTGACAAGAGAATCAAAAGTTTCACTTTTTTTGGCTTGTTTGTTTGTGTTAGATTGATCTTCAGTTGTATCACATTCATGAATCCTGTACATTCACGACGAAGGATTGGTACATCATTTTGACCTGGTTTAAATTCAGCACGATTACATAATGTAGCAACTCTGACAAGAGAATCAAAAGTTTCACTTTTTTTGGCTTGTTTGTTTGTGTTAGATTGATCTTCTGTTGTATCACAGGTATCGATGACTTTATCATACCACATATGAGCAACTGTCATTCTATTTTGTGTAAGAGTTCCGGTCTTATCAGAACAGATAGTAGATGTTGATCCAAGAGTTTCGACAGCTTCTAAATTTTTTACTAAACAATTTTTGGATGCCATACGTTTGGCTGTAAGTGTCAAACAGACAGTTACAGTAGCAATTAAACCTTCTGGTACGTTACTGACAATAATTCCGATAAGGAAGACAACGGCTGTGAGCCAATGGTATCCTAAAACAAGAGCAATGATCAAAAAGGTAATTCCAAGGAATACAGCAACTCCTGTAATCAAATGAATGAAATGTTCAATTTCTCTGGCAATTGGTGTCATTCCAGTATCTAATCCTGAAGCTAAATGAGCAATTCTTCCCATAACAGTTCTATCTCCAGTATAGATGACAATACCCTTGGCAGTTCCTTCAACAGCATTTGTTGAGAAAAATGCAATATTTTTGGTTTCAAGAGGATTTTCATTTGTACATTCAGGGGATCTTGATTGTGGTTCTGATTCTCCAGTTAAAGATGAATTATCAACTTTGAATCCAAAAGCACTAATAATTCTAATATCAGCTGGTACTCTGTCACCACCTTTTACTTCAACAATATCACCAACTACTAATTGATCAGCTCTAATTTGAATTTTTTCTCCATTACGATAGACAAGAGCAAAAGCAGGTACCATAGATTTGAAAGATTCCATAATTTTTGATGATTTACTTTCTTGGAAGTATTGGAAACAACCAGTTAAGATGACGACTCCCATAAGTACTATTCCCAAATAAAGATTATCATTTGTTGGATGTTCGATGGTCATGTAATCGACTGTGAAAGCCAAATAACAAAGGAAAGATCCTGCCCAAAGAAGGAGAGCAAAACCTCCAAAAAGATTCTTACAAAATTTAATCCATTCTGGAGTTGTCTTTGGTGGAGAAAGAGCATTTGGACCATCGCGTGCCATATATTCTGCAGCAGTAGCACTGGTAAGCCCTTTATCAAGAGATGTCTTATATCTTTTGACTAAATCTTCCATTGGAATTTGATGTTCGTCCATCTTGACTTCCTGCTTCAGGTCATCCAAATTCTTTTCTTTATCTTTCCCCATCTTTACGGATTTAGAACTAAAAAAATTGTAAAATTAATGTTAAGAATAATTTGAAATATTATACATTTAAAAGAATAATTATTGCACGTTAAATAAATATGTCGTAATGGTGTACTATACGATAAGAAAATGTGATGATAAAAGCTTTATAACTATGTATAAAATATATTTTTTTTTTACTAGTCTCAACTAGATAATGCAAGATTACTTTTAAATATATTAAAGATAAAACTATTACATTTTGTTTGCAGTAAGAAAAGCATCTATAAGTTTGCTTTATATATTAAAAAGAGACACAAGGCAAATGGCCAAGTGACGTTAAAGAAGGGGTATAGAAATAAAAATATATTACAAAGATTCATTTATTTAAATAGAAAATATAATCTCTTTAAGTAAACTATAACGAAGGGAGTATAAATTGATACAAGGCTTATCTATTCACATAAATATATACATTTTTACAAACCCATTTCCGGACGTAATTTTTATGATCATACAAATTTAACCTTCAATAAAAAAGAAGATAAACCTGTAAATATAAAATTTTTTTAAAATATATTTATAGGGTAAAATAATAAGAAATTATTATTGCATATTGCATAGGGAGGGAAATTTCCAATAAGTTTTTCAATTTAAATGAGAACTTAAAAAGAAAAGAGTAGAGTGTTATATTCCCAATGTATTACACATATATCTCAGACAGAGGAGTTAGGAGGCTAAAGTTTTTCTCTATCTCTAACAAAAAATTTAAAACCTTTCATTTCATGTTGTAAAATGCACAACGTTTTAAGTAGAGCATATCGAAAATGTTATATTTATAAATATCTTGATATACATTTTATGAAATAATAAAAATAAAATGTTATATAACATGCATTATAAAACTTTATTATTTATATTATATTGAAGATATAAATTTTATAATTTCAAATATAAATTAAATACAGATGTATTAAAATTTTATGTAAAGGAAATATAAAATTTTTATGTTGAGAGAGAATAATGAGCAGAAGTAATGATAATAACTATTTTTTCTTCCATACAACAAAATTAGAGTGAACAAAGAGTAATGTAACTTGTCATTTTATAAAAAGCTTTTTAAGTTTTATTTTTATAAACGTTGTTTAAATTGAAATATCAAAAATATATATATTTTTAAGACCAAAAATACAGACATTTTAACATGACAAAAACAAATGGTGGTAATTGTTTTGTAGATATATTCTATTTTGAAACAATATTGATGAAATACAGTAATAAAACCGCTAATATAAAAATAATAATATATATTTTTTATATGACATCACTTTATATAATTTGATAAAACTTTCAATTGAAGGTTATAATTATTGATGTCATTTTAATTTTTACCCGTAAATTATAAATATAGATTGAAAAGTAATATTGGTTTATGTTGAGAGCAAACATAAAAATTTGTTTTAGTAGGGATATTTATAGAAAATTTATTTATAGTTCCATAAAATATCCATAAAATAGGAAATCACTAAAATATAAAATATAGATATAAAAAATTTATCACTGAAATTTACTTTTTCAATATATTAATTGCAAAAGAAAAAATGTAATATGTATGTTAGCGACATCTAATAATATGTTTCTCTTTCAACCCAACCACCTGGATATTTTCTTATACAAAATCTACGAAGTTCATCATAAATAAAGATAAGAACAGCAAAAGGTAGAGAAGGGAACCACCATGAAAATCTTAATCCATACATACGAAGACCTTTGTCAAGTCCTGGACAGTAACAGAGGAAAGCAGCAAGAGCAGTTTCAAAGACAAGACCGAAATTTAAAACCTTATTTGACATTCCTTGTTGAACAAGAGAGTTACGACGTGTCTTGGAAATAATTAAGTCAGCCCATTGTACAATAACGATAGATACAAAGTAAGCAGTCTGACATGTATATTCAAGAATCTTTCTACTGGAGTAGGTCCATTCTTGTCCATAAGAATCAACAACATTGTTTATGGCACGAGAATCCCATTGAGCACGAAGTTGATAAAGATCCCATGGAAGCCATCCATTGTCAGCCATAATCCAGAAGTATGTAAAGAATCCTGCAACAGCTTGTATTACACCAATTTGTCCATAAGCAAGTGAAATAAGACGTTCATTTACTAATTTATCTCTAATTGGATCACGAGGAGCACGTTTCATAATATCTGCTTCAGCTTCTTCATAAGCAAGAGAGATAGCTGGAATCATGTCTGTACCTAAATCAATACAAAGAATGGTAACTGTTCCAAGTGGAAGTGGAATTCCAAAAAGAATATATGATAAGAATGGAGCAAGTTCAGGAATATTAGATGTAACTGTGTAAGCAATTGATTTTTTCAAGTTATCAAAAATAAGACGTCCTTCTTCTACTCCAACAACGATTGAAGCAAAGTTATCATCAAGGAGGATCATGTCAGCAGCTTGTTTTGATACATCAGAACCAGCAATACCCATGGCAACACCAATATCAGCTTTCTTTAAAGCTGGAGAATCATTGACACCATCACCAGTTACAGCAACAATTTGTCCTTGTTTTTGGAAACCTTCTACAATAATCAATTTTTGTTGTGGTGATGTACGAGCAAAAACAATTTCGGTATGATTAAGAATGACATCTGCAAGTTGTTCTTCTGACATGTTACGCAAATCTGATCCATGAATAACTGCGGCTTTGGCGTCACGTGGATTAACTTGATCAACAGTGATTCCTCTTCTAAGGGCAATATCTTCAACAGTTTCAGTTCCTTCAGAAATAATTCCAACAGATTTAGCAATAGCTTTAGCCTAAATTTATAATATTTTAATAAATGTTATCATTAATAAGAAACTTACAGTAATTGGATGATCTCCTGTGACCATAACAACTTTAATTCCAGCAGCACGACATTTAGCAACAGCATCTGGGACAGCGGCACGTGGTGGATCAATCATAGACATGAGTCCTACGAAACGAAGTTTTTCAAGAGGAAAATTAATATTTTCAGTATCAAAATCAAATCCAATTGGATATTCATAAGAATCAAGTTTGAAGTCACATAATCCGAGGACACGTTCTCCCATACCTCCAAGCTCAAGGTAGGCAGATTCAAATTCATTACGAAGTTTTTTATCTAGAGGAACTTCTATCCCGTTAAGAAGTATTGTTGAACATTTTTCCAATATTTTTTCAGGAGCACCTTTCATGACAAGAAGATGACTACTTCCTTCAATATGAACAGAAACTTGAAATTTATTTGTAGAATTGAATGGAATTTCAGAAACTTTTTTGTGACTTCGTCTGTATTTCATGACATCTCCAACTGCAATTTCACTAAACTTAAGAAGGGCAATTTCAGAAGCATCTCCTGTACATTCACGACGAAGTATTGGAACGTTGTTTTGGCCTGGTTTAAATTCAGCACGATTACATAAAGTAGCAACTCTGACAAGAGAATCAAAAGTTTCACTTTTTTCGGCTTTTTTATTTGTGTTAGATTGATCTTCAGTTGTATCACATTCATGAATCCTGTACATTCACGACGAAGGATTGGTACATCATTTTGACCTGGTTTAAATTCAGCACGATTACATAATGTAGCAACTCTGACAAGAGAATCAAAAGTTTCACTTTTTTCGGCTTTTTTATTTGTGTTAGATTGATCTTCAGTTGTATCACATTCATGAATTATTTTATCATACCATAAATGAGCAACTGTCATTCTATTTTGTGTAAGTGTTCCGGTCTTATCAGAACAGATTGTAGATGTCGATCCAAGAGTTTCAACAGCTTCTAAATTCTTAACTAGACAATTTTTTGATGCCATACGTTTGGCTGTAAGTGTCAAACAGACAGTTACAGTGGCAAGAAGACCTTCCGGAACACCACCAACAATGATACCAATAAGAAAAACGACAGCTGTAAGCCAATGATAGCCTATACAGAGAGAGATAATTAAGAAAGTAACTCCGAAGAAAACAGCAACACCCGTAATTATATGAATAAAATGTTCAATTTCAATAGCAATTGGCGACATATTAGTATCTAAACCAGATGCTAAATGAGCAATTCTTCCCATGACAGTTCTATCACCAGTATAAATAACAATTCCTTTAGCAGTTCCTTCTACAGCATTTGTTGAGAAAAATGCAATATTTTTGGTTTCAAGAGGATTTTCATGTGTACATTCAGAGGATCTTGATTGTGGTTCTGATTCTCCAGTTAAAGATGAATTATCAACTTTGAATCCGAAAGAATTAATAATTCTAATATCAGCAGGTATTTTATCACCTCCCTTAACTTCAATAATATCACCAACTACTAATTGATCAGCTTTAATTTGAATTTTTTCATCATTACGATAGACAAGAGCATAAGTAGGTACCATAGATTTAAATGATTCCATAATTTTGGATGATTTACTTTCTTGGAAGTATTGGAAAACACCTGTTAAAATTACAACACCTGCTAAAGCTATTCCTAAGTAAAGATTATCTTTCAATGGTCTTTCTATAGTTAATGAATCAATTGTATAAGCAAATATACAAAGTAAAGATCCTGCCCAAAGAAGGAGAGCAAAACCTCCAAAAAGATTTCTGCAAAATACAATCCATTCTGGTGTTTTTTTTGGTGGAGTAAGAGCATTTGGACCATCACGAGCTAAATATTGTGCTGCTGTAGAATTTGTATGACCCTTGTCTATATGTGTTTTATGTCTTTTTATCAAATCATCAATTGGTATTTGATGCTCATCCATTTTGACTTCTTGCTTCAAGTCATCCATCCTCTTAACTTTTCCCTTTTCCATTTTGTGAATGTATTATTCTAGAAAAGATAAAAGATAATTATCAATAGTTTTATGATCTGATATATTAAATGATTCATAATGAATTATTGTGGTAACAATGGTAATAGAAAGTAAAAGGATTTACTAATTATATTCAAGAAGGTATACATTTTGAAAAATAGAAACTTATTCAAGTAATTGAATCTCAAAATCTAATCCTTTTATATACATCTTTCATAACCAATTAAATCATATATTTTGTCAATTAAAAAACTTTATGATTTTTATTATACAATAAGCGGAAGCATTTTAAAATGTATTCCAGAAGTTCAATCTTGACAATAAAGTATCAACATGATGATAATTCATTTATTTTTATACTTATTTATGAAATATTAAGAAAATATCATTTTGAATTAATGAATTTTGATTGCGAAAATTTTGATAAAACGATGACTTACTTTAAATGTCAAATTTACATTTTTTTTATTAGTTCTATGCTTAAAAATTTTTCCAAATGGTATAAAAGTGTGATAAGAAAGATATAATTTACCTATTTTAATAATAAAAAAATATAGAGGAAAACTTGTCCAATTTATTGTTCAAATACAATAATGTGTTGGATATGACGTCAAATTGTTCTAGTTATAGCATTTTATTACTTAATAATAATATATAGCTCTTCGTTTTTTAAGAAACATATCATGATCAAAATTTGATAAATTAAGTTTCTTAAAATATATATGCATGTTTATATGTATGTATATGACACAATTCAAAGTTATTAAGTGTTCCGTTTTATTGAAAAAGTAATTTAATTAGAATTATGGATGTGAAGATAAATGATATAAATATTTTTTTACATTAAAACATAATTTAAACTTATCGTTGTTATAAAAAACAATTAATTTTTGATTTATCATACATAAGTTTAATTTTTATGATCATAAAGTTTAATATATCAACATATAAATTTGATTTTTTCTTGATATTGAAAGATTTAATTATTTTATTAAATATATATTTATCTTTTTATTGAAATTTGATTCTTTAATTTATTTTTAATTATAAAATTTAGTATAGGTAATATATTATTATTAAATTTGCTAAATAAAGCATTCAAAAGATAATTTTAAAAATTTAATTTAATAATTATTTCTCTATAAATAAAATTTTTGCCACCTGTCTCACCACGAAAATGTATATTTAATTAATATAACTTTGACATACATAGAAATAAAAATTAATATGTTTATTCTTTATCAAATTATCAAACACCATAGTGCTATAGAATGTTTTAAACATAGAATGATATCAAATTCCGTTTTTAAAAGTGAAAAAAAAATAAATTCTATAAATCGATGTTTCAAGATAACATATCAAATAACAAAAAAATTATATTTTTTAATTGTTAACAAAAATATCTTTTTTATCAGAATAAGATATTTCTTCGAATATAGTGTAGTAAAAATATTGCTTTAATTATATTTATATTTTTTTCGACTTATTATTAATAATTACTAATGAAAAAGTATACTTATTATAAATGAAGAATACATATATTTCTTTATTTTACTATCTTTTCTAAATGAACAACTTTATATTATACAAAAACATTTTAAGATACGAAAAATATGTAATTTTAAATATATCATTTAAATAAACATTTTAAAAAAATACTAAAACAAAGGATATTATTTAAAATCCAAACATATTTTTACGAATCCACTCCATTAAATGGTTATTTCGTATAAAAGTAAAATCTTTTATCTATTAAAAATGATGTTCTTATAAATTTTTTCTTGTTTTTGTTTAATATACTTTCACTTAATTTTTTTTTAAAGTACACACAAAAAATTTAAAACAAGATTATTTAGTAAAACCAATTTTCTGGTACCAAATTTTCTTTATTTTCTAATGTTCTTTTTGTGATTTAGTATCAAATTAATGTAATCGAATTTGCATGTTATCTGTTAAAAGAAGATAAAACTAACTCATTGCTGTTTGTGTCGTCATATTAACTTTAATAGTTTTTATAAAAAATTTTTTTATCGCACTTTCTTATTTTTCTTAAAAAAACTTTCAATTATGAAAAAAAATTAATAACAAGTAAAGTAATCCGCCATTTCCTTTACATATAATATAAACAAAATGTATAAGTGCCATTATATAAAGTGGCGCTGAAATATATCGTATGAAACAATAAAAAAATGCAGAAATATATATAAATATGCATATTGTATGAAATTGAATGTGAACTTTTTTATAATTTTTGAAGCTCAGATTATTATATCATATTTTTGAATACAACTTTATAATATAAAATATATATAATATTGATAACACAAATAATGAGCCAATGTTTGTTGCAATCAAAGTTATTTCAGTTTATTCAATACAATTTGTTGTACCATTGCAATGTGACTAATCAAGAAAAAAATCATATTTGGATCCCTTATATGTAACATTTAAGCATGAAGATAGATAAAAATGAATATCATAGTAATTATCAAACAATTAATTATTAAAAAGTTTTTTGTTTATTTCGAATATTTTATCTTGCCTGAGATTTTTAAAAGTTTTATGATGGTATTAATTACTAAAAGTATTTTTCCACAACATTTACCTATTTATAGTACCATTGAATAACTATTAAAAAAAAAACGAAATTTAAATTCTAAACAATAATTAATTCCTAGGAATGTTAATGAATCACTTTGAAAGAAATCTAAAATCACAAATGTATCAACAAATCTCAAAAGCAGTATTAGTTTGTAGTAACTCTGCGAGAAAAATTTTATTTAGGCATAATATAAATAAATTGTACATAATAGGCTAAAAATATTAGCGCTAAACTAATTTAACTGTTTTTAAATAGTGGTGATATCTTTTTTATTAATCTTTTTGAATATGCGATATAATCAGTGTTACAAAGGTAAGAAGTATTAAATACACTTTGAAATACATCAAAATTATGCATAATTTTTTAAAATCATAAGTAAGTTTATTGTATCAAAAATGTCCTTAAATACAACATATATATTTTGATAATTATTAAAACTTTATTTTATTAGAATACTACTTTAAGTTTTATTGGATAAATAGATTTTTATTATATCCTTTACTTTAATATCAAAGTGTGATAAAAATATTATTTGATTTGAATTAGAAGGAGAGAAATATAACTATTTTATAATAATAAAAAAGTCTGTAATTGATTATTAAACAATTTTTTTATCAAATATAGTCAAAGAAATGTAGTATATTAATTTTATTTACAATTTTTTTATTTTTATCAATTATAAAATTTGTTTTACTTTACTTGTTTGATAATATTCTTAGGAGATGTACAAAAACTTCATTAAGGAAAATGTACTTAATTTAACATGTTCTATTACATTTTTAAAATATAAATTGGGTTGTCAAAAAATTTATAACAAATGATTGCTAGATATTATTATCTACAAACAAATATATAATCGAAGGCTTGGGAATAGCTTATATTTAAAAAAAATTTTAGTTATTTTATATAAAATATTCTATTTTGAGTTTCTTTTCTTTTGATATTATACATATTATCTTCATGCATTATCACTGCTAAGATGTATTTTTTTCATCATTGCTTACCCTTCCGAAAATGTGCACATTTAGATTTAGTACCAATTTTTTTAAATATTTATTAGTTTTGAACATAGAAAAAGAAGCATAATTAACATGATATAAAATAAATTATTTTCATAAAGAATGGCAATAGAATAAGATAGATACAATTTTATTAAAAACACAAGCTCAGTTTCGAAACTTATAAATTTACTTTTTATCAGATAAGAAATATGTACTTTCTAACCTTCCACTTTTTTAAAACATTAAAATTAATCTAAAAAAATAATGATTTGTAACAAATTTATCATTTTTATATACTCAACTTATTATCACATTTACTTTATCTCTTTTACTAAATATTTGAGTAGTAATGGTTTAAAAATATTTATTATTTTTAATAATAAATCGCACCCCAATATTTTGCATTATTTTCAGACGGTGGCGTAAGAGTGCTATTATAAAATTTTAAATATTTTTTCAGCTATCATGCTAATATTAAAGGTATACATGTAAGTTGTTATTTAGAAAATTACACATTTTGTTGTTATTTTAAGTTTTTTTATATTAATTGTGTCTATAAACAATGTGGATGGAAGATTTAGTGATTTCTCAAAAGTATTCAAGAAGGCAGGACCAGATTTAATAGAGAAATTAAATCATATGCAGCAACCTCCAAGGAAACTTGGGAGCCAGTTTAATGAACCTGTCAAAGTTAAACTTGGTTTTTATATTGAAAGCCTTGGAAACTTTAGAGAAACATTAATGGTAAGATAATTTTACTTTAACAAAAGTAACTGTTATAGACATTTGATGCCGATGTTTATATGTATATGTCATGGAATGATCCCATTTTAGCGCATACAGAAAATCATACAATTTTAATAAATTCTCCATCAGTTTTATCAAAATTATGGCGCCCTGATTTATATTTTTCAAACAGTCGTTCGGCAGCATTTCATGAGGTAACAGTTCCTAACTTTAGTATGTTTGTTGATAGACATGGAACAATCGCGTATGGTACTAGAATTACTTTAAATGTAGCATGTACTCTTGTGTTAAATGCTTATCCTTTTGACAACCAACATTGTGTTATCAAAGTATTATCATATGCATATATAACCAAGGTGATGAATGTAACATGGTTCCGAGATAATCCTATATTATATAATGAAGAAATTGGTTTACCTGAATTTGATATCATTGGTATAACAGAACATTATTGTGATGGTACATATAAATATGCAAGGACTGAAACTACATATAAAAGAGATACTTTTAATTGTCTCAGTTTAAATATTCATTTAAGGAGGTCTATTGGTTATCACGTTGTACAAACATATATCCCAACAGCTTTGATTGTTATAATTTCATGGGTTTCTTTTTGGATTGATAGGTAATATAATATTTATTGATACACTTAATATGTTTTATACTATAGGCGTGCTGTTCCTGCAAGAATTTCACTTTCTTTCTCCACATTATTAGCTTTAACGACACAATCTAATGGGATAAGATTTGGACTACCACAAGTATCTTATGCCAAGGCAGTTGATTATTGGTTTGGTGCATGTATGATATTTGTATTTGGTACCCTTTTGCAATATGCTTTTGTAAATAACTTTGTAAGAAGAAGTGAAAAATTTGAAAAGTTGTCCCAAGTTCTTAAGAAAAATGCAAAAAATGCATCTGATCGATATAATAGAAAGCATTTTGATTTAGCTAAAAATTATGATAAAAGAAAGAAGTCATTAGCAATTGATGAATTGAAAAAAAAGAATTCAGTTTTAGAGCCAAGAGTACAGGAAAATAAAGAATATCCTATTTATTATATGCCTCCGGAAAGGATATCTTTTCTCCCACCTGCATATAATAGATCTCCACGTAGTATTAATAGAAGAGAATCAATTAGTTATTTAATGAAAAGACTAGAAAATTCATGTAGTCCTCCAAATAGAAGACGATTTAATGAAAATGGTAGTTTAAGTGAAGATTTACCAAGAAATAAAAGAAATACACCTGAGTTTATGCAAGAAGGTAACGATCCATTAGAAAATATGGATGTAGAAGAAAGAATATTTTTGAGGACGGCGATGCTTGATGAAGACATTAATTATAAGGAAAACTTATCATCAATGGATTTATGTCAGATATTTCAAGATTTATCTAAATCATATTCAAAGAGAAGCTTCAGTTTAGATGTTGGATCA
Organism: Parastrongyloides trichosuri; assembly: GCA_000941615.1. Lineage (NCBI taxonomy): Eukaryota > Metazoa > Nematoda > Chromadorea > Rhabditida > Strongyloididae > Parastrongyloides > Parastrongyloides trichosuri. The sequence goes on from LM523160.1 coordinate 761,021, forward strand.
AGAATAGCATTTCCTATATTATTTTTAATATTTAATATCTTTTATTGGACAAAATATCTTATGATTCATCAAACAATGTAAAACTATCATCTTCGGTTATTGAGCAAAATATAATTAAATTTAAAAAACAAATTTTGATGGCCTGGTTGTTTTTTGTTGACATAAATTAATTGAACCAAAGTTTGTAAAACATCATTAAAAAGCAATTTTTAAATTTAAAAGAAAGCAACTTTGAAGAATCACATAAACATAATTTTTTTTATAAAATATATAAGGAAATATATTCATTAATAATGAGACTGAATATTCAGCTAGATTAAATCTAACATTTTTAATCATTTCTTATAAGTAAATTAAAATTTTTTAATCGTTAAATTTTTGATGTGAAATATTATTGGAATTTTACTTCTCAATTCATCAAACTTTTTGATAAAGTGTTGGAGTGATAAATCTTGATAATTTTTTAACAATTGTTATTATTATTTTAAGAACCATTTTAAAAGTTTAAAAATAAAACATCAAGAAAGTTCATGTTGTATTGACATATTTTATAAGCAAAAATATAAATTCAATAGAAAAGTTTAAAATAGAAACAACAAAAGAATGGATATAAATATTTAAAATGATATCTATTTTAAAGATAAAAATATTTTAAAGTATTACAATAGAATAACTTCATTTTTTTTTACAATTTTGACATATAAAAATTTTCTCTTAAATTAATATTTAATTGCAAAACAGCACTTTTAATTAATAAAAATGTTTTTAACAATATGGAATATCTATTTTTATCGTATTTTTATTATCTTTTTTATATAAGCAAATTTTATTTATTTTATGTTCTTTTAAAACATATATTTTATTTATAATAAAGGGTAAAATATATTGCGTGTCAAATATATTGAGATCAAACCAGCTGATAAGGGAAATATGATTCCTAAAGTTTTTCTTTTTTGTCTAATTTGAAGTATAAGAATAGCTATTAAAGACTAAAAATAGAAAAATTATTATGTCTGTTTTTATTAAAGAAACTTACAATAAATAGTGTAACACTAAATATAGAAACAAGAAGGGAATTGTCAAAAAATAAAATTTTTCCAAATAATATTAAAATAGCACATAAGTCTCCGAAACACATTTTGATGCATTGAATTTCATCAAAAATTGATAATTCATCAATATATACACCATACACTTTATTAACAATTTTTTTTGTCATCCTTTTGAGAATAGAGTTTTTTCTTTTCATTGCTATTTTAAAAAGTAAAAATGAAAAGGGTTCATACAAAAAAGTTAATAAAAATGGAACAAAGTTATATTTTTCATTAAATTCATATTCTTCTCCTTCTGAGTAATCATCCTTCCCATATGTTATGATTGCATTTTTGTGTCGTATAATAATAAAAAAAGAGTGCAATATTAATGAAATTATAACTAATCCAATTATTAATACATCAGATACAAAAAGAATAAAAATAACTGATAAAATTATGCTAAAAAATAATGAAAAAAGTTGACTCATAACAAATGATAGTTTTCTATGAATTACAGTTAGTCCAATAATTATAAAGATGGTAATAAAAGAAGCCAAGACAAGCTGATTAATGTTATTAATATTTAAAACTTCTTTTATGTGATAATAAAATGCAAAGTAAAGAGATGAAAACTCAACAAACAAAAATAATCCTACGTATCCATGATATAACGTTCTTTTATAAAAAACATAAATAATAAGTGATGCAATTGCTATAATAAATGGTGTATAATTAAGTTTATATATCTCTTCAACCATTTTCATGTGATAATATACAAAATGATCAATGATATTAAAAAAAGATCTAAAAAAATTAATAAATATCCATCTATAAAACTTACATATTTTTAATTGTATAAAAAAAAATCTTACTTTTAACAATCTGTTTAATATATATATATACATATATTTGGCATAATAGTACAGGTATGAATAAAGATATCAATTGACAAATAATTTGAATTATCTGTGATAATATATCCTTCCTATTTGAGATGATAACTTTTTCAGAAGATATAACAATTCCTGTGACCATATCTATAAGAATAGAAAGTTATACATTAAAGTGATATTTAATTTTTATCAACTTTATCATAATCACCTCTAGATGATTAGCGCAAAAAGATGAAAAGTATCTAAGCAATTATAAATTTATTACATCTCATATTTTTTTTAAAATAATTAAGTTTAATAATAGATAAAATCATTTTGCATATTTAATATTTGTTTTCTCTAAACACTTCTTTCAAACACCAATTGGTCAATCTTAATTTGTGTAGTCAAAAAGTGGTTGATGTAAAAATCTAAACAATTTTTAGTACTAAAAAATGATCCTTATACTTCATTAGAAATAAGATTTACACTTTGAATTGTTCAATTTTACACTGATAAAATATTTTTTAAAATTTTTGATGAATAAACAAAATGATAAAGGAATGTGTAATAAAATATGTATTCATAGAAAGTGTAAATTATATATAACATAGATTAAAAGTATAAGCTTTAGTAAAATTTAATAACTTATCATTATTAATAATATTATGATAATTTTGTTATAATTTTTATATGTAATAAATATATTAGAAGACTTTAACGTTGAAAATAATATTATTAATATAGTATAAAAAGATTCAAACATTTATATAAACAAAGTTTTCCCAATATGTACAATAAATGTTCTTAAAAATCTTTAAAACAAGTTACAACAGTTGTAAATATAATTGATAATATCTAAAATCAGTACCAAAAATTCTAATTCTGCACGTTTTACAATAATAAATAAGTAAAAAGAATACTTTTTCAATATATACGTTCTACATTCATTTTTTAATGGTCCATCATTAAAATGTTTATAAGTTAGAATTAATGATAACTAAAAGTATTATATGCACTTCAAAGTATCATTTTTATTTAATTTTTTTCAAAATCGTTATATATACACTTAAACATTAACAATAATTAAATGTATTTTATTTAATATTGTTAAAACTAATTTTAACAATAAAAATGTTTTTATAAAAAAAATTCAAATATTTTATTTAAAAAACTTATTACAACTACTTTATTATAAAAGAATTAAACAATAAATAAAAATGAAAGATAATAATATTTTTAAAAATAATGATTATGAATTAATAAAATGTTTAATTATTTTAAGTTTATTATCATTAATATTTGATATATATAAAAAGAAGAACTGAAATATTTGAGTAGTTTTAATACTTTAGATTTATCATGAAATTATTTATAAAACAATCTTTGTATTGTTTCTAAGATCCAAATACAGCAATGATAACTCAAACAACTAATGTTTACTAGTACAAACTAATACCTTTATAAATGACTAAAGATATAATATGAAAGTTTTACAGATATTTTTTTAAATGATAAATATTTTTGTACCAACAAAATTTAAAATTATCAAAAAATAAAAAAAAGTTTAAGATATATATCTTTTTACCTACGACAACTTATATCTAATTAATTTTTTTATATTTTTTACATTTAGTAATACTAAGATACCCATTTCCATTATTTCTTTCCATAATATAATACCATTTGAGTAAACATACTAATATTATATATTCTGTAATTTTGAATTTTTATATTTAATTTATAATTTTTAAAATGACATCTTCATCATAGATACATAAAATTTTAACTAAACTTTACTTTAATTTTTATGGAATTAACTTGGCCGTTTTAAAAAATTTTACGTCTAATTTTAACATGAAGAAATAAAAAATTAAATGTATTTTTTAAATTTAAAAATGTTTATGAGTGATAAAAAAATATGGTGACATAAAAAAATTTCATCAATTCACCAAATCCTGATGATCAACAACAAAAGATCTGAATATGCAATGAACGCAGTTTCTTCAATAATTTCTGGTGACAACGTTGCTGAAGTTTATGTTTCTCCTTGAAAAGTATTTTTTTCTTCAAGAGAAAAATGAGAAAACTTTATTATTAAATTTTTTGATAATTTTTCAAATACATGCACATATTTACATCAAATAAAAACCTTTATTTGAATACAAAATATATTACGTTTTGTTTCTCCTTGAAAAGTATTTTTTTCTTCAAGAGAAAAATGAGAAAACTTTATTATTAAATTTTTTGATAATTTTTCAAATACATGCACATATTTACATCAAATAAAAACCTTTATTTGAATACAAAATATATTACGTNTTTTCATATTAACATTTAACTGAATGATGCTTACAGATGTAATATTGATATATTTTAAAAATATAATATAAATATAAGATTAAAAATATCAGATAAAATGACGAATCCAAGCCTTTATAAATTTTAACATATTATGATGGTCTTGGTACTTTCTTAAAAATTTCTGGCAATTCTTCTTTCTCATCAAAGTTTTCCCACAAATCGTAAACAGATAATATTTCACTTACAACATTTTCAATTGATTCTTTATCAGTTAAACATGCATTAAAATAATTTTCAAAGTAGCTTTCTTTCTTAAAATTTAATAAAGCAATTAACATACATCCTAAAAGGTATTAATTATATATATTTCAAATAAATTATCTCATTACCTAAAGCAATTTGATGAGGAGGATACTTTAAGCATAAATCAGTTCTGTAAGAATCGTTCATTACTCTTGTTGTTTGAGCAAATAGCTTATTCCATCCTTCCTTATCATTTGCAAAAGGATTTTCATCATCACTATCTTCAAAATATTCTATTACATCCTTAATAATTGTTTTGAATGATCTATAAGGATGAAATACTATTAAAGAGCAATCCATTATCTCAAGAAGATAAAATTCAGCTTCTTGAATCAAATTCATATTTATAATTATATCTTTACTTAAAAATGGATATTTTCTTAACAATACATTTGCACGCATAACAAGCCTATCAGATGGTAAATAACCAAATTCTTCTGCTTTGCATGCTAAATATAAACAAGTTGGAGCCATTAAAAATGGATCAATCTCTTTTACACTTCTTTTAGCATAAAATCTTCTAAAATAAACAATTGCAGTTGCAATTATTTGCATATTTAATTTTTCTTTTGATCTTAAAACATTTGATCCTAAATTTTGAATAAAGTTTGCAAAAAATATCATCAATTTTGTATATTGACTTTCTCCAATAATTTTTATGTCATCTAAACGATGAGATGAAAAACCATATTCAGGATCAATAAGACATGTTTTGCTATAAAAAGTATTTTAAAAGATAACTCTCTTTAACTTACTAGTGAGAACTAGACCAAAATGTTAAAGCCATAGTTCTATGAGCTAAAATTGTTAATTAAAAAAAAGTATTAAATATTTAAAAATTTATTAAATTGTACTAGAATAAACAAATTAAAATAAGAAAACAAATATTATATAATTATTCTTATCAATTGTTGTATAAAATAAAAAAATGATAATATTTTTAAATATTAAACGAATGAGACGTATTTTTGTTTGCTTTTTTTATTAGTAATGTTTTAAAGAAATATTTACAAAAATGCTTTTAGGAATATACACCCTTTACATAAATTAATAATGTTCTTAAACTAAATAAGAGTTAATTATTAAAAGAAAGAAAATAAATATATATTAGTTCTTAAAAAGTTTTTTGGAACGTATCGAATATGACTTTGTTAGATTATTCTTTACTTAACTTTTTAAAAAATATATGTTCCTACATATCTAGATTGCGCTTGGTGTGTGTAAAAAATAGGTTTAAAAAATAAGTATAACTTTAATGTTAAAAACATTAAAAATTAATACATTTAAAATATTGATACTATTTTTATCATATTAAATCCATTAAATAATCATTAAAGATAGAAAATTTGTACACTAATGACAAAAGATATGATTTTATTTGTTTTAAAAGAATGAATGTTTTATCTTAATCATTAAATAGGGATAAATGTTTAATTAAAAGTCATATCTTTAAAAAGTGAAATTCAAAATATAAGCAATGTATTATGATTAAATGTATTAAAACCTTATCTTTATAAAAGGGCAAGAATCTAATGATAAGAAATATATTAATAGAATATTTTGATGATATGAAAATAAATTAATCAGATTCAAAGGGTAATTCTTCTTGCTATTGATTTAAACAATATAATAACCAAGAAGAATTAATTATGCCCATATCTTTAAAACTTGTATAATGATTAATAATTAAGACTTTAAATAATATTTCTAAAGTTAATGAAAAATTACAGAAAATTTATCAGTTGTTGTAATAAATAGATATAAAATAGTTGATTGATATATTTATCAACACTTAATGATATCAAAAATATAAAAGTTTTATTTAAAAAATAACTAAAGCGTCATAAAGACGATAGAGAACATGATAAATGGTAGTTTTATAAAATATTTAGATATATCAAATAAAATACTACACGTACCATCGTCAATGATTGACTATTAGAAATTAAAAAAAACTTTTATAAATGGCACATACAATTATGTAAACTGGGGAAGATAAATTATTTCTATAAGAAATTAGTTATAGGTTAATCTATATAGTGGATTTTGTTTTAAAGGAAGGTTATAACTTATATTAAACAAGTAAAAAAGCTTAATATTGCTTTAGCGATACAAATTAATGGAAACAAAAAGACAATTATTACTAGAAATAATAATTTATGACCCAGTAATAAATTATTCATCTTAACATGGAAATTTATTATCATAAAAGTATGAGTATATCACTGTCCTATACCGAGTAAGAAAATATGAAATAAGTAATAACTCTACCAAAAATTAGAACTAATTATCTTTTATGAGATGTAAGCACTTGTATTATTTTGATAAATTAATTAACTACCAGTTTGTTTTCTTATTATTTTTATCATTTGACAGGTGTACTTTAAATATAAGTTATGATTATAAATTTATTCAAAACAATAATAATAAAATGAACGTGCAAAATTAAATGTTAGAAAATGTAATTTGTTAATATTAATTGATGAAGTTAAATTATTTTATTAATTATTTTAAACAAATGAAATGTTTAGAAAAAGATCTTATTTTCTATGTATCATGTTTCCCTCTTTCATTTTATCATATTTTATGTCAAAAAAAATATTCAAAAATAAAAATTTTATACATTAAAATATTCATCAAAAAACTTTCAAAATGTTTCTTAAAAGTATCACATATACAATTCGAATAAAACAATTATTTAAATGGCTCCATGTCTTTGTAATGAATAGTTCATAAAAAAAATAGATTCATGATATTTCAAAGATTAAGTAATAATCTCTCTTTTTCATAGTACCTTTTTTCTAACGTACAAACGATAAGAGTCAAATTTAGGCGTGTCTCAATTGGATAACATGCAACTTTGGATACATGTTCATTAACAAAAATTTTTGCATTGAAGTAATTTTATGTCATTTTTATCAATATACATCCAAAAAAGAATGTATTTTTCTCTGCCATCCAGTTTTATCATAAAATTATTAACTATACGAATGTAAAAATTAATTCTTACATATCCTTGACCATATATACTATATTCCAAATGTTTGCATCTTAAGAATATCTCATACAGCAATACCTTAAGAGTAATTTTTAGTTCTATGGATAAGATTAAAAAGATTCGTTCTGAGTTAACAGAAACCTTATCATATGATGAAATTAATGGGTATGTTTATTATTAATTTTAATTAATTATTCTTATTTTTAGTGTTATATGTAATAACTCTTTGGATGATCAAGAACTTCTCAAGGTTTTAAACGAATTGAAAGATATTGTTTATGCTAATCATTACAAGTAAGATTGTAACGTTTTATTTATTATTTTTATAATTTTAGTGAACTTTATAAATCAAATTCAAAACAATTAAAGGAGATAATGAAAGTATTTGAGTTATTGACAGTTTTATTGAGTGTTAAAGAATATTCTATCCGAGTTGCTGCTTCTAATTGTCTAGATAGTATTTTATTATCATGTGGTACATCAAATCCTCAAAAAGTTATTTATGCTCTTCTCAAAGAATTGGATAAAAATCATGGGTCCCGAAGTATGGAATATATTTTAAAACGTTTAACATACTTTTTCAAAGACATCAAATTGTCTGTTGTTCAAAAACAATGCAAAGCTGCAACAATTGAAGAATTAATATTTGAAGGTGATTCAACAACTCGTCAAATGTTACACATTATGGAAATAATGTATAAAGAAATTGAAAGTATTGATGATGTAATCCATGAAATTGTTAAGAAAGCCACAATGTTAAATGATTTTAAAATAATAGAACAAATAGGAATTATTTTAATTTTAAAATATTGTTGGAATAAACTTATTGAAGATGAAACAATATATGTAAAATTAAAATGTTCTATAGAAAGTATAACTAAATTGCTAGGAGACAAAAATCATGAAATAGCTTTAGTTGCACTTGAATTTACACAAAAAATAATTAAGAAATCGAAGAAGTTGAATGAAATATTGAATTGTAAAATTAACGAAAATGAATCTCCTATTGAAATTCTTGATATAAACGATCCCTTAAGAAATGAAGAGAATATTGAAAATACTGATAATGATGATGAAGAATGGACACCTAAGAAGCATTTCTCTTTTTCGAACAAAAAATACACAGATATTTTAATTATTATTCTTAACAAGCTTTCAGCGTTATACTTAAACAATGAAGATAAATATTACAAAGTAGCACACCAGATAATGGCTATCGATATTATAAATGAAATACTAGAAATTATCCCGGAAAAAATGGGAGAAATTTGTGAAAATATTGACTTTAAAAATATATCAACAGTTAATGATAAAAGTCTTCAAAAGTCAATTCTTTTATTAGCATTGAAATGTACTAGCACTGTAACAGAACTATCTTCAAGTAATCAAATTAATACATTATTGCTTAACTTACTACGGGATAAAGATATAGCTTCAAAAACTTTAGCATTATCTTTAATACTACCTCATATACGCAAAATTATATATAATAGAGAATTATTAAATGAAACAATAATTTGTTGTCAGAACTGTGATAATGAAGATAATCTTACGTTTCAAAAGATATGTATAAAAATATTATGCTCTATTCCATGGAAATATTCACCGGAGACGGTCGCAAAACTACAACAAAAATGTAGAAAGATTTTTGTTAAATATCTCTGCCATACTAATAGAAAGATTGTTATTGAATCAAAGAATAATCTTAATGATTTTTTAAATAATGGAGAAAATCAAATTAATGGTTCTAACTTTTTTGAACTTGAAATGCCAAAGTCATTATTATCACCATATCAGATTAACTTTACGAAAACAATGAATTTGCCAAAATATTTTGATTTTGTTACCAGACCAGGTGATTCATGTTTTGCTTCAAATTTAGTACTCCTTCTTGAAGAAATTATTGAATATTTAGATGACTCAGAATCTGATTACCTTGATAAATTAATTTTAGCTTTACTTTCTCTTATAGAAGTTGCTCCAATAGCACATTGGAAAGATGCTTGGATTCCATTTTTAGTTGGTAAATGTGGGACAAGAACTAATATCATATCAATGATATATGAACATATATCATTTGAACAAATGAATCTTCAACAATTATCTGATAGTATTGAATTATCTACTTACATATTAGCAGGAATTTCTGAAACAGACTTTTATGAATGCTTTTTAAATGGTGAGAAGTTTGATTTTAGTACCAAATCAACAATAGGAAAAGTAATGAAATTTGAAGATAGTTTTAAAATTCCTCTTAAAACAATGAATCTTTATTATACAATAATTACAGCTTCTGCTACAAATAAATCATTAATAAAGCAAGCTGTTTTTGATATGAATAATGAAAACAATTCAGTGACCTCACCAACGCAACCAAAACTTAATGCACAATTTCAAAAACTTCATGATATATCAAAATTTTTAGGACATGGAATACGTTCAAAATTAAAATCAAATTTCTTTGATTCACATAATGAAACGATGCTTTTACAAAATGTATTTGGAGCTTATGAAAATTTTTGTACCAATATAGATTCTGAAAGTCGTCAAAAGTTTCTCAATCCTCTTACTAAAGCAATTGATTTTATGAATTGCTATCTAGAATTAGCTTCATTAAATGATTTCTTATATATTATGGATGAATTAATAATGTATATAAAAATATTTCTGTCAATTTGTCCAGTAGAAGCTGTATCATTGGTTCATCAAATATTAAAAGTTATGTTCTCCAAGAATGCAGCTTCAATGAAATTAATTGACTTTCAACCACCGGTAGATTTTTATGGTTTTAATTTTTTAGATGAAAAGGGTATATATTTGGATCAACCAAAAAATAAATTCTCTGTTTATGGTATGACAGCACAAAAAGAATCTATTATAGAGTGGAGTTATTTAGATGATATGGGATTTTTAAATAATCAATTATTTGAAACACAAACAAAAGACGAAACATTGGATATCAGTAATAATTATTTAAGAAGTTTAGATGTAATTTTTACAAAAATTCTTCAGCTTTATGCCATAACAGAAGATATATCTTTTCGAGGATCTGTTATTTCATTGATGAACCAATTTGATCATATAGGATTAGATTATAATCAAGCAGATAAAGGATTAGTTGTATACAATTCAATCATTAAATATTGTGAAAAAGAATTTCATTGGTCTTCTGAAATATCACAACCAATTTTAGTATTTCTTACTCATAGAACATTATACAATTGGAAGGTTAAGAAAATATTTCCAAAGATTTTACATCCATTTATTAAGGTAGCTGAAAATAGAACTGATCTTCAAATTATATCAAGTTTTTTAACATTAATCTCACTCCTACCATTACCGACAGCATTTGATATAATGATGTTTACCAGACAACAATGGAGGTTAGATAAATGGTTTGAGGTAAAACCTCTTGAATCTTTGCATATTATGGCAAAATTTGGACCATTAAAAAAGTATTTAAGTGAAGAATGTTTTAGGGATTTGATAAATCACTTCAAGACAGCATACGAGAAATGTTTGAGCAACGGGAATATTGTATTATCAGATAGACTTATTATGACAACAATAGCAGTTTTAAAAAATTTTTGGTCCAATGAATTAGAGGAATGGTGTTTTATGATGATAATTAAATTAACCAATGAGAAGAAATGGCCTTTTTGTAGTTCTTTTGTCTATGGAATTGTTTGGTTTTCTAATGAATCTTATAAGATAGAAGAGACTCTTATACAAACATCTTCTGAAGAATTAGCTTCTTCAATTAATTATGGAATTCATGATGTTATAAATAGAATAAGAAGAAATTATTTATCATTCAAAGAATCTCAAGATTATGATTTTTCATATAGTATTATTCTTCAATCGTTAAATTGTTCTTTGGGTAATGTAAAACGTCAAGATTTTGTTAAAAATGTCCTTAAAAACATTAGGCAACCTTCAAAAGAAGATATTGAAATTATGGCTGTGTATTTACCAAGGATTCATTATCTATTATTTTTGTACTTTCATAATTTTTTAAATATTAGTCAAGCTGAATATTCTGTCAAAGAATGGTTTGTTGATAAGTTTCAAGTACCAAATTCTTCAAAACATTTTAAAACTTTAGTTGAAATTTTGAAAAGCAAAAATGAGAAAGAAGTTAAGGATAAAGAAACCATTCAGTATGTCAATTACATATTTTCAGATATAGAATCTTTAGAACAATTAATACTCACAAGTGATAACATTACAAGTGATAAACAAATATATGCTTTTTTTAAGACTCTTTCAGTATTAAAATTAGAATTATCAGAAAAAGTTATCACAGCTGTTCTTAAAAACATTGACATTTTGAAAATTCAAAAGTTTATTACCATAGGCTCTAACATATTTATAACAAAACTTATTACAGAAAGAGGTGAAAGAATGAAGACATTGTTTTGTTTATTTACAACATTAATGTGGCAAACTTTTAATGATAATTATGAAGAAATGCCAACAATAGACATCATATATTTTATATATCATATAGGAATATCTATTTATAATTATCCTCAACTTTCAGATGTATGTATGAATTTTACTTCCCAAATGGTACATAAAATAACAAAACGTTTCGTTGTGTATGCCATGAAAAGTAAAGATTTAAATGATATTTTCTTTGACACAATAACTTTCTTCTTAACATCGAGAGATGTAATGGATGAATTTGAGAAAACATACATATCATTAGAATATTTACCTCCATTAGCATTGGCATTGTTAACAAAAAAGGTTAAAGATACAAATTTAAATAAAGTTGAAATGAAACTTATTATTGAGTATGAAGATGAATCGTTAAAATATCTTAAAACAAAGGTAAAAGCAGCCTTTAAAGTTACAGCCAATTGTTTTAATTTTATCAAACAAATGGATGAAGAAAACAAACTTTCAGTATCAGAGAGAAAAGCTTTTAAAAGTGTACTAAGATGTAGCGTTTTATATGAATTTGCTTTAATACCAACAACCGCTCATCTTTTTAATTATGAAACTAAAGTCACTTTGACAAAAAAGAAAATTGTATTTAAATTTATAAGTATACATATGTTAAATAGCATTGAAGTTGTTACAGACTTTAGTTCTAGAATATCATGGCTTGGATGGAAAGATCGCAGACAATTTGAAGACTTTTGGATGTCTTTATTTGGAGTTTTATCATCAACTCCCTGTGGAGAGGAGTTGAAAAAAGGTAATAAAGATGATATTCAAGAACAGTTAGCGTCTAGCTCAATAGCTGTTGATGCTTTGACAAATAATTTATTACAAAGTTTTTTATATCCAGTTCAAGGTGATACAGTAAATGGAAAATATCCAGTTCGGAGTCCTATTATAAATGTTAATAAGGAACATTTAAGCTACTTAAAACAATCTAATAATATTTGCGATATTTTAATGAAAAAGAGTTTCAATATATTTGATGATGATATTTATGTTGATAAGTACGATCTTTGCCAAGTTACATTATATCACGTATGGGTTGTCACTAATGTATTGGAAAAAACTGGTATTAGAAATGAAAATAACGAAACAACTGTTCATGAAGGTGATAATACTGTATTTCCTAGGAGTGTAAGTAATTATATGATAAAAATGACAGATGACTTGGATACCAATTCCTCATTAAAGGCTTTGTTAGACAATTTTTCTCATTGGTTTTCAAAAGGAGTTGAAGAAATGCCATTAAACCTTCTAACTTCAACAATACGTTCAATAGTCTTACTTTCTGATTTGTTTGATGACGTTGGTACATACAGAACTATATACTTGCAATTAAAATGTCTACTTGAAATTGAAGACTATAAATATACACCAATTAGTGGATACTTGTTATACTTTTTATTAAAATATTTTTCAATAGTGGGAATTGAATTTTTTGATACAACACAAAGTGAAAGCGAAATAATTAATTTTATAACAAATATTGTCGAAAAAGGATTGCAGTCAACATACTTATTCACAAAATATTGTCTTTATAGTGGATGTATATTTTTATGTCAATCATATACAACTGATAAATTATCTTGTATAATAGAAATGATATCTGAAGATGTATATAAAGAAATTATGGGCACTTTTTTTAATAAGTTGCCAGAATTTTACCAAGAGAGAGCATTACAATTAATTTTTTCAATTGAAAACTTAGGGACAGAAACAAAAGTATTAACTGAAAGGAATATAAGTAAAATAATAGTTAAATACTTCAATGATAAAAATACTTCTACAACAGTACTTTTTCGAATAGCTAAATTAACAATGATAATTATATCATATAGCAATACTATTTCAAAAGTTATATTGGATAACTTATATAGTATTATAACAAGAATTGATATTAATATACAAATTGAAAAATTAAATTGTGCATTGTGCTTGTTTTCAAAAGCATTATGTAAAACATTAGAATGTTCTAACTTTTCAAATGAATTAATTATAAAATTACAAACTATCGTGGAGATTGTTTTATCATATATATCAAAAATACCTAATACAGAGGATGTGGTTCATCTGGGTGATGGAATATTTGAATTAAGTTGGCTTTTACCTGATAAAAATATGATTTTAGATTTACTTATTGATCAAATAATTATTTCTATTGAAAATGAAAAATCCCTACAAATACTTCTTCATTTGGTTGGGAAATTATTTGAGAGACTTTATCAAGAAAACACAAAGTCCGACGCCCACAATATTTTACTTTTAGTTGTTTCAACAATGTCAAAAATGAAACTAATAACAGATTATAAAAAATCAATTTATATAATGAAATGCTTATTCTGTGCAGGAAATCCTGATGAAATGATAAGAAGTCAAATCTATTGGAATGTTCTAGATATAGAAAATTTATCACCAAACTATGAAAAATATCTTTTTACTTCTATTTTAACTTCACTTGATAAGGTTCGTATTGATAAGACGTTCCTTATTAATTCAATGAAAAGAGTTATTAAAAACAGTAGTGATGAGGTAATAGATATTAATAGATTACATGCATTCTTATAAAATCTTTCTCATCGAAATAAATATTATCGTACGTCATTTTCATTATTTGTTATTTTTCATTTTTTAAAAATAAATTTTTTTTATTAATTTTTAATGATGTGTAACATAATTAAAGTTATTTATGTGAATGAGAAAAAGTTCACAGGAAACAAAAGTATATTCTTAAAATGTATTCCTTTAAAATTAACAATCTTATCATAAAGAATTACTTTTTAAAAATGTATCTAATCTTTATAAAAATTTATAAAGCATAGACATCTTACACCCAACACCTGTTCATAACATATACTTCAACAACCATAATCTCATTAAAAAAAAGTTTGTTCCATTTAAATCTAAAAATAAAGTTTAATACCTTTATGTTATATCATTCTTTGATCTTAATTACTATTCCATTGAAAGTACCTCTTTATATTAAATATAATAAACATCATTCAAAAACTTTTAATTAATAAAAGTTTATCTTTTAAATTAGCTAATTTGTTAAGAATATTATTTTTGAATAAGGGTCCTTTGTGTACGTAGGTACCTCCCAATCGTTGCCATTTAATTTCATATTATACTTGTTATACCTCTATATATATCTTCAACCACACAATTCTATTTTCATTTTTCATTGCGTAAAACAAATGTTAGATTTTGGAGTCTCTAATACGAAAAGGCATCCTACCTTTTATAAGATTATATACTCCCAATGGAACTCATTAATAAAAAATTATTTTTGATTATCTATGGAAAAAATTTAATATAAATATACTGTTCTTTATCTTTTAAAGTCAGTCCTCCAAATGTACCTTATTCATTCTTTTGAAATCTTGTTATATTTTTAAATAATATTATAATTTATATATATAATATTTTACTTTTATAGATAACAATAACTTTTTGAAACATGAATATTTTTACCATGCAATGTTACTTATTATTTCTTCTTACTTTCTTCTATGTTAATCAGCATACTGTAGCCTTCAGTTATCATTGTAAGTAAAAAAATTATAGTAAAAAAAAAGTAATTTGTTACTTTTTTTAGATAACACTTATCCTATTGATAATAGTAGGGATACTAATCTTGACGATAAGACTTATAAGGATGAATTTCGTGATTATGAAAATGTTCAATTACCTAATAATGATGTCATTCAAAATGGAGATAAGTACAGTCTAAAAACTCTTTACGATTATGCAGCAATGGAAAATTTTAATCCATTGAAAAAAAGAAATCAAGACTACAATTCAGAAGAAGTTTTAAAATTTTTTGGAGTTGGGAAAAGAAGTAATATAAATGGAATGGAAAGTTTTTATGAAACAAAATCCTTTGGTTTGGGAAAAAGATCTTCAAAAAGTAATATGAAAGTTTTTGATAATAGAAAGCTTTCCTCAGACAATAACATAAAACTCGTTGGATTAGGAAAACGATCAGATAAATATAATGATTTAAAAATATTTGGTTTAGGAAAACGATCGGACAATTTTGATAATGTAAGATCATTTGGTTTAGGAAAACGATCGGACAATTTTGATAATGTAAGATCATTTGGCTTAGGAAAACGATCAAACAATTTTGATAATGTAAGGTCATTTGGCCTAGGAAAACGATCAGATGATTTTAACAATTTAAAATTATTTGGCTTAGGAAAACGATCAGATGATTTTAACAATGTAAAATTATTTGGCTTAGGAAAACGATCAAACAATTTTGATAATGTAAGGTCATTTGGCCTAGGAAAACGATCAGATGATTATAATAATGTAAAATTATTTGGTTTAGGAAAACGTTCTTCAATGCATAATGTAAAACTTGTTGGACTTGGAAAACGTGCTCCAATGTATAATACAAAATTATTGGGATTAGGAAAACGTTCTTATCAACAAAAATTAAAGTCATTTGGAATTGGTAAAAAAAGTGTACCAGATTCAAAAACATCATCATATTATCCTTTTGAAAACGATGCAACTAATTCTTTTTATAAAAAAAAATTAGAATCTTTATTAAACGCCATACTTGAAGTCAACAAATATAATGCAAATTTAATAAAAAATCAAAATTATTTCAATAATAATTATGAAAGACAAGAAAAAAATAAAAGACAAGAACATGCTAAATTTTTTGGAGTTGGAAAACGTTAAAGATAACGACATTTATGCAATTTTTGTAATAAACAAATGAAAAATCATTTTCAAAGTTCTCACGTAAACATCTTTTCTTTTTGAATCATAACAATAAATATTAGACGGTAATTATATAAAGTAAACAAAATAATAAGCAAGAAAATGTACCCAATATAACCAATCCCAAATAGGATTAAATATTCATAAAATCTTTTATGAATGTAATATTTGTTTGACTTTTATTTATCATTAATACAAGGCACACTGTTTTTTTTGCCGTCAAATTTTTCTTATAATTTTTAAATATAAAGTAATTATTTTAATTTGTTAAACAATTCTTAGATAAATAAGAAATCTTATTCTTTAAATATTTTACAACTTATAAATAATTTAAAAATAAATGCTTATTAATATTATCTATAATCTTCATGATATTATTTATATACTCAAAATGTGAAAAAGTTCATGTGTGCAGTTTTTTGAATAACAATACTTTCTAAAAAACAAAATTCCACATAAATGCCAGGTATGAAAAATAAAATCAAATGGCATCATATAATATAATGTTACAAATAAAATAATTTTTAGAAATAATATTTTTATCAAATTCTTATGATATCAACATTTTATTATCAAACATGAATATACAATATTCCAACAAAAAAATTTTCGTTGCATGAAATTGGACATATTTAATCACCACTTTTTTTCTTAATCACATAATTTGTTGGTTTGTATAATTTTTTTAATTTAAATTACCATGAGTTATTCTAATCATGTATACAAAATATCAGTCTTTGAAACGTTGGCCAATTTCTATCTAATTGGAAAGGATAGGACAGGACAGAAGTATTCAGTTTTAAAAATTGATAGAACAGATAATCAAGCATTAACAATTGGTGAACCAGATCACAATTATACACAGAAAGAGGTTGAAGAGTTACTTGCTACGATATCTGGTAGTTCTAGTATGTTTTTATTTTTATATAACCATTATGTAAATAATGCTAATTTTAGTTATTGTCAAAGGTAGTCTTTCACTTATGGGAATTGGTAACGGTGCACGAAAAGGATTGAATGAGGTTGTTGCTAAATCTTTTGGGATTATTGGTGCCGTAAAATTTCTTGAAGGTTATTATATTATTGTTATAACAGCTGCTAGACCAGTCAGTTATATTGGATACCATGTTATATATAAAATTGAAGAAACGCAAATGATATACCTTCCTTTCAATAAAACAACAAATTCTGATGAACAAAAATATTTAAAATTATTTCAGTTAATTGATCTTTCAACCAATTTTTATTTCTCTTACACATATGATTTAAGTAAAACGTTTCAAGAAAATGTATTAAATCAAAATGATCAAAAGACACAAGGACCTTCTCAATTTTTTTGGAATAACTTTTTATTAGAACCATTGAGAAAGAATAAAGTTGATGAAAAATGGCTTGTAAACATCATGCATGGATATATAGGACATCAGGTTATAGATATGCCATTATCAAAGAACATGAATTCTTTTGCCAAGTTTTCAATAACACTAATTGGGAGACGCTCCTCTTATTATGCTGGTACAAGATTTTTAAAGCGTGGAGCAAATAATAAAGGTTTGTTCCGTGTTGTTTATATTTATAATTAGCATTTATATTTAGGTCATTGTGCTAATGATATTGAAACAGAGCAAATTGTGTGGGAAGTAACGTCATCTACAAGTTTATGTCATGGTAATTTTTCTTCTTTTGTTCAACGAAGATCTTCAGTTCCTTTAGTATGGTCTCAAGATCCATCAACAAGAGGGGTTGTAGGTAAGCCATCTATACAACTCAATATTAATGAACCAAATGCAAAGACTGCTGCTCTTCATTTCATAGACTTGACAACAAAATATAGTACACCAATAATTGTTATGAATTTAGTCAAAAGACATTTAAAATATGCTAAGGAAAGAATTCTTCATACAGAATTTTTGAAAACTGTCAATAATCTTAATCAATATATACCAAAAAGAAATAAGATTGGTTACATATCGTTTGATGTTGCTCATTATCATAAATCGAAGTCATCTGTGTTATTAAAATTAGAAGAAATTGGTTGTCGAGTTCTCAATGCTCAAGGATGGTTTCAAACAAAACCTATGGCATTTCTTTCAAAATGTCAAATGAAATATTTTCTTGAAAATTTTAAGCCATTATTAACAGAAGACAAATTGTTTATGTTGCAACATGGTGTAGTCAGAACTAATTGTGTAGATTGTTTAGATAGAACAAATGTAGCCCAGTTTGGCATGGGAAAAGTAGCTTTAGGTTGCCAATTATATTCTATGGGCTTAATTGACGAACCTGTTGTTTCTTTTTCGTCTGAGTTGTGCAAATGTTTTGAAGAGATGTATGATGAACATGGTGATACTATGGCACTACAGTATGCTGGCTCTCAATTGGTTCATACAATTAAAACATATAAAAAAACATCCGCTTTTCAGGAAAAAAGTAGAGATGTTATACAAACCATTTCTAGGTATTATAGTAATACCTTTGGTGATTATGAAAAACAAAATTCTATTAATTTATTTCTAGGTCTTTACGTCCCACATCAAATGAAAAATATATATCCACCGCTCTGGGATATGCCTTCAGATTTTGTACTTCATTTTAATGATCATAATAAAACAAAAGGACAAATATTTGATGTCTGCGAATGGTTTGATAGTGTTAAGATACCACCTATTATTAAAGATTCACAAAAGTTGATAAATAATACATTTTTTGATGATTTTTATTCATGTGAAAGATTAACATTTTTCCAAGATAAGTTTAAGAATGCTGTTATAATGAAAACACAAAATCTTGAATATCTTAAGAAAGAACAATTACATTCTTCATATTTTATGAAATTATTTAAACAATCTGATAATCCTCATTTTGTTGATGGAGATATTAAAAGAAAAGTATCAAAAACAAAACAGAAAGATGGTGATAATAGTGATGAAGAAGATTATGATGATGATGACGAAAACGGAATATCATCAGATATTGAAGAATTATTATATGATAACGATTTTATACATGTCGCACCAGTTGTATCAATAAGCAGGGCTTTAAGTGCAACATCTTCAATGTCTTATGCAACCAATTCAATAACGATAGGTTATGGTCTTAAAAATTGCAGAGATTCATATGGATTTGAGATACAGAATCCAAGTAAAGAAAGTATAGAATTATATAAATTGGCAACATATAAACCAACACCTATATATGCCAATCAACCAAAGGATGCTAAACATTTAAGAAAACTTGACAAATGTATCATTCTTGATAAGCTATGTAATATTCCAAAAAAATGGGAAGAATATGATTATGGTTGTGTAATAAAACCTGTATCTATTGAATCTTTAAATATATATAAAAAATATGTTGATGAAATCCAAAACCAAATATATTAAATAATTTAAGAAAGGAATAAATTATTTATGATTTCTTAAATAAAAGTTTTTGTTAAAAATATTATATAAATATAAATGAATAATTATTTTTTGAGTATTATTTTTGTGTCTTTGTCTTCCTCATTCTCCTGCATTTTTTAAATTATAATTATAAAAATTTACAATTATTTTACATTATACATAAAAGAAATAAGATTTATATAATATTATATATAGAGTTTTCTGAGTAAGTTTATTTATTTCCTGTTGAGCTGGATAAATGTTTTTTTGCTCCATGAAATACAGACATAAGACTGAAGGCATCTGCTGTTAATTCACGTATTTGTTGATCAGCCCAACAACTTGTTGGAAGATTTTGTAAAAGCAACATTATTCCTTGAAAATCCTTCTCTTTTTGTAACTCTTTTGACCAGAGACGAAGGAATGCAGCACATACATATGTATGAAAATGTGAAAAGCCATTTCTTTCACTTAAATATGTATCCCAAAGTCTAATTGTTGCTCTAAGAGGAATTTCTCTCATTAGAAGATTATTCATCCAACGGAAAGAAAATTGAAGATATTGTACTTGATTACCTTCAAGATGGCAATGTAAATTTTTATCAACCTTTATTAGTAAATTTTTTAAATCCAATATTTTTCTTTGAATCCCAGGTTGATCTGATGTATAATTATCCTGGATTGTTTCTAGAAGATTTGTTACGCACCAAAAACTATCTGCTTCTACCATTTCTACTTGTTGCCTAGTTAATTTTGAAATATCAAATGTTGACACTTCTATGTCATCAGGAATAAATTCGCTAAGAAAAACGACAAAAAATGGTGTTACTAAATCATTTATTCCTTGAACGTAACCACTGGCTGGGTGACGAACAGCCCATACATAAAGAATTCTTTCAAATATTTCTTGAACCTGTTTTTGTTGAAATAAAGGAATTAATGGGCACATTCTAGGGATATCAATATGTATCTACAAAAAAAAACAATTAGATTATAATTTCTTTTAGTTTTTACAAACCTGTCTAAATGTAACTTGATGGTTCTCATCGAACCTTGTATAAAAATATTGTTCCACATGATGCCAGTACTCTTCACGTTGTTTTTTTAATGTAATTTCACGGCGATCTAAACGTGTTGGGACGTAACCTGATAAAACTCTCCAAGCATGTGGTCTAAGTTTATGTGGTATTCCCATCCAGCAATCTTTTTTTAATTGTTCAATATCTATATTTTCAGCTGGTTGAATAGAAGTATCAACTTGACCGTTCATTGTTACACCAAACAATTTACAAAGACGGTTAAATCTAATTTGATCAACATCTTAAACAATATATTTTTATATGATAAATAATAATCACTCTTACTTTTTAATGAAGCATTCTCATTACTTGAAGAAATACTTGGTAATCTAGGATATAATGGTCCTGTACCACTTGCTACATTATTGGTTACTGGTAATGGATCTTTTTGAATAGCTAAACGTTGCATGGCTTGTATCTTGGCATTCTTTATGCGTGCTGGATGACAATTTGGCATTAAAATGTCATTTCTATTTAATGTTAAAGACATTGAATTTGATAAAAGATCTATTTGCGATAAACTTGGAGTATTTGTTGTGTCACTGGACAAGTCTGTCTCCCAAACATCAGAGGTACTGTAATTATAAAAAATTAAGAATTATTAAACAAAATTGCACATACCTGTTTTGGTACTTTCTAAAATTGATTTCATTTTTTGAACCAGTTAAAGATTCTTCATTCTTTGTATTTTTCTTTTGTGGCGAGTACTGACTATTAAGTGGTGGATATTGAGCTCCATATATTGGTTTTACACTGAAAAAAGTATCAAATCAAATAATAATTATACAATAAATTAAAAAGACATTTTATTTTATTTTTTTTTAAATAAAATCATGTCAGATGACACAATTGGTTAATCACTAATTACTAACCTCCCAGGGGCTGCAGAACCTCTACTCCATTCACGATTCATTTTTATCCATATACTTTTTACAAATAACTACACAACAATTAGACCCGTTCTTTATTTATTTGCAATTAATAAAGATATAAAAAGCAAATAATAATAATTATCAAAATAAAAAAAGTCTAATGTTGTAAAGAATACAACAGTCAGCAGCCTGGAAACATGAAGAGGTAGTCGATATCCCAACTCTATTTACGTGGATAAAACTTTTTTTCTTGTTAGGATATTTTTATTATTAATTTATGATGGCGCATAGATTATCTAAGTATAAATTCATTATGATTTTAATTAATAAATATATCTAACCATTCTATGTATATTATTTCGTGTTAAGGGATTAAAAATTAGTTTTTAGTGAAATATATAAATGGTTATACTATTTAATTCATTAATGTCAATTTTTATCTCTTCTTCTCAGAAATAATTACAAAATGATATCACCCTTTTTGTAAAGAAAAAGACGATATTATGAAAACGGTTTAATGAAGCTTATTTCAATTTAAACTGGTTTTTTCTAAGAGTTATTTTATATACTTAGAATTTACTTTAAAGAATTTTTTTTATTATTAGATAATGAAAATCTATTTATAAAATAACATGTTTTAATTTTATTTATCAAAAAATCAAATTTTAAATTTAAAAAAAAAAACTTACTTGTCATTGTTATTAATATCCTCACCAGCAAGTTTCTTTTGCTCCAAATTAGGAAAGCACCAGTTTGTACAAAGAAGCATATTATTATTTTTATTGGGAATATATCTGCTGAAAAATTATTTAGATCTTCAAATGTTTTTTTTTAAAATTACAATTAATTAGATAATAAAATATAAACTTCTAAAAAGTATAAATTTTAAAATACAAAAATTAATTGTATTACGATTATTTGTGAGGGATAGCACGTTGAAAGAGAATAAATGAAAAATAAACGAGGATATAAATTATCTTTGTGTAAATAAAAAATTGAATCACTAAACAATGGACATTTTTGTTTAATCACGCAAAAGCAATACTTTTTAAATTAAAACTTTTTAATATCATTATATAAATTATATACTTTTGTAATCAAATTTTTAACAATTAAAAATACACTCTCTTTCATGATAAACCATCACTGCATGATTCTTTCTTTAGGAGTCTCAAATTATTTAGATATATGTACTTCCTTTTTAGTATTAATAATAAATAATAAATAAATACAACAAAAAAGATGGATTCATTAAATAAATATTAATGTATTTTTAATACTATAAACGTATATATATATTAAATTTATACAATAAATGACAAAATAATAATATTTTTACAATTTCAATAATATACACTCTTTAAACTAAACCATTTTTAAAAAGATACTGCAATATATGAGTAGATAGATATGTTTATAGACTTTTTATTTAAAAAATTCAATGAAGTTATATTTCGTATATGTATTTTGTAGTAATAAATACTTCTAAAATATAAAAGTTGAGTATTAATTTTGTACACGATTAAAACTTTTGCGCTTTTTTCTTTTTTAAACGCCAACAAGTAAATATTAGATAATGAAATACAAGTTGGCCAAGTGATATATTATAACAAAAATATACTGACCACAACTAGAGTTTTTAAGAAGGGTAATGATAAAAAAATTTATACATATAATTTTGACCAAACCTTTATTTTTAAGAATATGTGTAAAAGTTTTTCTCACTCTAAATCATCACAAATTGTGTGTACCTTTTTGTAAAAGAGACAGTCAATTTATATATATTAATATAATAGCATTTTCATATTTTTGTTTATAAAGAATAAGAAGTTGATTTTTAAATATACAAGAAAAGGGATAGGTAAAGTGATTAAAAATACAAGAAAAAAAAATATTATTAATAATAATATTTTTGTCAATCAAGTCTATTTTTTTTAATATTTAGTATTAGTCAAAATCTAATGTTTAAAAAACTTTTTTTTTTGAATAGAATTTGTTTGTAGAAAAAAAAAAAAGATTTTTCTTTATTTATTTTAACCATACATTTTTCTATCAAAGAAATCTCAAGATTTTTTATTTTGTAAGAATAGAAAAATACAACAAATTTATCATATACAAAAACATTCACTACTTCTTATACTTTTTGTCCAAAGATTATCAAAGGAATTAATTTAAAAAATATTAGAAACATTTTACAAAAATATTTCTCCCTTTTTAAAATAGATTGCTCATTGTTTTGGAAACATTTGAAGAAAATAAAAATGTAACAGTATTATGTATTAAACATCTCTTTATAGAAAAGTTTGTCATTAAAAAGATAATCTATAATATTTTTAAATATATATAAATATGTTCAAAATGTTTTGAAAAAGGAGTGTAAAGATTAGAGAGAGAATGAAGCTCTTTTGAAAAATATAAAAATATCAAATATTCAAAGAAATATTATAAATGGACATATATATTGTTATTTTAGTTGATCATTTGTTTAATCAACATTCCCAAATTTAATATTTCTTTTTCATGAGACAACAGGTGATGAAAGGGTCAAAAAGATTATTACCAATAAATGTTGAAAGAGGGAGTAGATATGGATAGATATAGGGGATAAATATCAATAATAAAAGTAAAACAATTTAATAAAAATATATATGTAATATTTAAGCTAATAATAACATAAGTGATAAAAGAAAAAGTTTTTATAAAAGTTATCTTTTTGTAACAATGGGATATTTAGATAGGATCGAAATAGATTACACATAAACTATTAAATGTATTCATATAAAAAGATGATGCTGTCGTGTTAAGTATATATATGACTATTATCATAAATATACAAAATATTTTTATACAATACTTATTATTTTTTGTCCAAGGAAAATATATATGTATTTATATGTATATTAAGCACATATTTATATAATAGAAAAAATCATTACTGATTAATAAATCGTGTGGCCATCTTTATACAGATATTTTATATGCTTTTTAAATATTCGTATTTGATTAAGTAAATTTTTTTTTTAAATTTCCTTTCTTATCAATAAATATAATGTTTATAACTCCATATTATAATAATGTGGTAATGAATAACAATTTTTATTATAATTTTATCTCTTTTGTGTTAATTAAAAAAGTTTATATCTTTTATTTCTAAGAAAAAACATTTTTTCTACCATCCAAACAATCTGATATATGTGAATAAAATGAAAAATTTTATTATACTGATTAACAAAAAAAGGATCTTTTTTTTAAGATTAATGAGCATTCAAAGGAGGTTGCTGACGTTTTTAATGAGAATAACGATTTTATTTTTATAAAAAAAACTTTTTCCTTTTTCAAAAAAAGTTTAAATTAAAAATTATATGCCAATGGTAGCATACTTTTAATTGGGAATGCAGCGTTTATTGTAAAAAAGATGTGAAATTATTATTAGACACATTGAAAATGTGAAAATATAATTTTTTAGGTTGCTATTATTAATTAAGTATAAAAGAGATTCCATTTTGAATATTAATAATAATAAAAAAAGAACTTTTGCAAATTCCATTTACATATCGCAGCATATAATTATTATTAATTAGAGGAGAAAAAAGAATGTTTTGTGCATCGAGAATGTTTCCGAATGTTGTGCGTACTGTGAGATATTATTAATGCATATTTGATTTTATGCCATATTTTTCAGCCCAACTTTCTTTTGACTCAAGATACTTGTCATAGTCAACAGTGTAACAGAGTAATTCAAAGTTCTCATTTGAAACTACTGAAGCTGATGTAAAATTTAAAACACCAATTTCTTTTATTATTTCCAAACGATCACTTGTAGAGATTGGGCTCTTCCAGATGTAATCAAATACCTCCCATCCAAATTCGTTGGAAATAAAAATGTCTATGATGTATTGTTGGCAAGCTTTGAGATTTAAATAAAATCCCTTTGCCCATTCTGGTCTTCTATTAAAAATGTTGGAGATAACTTGACAAGTCATCTTTTCTTTGATTAACTCAGTTTCAACATCTTTAATCATCTCCAAAAAAGTTATCTCCTCTAAAAAATAATATTCAAATACATCAAATGTTATTTTTTTTATAAATTAAAAAAAAATAATATATATCAACCTACCACAATCTTCTTCATACAAAAGATCATTCAATTTCATAACCCATTCTTCAACGAATGAATCATCATTGCTTATTTTTGAAATTTTTTCCATGGTATTAAATAGAAGATTGTTCTATTATATTTATAATATGTTTACAATCTAAAAAGGACAGAAGAATAAAATATTATGTATAGTTAAAGCAAAATCACATAAAATGAACTAATAATGCGTGCACATTTTCAATCTTATAAATTTATATATACATTTATATAAAGATAACAAGCCCTTTTATATTACTTGATAAGCTAAATATAAACTTTTTTGTAATTTCCCATTTTTTCAAGATTACTGATGTTTTCACACACAGAAAAATTAAAACAACATATTGTATATATAATTTCATTTTTCATGTTACAATAACTTGAATAAAAGTGGTAGAAATATATATGTAAAATATAATGTATGTGAAAATGCTTTACATAAATGGATTGATAGAAAAATGAAAAATTTTTTGTTGACAAAAGTAGATAGAAAATTTTAATTGCTGTTTAAATAATTTTTACATGCCTAATCTTTAATATGAGAATATTTTAAAATATATATACATATAATGAGATATTTTTAATTAAAGGTGGTGCCAAAAAAAAAGATTTTTGTTAAAAGAAATTTATAATTAAAATTTCGTGCCATTAAATTAACCTATTAGATTAATTCCGCTAACAAAAAAGAGATAGAAAATTTCATATATTCATGGATGACAACTTATCTAATGTCTTATATATAACTCTCTCATTAGTCACATATTATATGGGCTTTAAACAAGAAGAGGAATAAATTAATAAAAATATATGTTTTAAAAATTTAATACAATATCTATAAATATACATGTATTTACAAAATCTTTTTAAATAAATGTGAATTTTTATAAAATAAAAATTTTAAAAGTATGAAATAGGCTTATAATTTTTAATAGTACAAGATTTATAATAAACTTTACTTGCCTATATACTTTTTTTTTCTTAAAAATAAAAAAAACTTTCAAGAAGAGTTAGTTAATTTTTAAAATCTGTTAAATATAGATAGTATATGGTTTTCCTTAGACTTTGTAACCCATTGTGGTTTGATATTTTTTAAGTTATTTTTAACTTTCAAATATAAATACAAATATATCTTTTTTCACCTAAACAAAATGAAAAAAAAAATTAGTTTATTGTTTTTTAAAAGTCAATGGATCATTAAACTCAACTATTTTTATTTTAAACTTAATATAAATATCGATTCCCAATGTTGACTTTAACGAGGTGCAACCACAAAAATATTTACTTAACTTCTGAGTGTGATATGGTTTATTTTGAACAATTACAAAAAAAAACGACAATGACAAAGAAAAAGAAGAGCAAAATATTATTATTATTCTTGTATAAGGATAATTTGCTGTAAAAAATAATATAAAAAAATATATACGTATAATTTTAATATACAACATTGCTTTAATTTTATACTCTATAATACGTTAATCAAAAGATAAGAAATATATAAGAAGATTAAAAAAATTAATAAATGTTTTATAATTTTTAAAATAATTAAGAAATTTTCTTCTAAATATTTTATTGCTATTTTAAAATAATCGAAAAATATTAGATATCTAATAAATTTGAATCTTTCAAATTTATGGAATGATTTTTAATACAAAAAACGCTTTATATATTATATAGAATAGGTCATATATTTTTACCACCAAAATTGGAAAAAAGGTTTGCGGATTTGCACTTTTTGTGTATACAAAAGACTCCAAGTATCTCCATCTGTGGGAGAAACGATACTATTGCCAGCTCTATTAGATGGTCCTGGTTGTGTATCAATAATATCACTTTGAGAAATATTTCTCGGTGTTGTATATTCATCATTTGTACTACTCATGGCATCATCAGTTGTTTGTGATTGATTATTTTCACCTTCTCTTCTCTTGCTTCTACTTCTTTTTCCACGTTTCTTCTTATTCTTCTTAATCTCACACATATATTGAGGAGGCATATTACATAATTCATAAGGAGACTTACCATCCTTTAAAGCTTCCTTTAAATTAAATATTTGACCTCTCATTACAGCCATTTGACGTGAGAACATACCTTTATCAAAACCAGAATCTCTTGAAAATATTTTTCTTAATTCATCACATAACTCTCGAACAAAAAATGCATTCTCAAACAATGGTACATATTCTTGAACAATTTCAGGGAGGTATGGCTCCCTTGCAAATGGTAAATACATCCACCCAAATGGGTCTATAAAAATATTAATATTGTAAATAAATAATATAATAACAAAAAAATGAACTTACATCCTCTAAATTCATCAGGATGTTTAAATGGAAAAGCTAAACCATTATCAATTGCAGCAACAAAATATTTAGGTACATTTTCTTTGCTCATTTCCTCCAATAAATTATACTCATCTTAAAATATTTATAGATATTATTTCATATAGAAGATTTTAAAACAAGGAATTGCATTAAATATTTAAAACTTCACATAAGTAATTGATATATTTTCAATTTAATAATACATTTTTATAAAACATTTTTATTAGTAGTAAACATACCTTTACTCTTTGAAATGCCAACAGCGAATCCTTTATTTTTTCTATCGCTTTCAATTATTTTTTCAACTAAAATGTCATTCCTCTCATTTTCTTTCTCTTCTTTCAAGTTATCATTTGTAATAGTAGTATCATTTTCATTAACCTTATCATTATTATCATTAGAAGTATTTTTTTCCTTATCATCAAAATCTATTAAATTTTCCTCCTCTGGTATTGCATCAATTGGATGATCATTTTCAATAATCTTTTCATCCTTATTTGGTAATATTGTTTTAACTAACCAATTATCATTACCACGATCAGTATTTCTAATAATATAATCAAGCATTGTCATTTTTTGAAATTGTAACAAAAAATGTTTTTTTGATAAATCAGGTAACTCTGCTTCCTTTGATTCCCATTTGCGTAAAACAATGTATGCATCTTCATAACCCTTAACAAATACTTGTAATGAACCTATTTTTGACGGTAAACCAGTTCTCTTGAAAACTTTTGCTATTTGTGGGTATCTATTACTTATCCTTTGTTTTGTTCTTGCTTTGGCACGATCAATTTTACCATAATTAAATGTTGGTGCTGCTAACGCAACTACACCTGTAGGTGGAACAACATTTAATCCCAATTTTTGATCAATATATGATGCACCAGCTTCTGATAAATATCCCTAAAAATAAACAATATATAATTTCTTTTGTGATTCATTTATTTTGTTATATTTTTAATATTTTAAAAAGGAATGTAATTCATGTATCTTTCTTCTTCTCTCTCTTTAATTTTATTTTCTTTTATAAATATATATTCCTTCTTTAAACATACACATTACAATATGTTACACTTTTATACAATAAAATATAAATATTTCATAGAAGTGGAGGTTTTCTATATATAATGATAACGATTTACTTTTTGTAAGGAAAGAAGTTGAAGTAATTATATTTTGAAATATTTTAAAATTTAACTCATTTCTACACAAACAATTATTATATATATATACTCTTTCTCCCATGAAGTTTCTCTTTTCACCTTTTGTACCTTTGAAAGGATAACAACAATATACCTACATAGTGAGGAACAATTTTTAATGATGACCGCCAAAACAGGACTTCAATTAACTATCATCATAAGCCTATTGTTATTTTTATTCTTTTGATTCTTATTATTAATAATATAACATGGTCATTAACTAAATATTATAGTTTTAAAAATAGCTCCCTCATTATTGTTACCCTTTTAATCTTTTCTTAAACATTTTATAAATATAAAAAAAAAATTTTATCAGGAGAAGATATATTTTATAATGATAATATATTATCATTTCCTTCTTTTTTTATTATCATCCAAGAAGGTTGTGATTAAATTACATACGAGAAAAAATTTATTATAATATCTATTCTTCAACAAAATCTTTGTAATATAACATTTATAAAAGTGTAACCTCAATTTATTATATTTTTAATCTTTTCAAAATATGTGCAACTATTGAGAATTCTCTCTTTATCATGTCGAAAATGTTGTATCAAGTCCACTGTAGTTGTTTGGTATGATAACAATATTTTAAAAATATAATTATATATCCATATATAAATGATAGAAACTATTACATATAAATTAGCTATTTAGATGTTATAGTCCACACAATATTGCAGATATAAAACCAAAGACCACCTTCTAGCAGAGTAAGGGTTGTCAAAGAATCCTAGGAGAGAGTGATGAGGCTTATGACAGTAATATATAATATTTTACTTATAAAAAAGCCCCGTCATAATTTTGTTACTTGTTGCATTAGATAAAATATTAAAATTTTAAATATGTAATATTTCTATCATTAAAAAGTTAATCATTTTTATTTTGTTGTTTGTGGCCTGTTTAAGTCTTTTTTTTTAATTAAATTTTATATTTAAATAATTACTAATAATAATTTATTATTACTAACTGTTATTTACACACTTTTTTATTATTAACATATATTAAATATCAAAAGTCCTTATTTATAATAGTTTCTCTTTCCTTTCTATCTTTATGTACCATATTATATAAAAAAAAATGTATTTTAGATATAAATTTACTGAGAACATATCATTATATTTATATTATTATTTATCCTAAAACAACTGGAAAGCCCCGTTTAATATCCATGTAATAAAATTAAAATTACGTTCATCGTTTTAAAAAAGTAATTAAAAATAACAAAGATTATATTTTATAATAAATAGAACGTTTAACATATCATTATTTTATATCAAACAAAAAAGTTGATCTGTATTTGTTTACAAAATATTTTCGTCAAAAAAAGTATGTAGATTTAAAGATTCTTCTAATGCACATATAAAATACACTTCTTTGTGCTGTAATAAAAAATAATGGTAATAAATCTTTTTATAATATTATAATTTTTTCAAAATGCGGTATTTCCCAAACAAACGAAAAAAGAAGTGAAAGGGGGCTTCTTTGACATTGAAAAAGAAACGATAATATTGTAATATTATCACTAACCATTTTTAATAGAATGATTAGTAAAAAAATACTATAAAAGCATCTTTGTTTACAATTTTATTATAACAATTATTCTATTCTCCTTTATACAAAATGATAAAAATATGTTTATGATTGTGTAGAGATTGTATAGAGATGAGATATATTTGTTATAATTTTTTTTGGGTTAAATGTCTTGACTTTTTACTCTTACAAAAATACTTTTTTCATTTTGTTTTCCCTTTTTTATATAGAAGAAAATATTTATTATTTTAAAAGATAAAAAAAAGTTAACAAAAGTGTTATAAACAATAAAATTAAAAGTAACATTTTTTTTACAATAGTAAATATTTTTTTCTCTAACCATTTTCCAAAACCTTTAAAACTATATAATACTTTTTTAAAACAATAGATGATATCTTCCTATACACTTCTCCATGTCCTAATACCCATTGGAGAATTATAAATAAATTTTTTAGAGACTAAAAATTATATTTTATTGAATATATAAAAATTCTTATTAAAGTTAAGTAAGGATCTTTTATTTAAAGTATGATTGATAGTGGGATGATGATTAAAGTTTATGATAAGATTGCCAAAAGGAACGATCCCTAATACTATAAAATTAACTCATTTTCATTTAACCATTGCTTCCTAAATATTTTTCATTTAATTTTAATTTAACTTAAAAATTAATCTTTATACTTTTTTTTAATCAATTTCATTAAAATATATTTACATTATCCATTTCACCCTTTTAATTTAACCAACTTGTACATAAATATATATATAACCTAAAGCTGTAAATAATAATATTTAAAAAAATGAATAATTATCCTTTTATTTAAACATCTTTTTCTCTCTTATATAGATATAAAAAAAACGAATAGATAATAACCTAAATATCAACTATTTACTCTCGTTACTTTAATTTTTTTTTTAACCAAAATAATTTGTGTTATCAAGAGAGAGATGTATCTTGATATTATTTTATATTAAATAAGGAAACATATAGTTGTTATTTTATTTAATTATGATATAATATAAAACAACAATTTTAAATTAATTCAATGTACCACTGTGAGAGAACAGGGAATTGCCTAATTTAGGCTTTTTATAAAAATTCTATTAATGGAGTTTTATTTTCTTTTTCCTAATTTTTATCATTCTCCTTTTAAGATATAATAAAATATACATTTATAGTATAAATTTTTTCTCTTTTCTTAATATAATACATGACATTTTTAAAAACTTTTAAAGTTTTTTGGTAGTTTATACCAATCAAAATTTGTCTCTTATATTTTTTATAACTGCATATGTAGATACTCTAACCCATTAAAATAACACTGAAAAATGATAAAAATAGAATGTTTTAAACTATATATTTTTCTAGTGTTAAGAAGGACTTTTCTTTTGCTTGAGTGAAAAATATATAGATACATGGGCATATGTGTATATATACAGTCATGAAGATAAAGCAAAAATGTTTTATATGTAAAAAGTCATGCTTTTTCTAGAAAATCTCTCATGTCCTCAAAAAAGGACTTTATATGATATTATATGTATATAATATATATTTGAACTAAGTAAAAATTTAATTTCTCCAACAAAAGTATTGTGCCACTTTCAAGATGGGGACATTGACATAGCACATATATTAACATTTAGCTAAATAATAGATGACCGTTAATCATTCTTGAAGTTAATAGTTCTTCAAAATGATTTCATTTTCTTTAAAATAGTTTATACCATTCTTATACCATCTTTCAATATCACTAATACAATGACCTTCTTTTCCTAAGAATATATAATTGCTAGTTGAAGCTTTAAAAAACTATATAAGCAGATGGTGTGAGTGCATATATATTTATAAAATGTTCAAATAACCATTATATTTAAATTTTTTATTATAAATTTTTAAACAAAATAAAATGAAAAGGATTCCCCTCTTTTTCTTATATTATTTGGTTAATTTTTGAGGATTGATGACCATAATAAACTAATATTTACATTCTTTATCATTTCTATTTTTTAATATTCTTATTATAGAAATATATTAAATAAAAATTTATAATAAAAGTATAATATTATGTATAAATATAACAAAAATAAACTTGTCGATTTTCAATTTTCTTTCTTAATTATATTTTGGGTAAAAAAATTTATAAAAAGACAATTTTATGCTTCAAATCTTCAATACACCATACACATTATGCTTACAATATATATACATGTATATATATACATCTTCTAAATGACACCATATACATAGTACTTCTAGAAGATATATATATATATATAAAATATATGCCTTAATGACATAGAATTAATTTAGAAAATCATAAAAACTTTCTTTCATATACAAAGTTTTATCATGCATAAGTCTTTATAATCTTCATTAGAAGGAGGTTATGTTATCATGACAACCCCATAAAAATCATAGATGAAAATTTTGTAGAACCTTCAATTTTATAGTTAAATATCTCTTTTCAAATCCGTTTTATAACAATTACTGTTTAAAATACTCATTTACATTTATACGCAAATTACATTCCTATCTTTAATTTTATAGTAATATACACAGCGATATAAAGCTGAAGTTAATGTGACAAATCCTTGGTATCGATATACTGAAGAGTTTATGTTTAATAAACTATCCATATATAATGTTTAATACAAAGTTTATCACGCTCAATTTCCCTTTTCATTTTCCCTACAGCCTTTTTGGATAATCATCAAAAGTATATCCTCCTTTTGTTATGGGGAACTCTATTTTTATCACTAAAACATTCTGCCATCTGGTTGGAGAAATATCAGATCTTGACAGATATCTATCTATATTATAAATATATCTATATGACATGGCAATATATCATCATGCACTTCACAATATCTTCCTCAATATCTATTTATCGTTTTATTAATCATAAAATTTCATTTTTTAATAAAAAAAATGAACCATCTCAGTCAATATATACTTATCTATTTTATATATGTATATTGAAGACACACACAATATATTATAATCAAAAACAAAACACAATCTCCTCACATAATTTCAAAATTACAGTTTTACCATTTTTTTTATATTAAAATTAACAATGAATTTGTCGAGAGTTATATATAAATATATTCTTAGGAGTATATAAATGTTATTTCAAGAAGTATCACCATCATACTTTCATTCCTTACAATTTAAAAATATCATATTCTAAATATTTTTCTCTCTCTCTCCTTTTTCAAAATGATGAATAATTCACTTCTAAAATCATTTTTCCGCGTCTTCTCCAACAACCAAAAAATCAATGTTTAATTTTTATATTAAAATATTTAAAACATTCTATTTGATAAAAAGGGGAGAAAGAGAGGGTGGACAAATTTTTTTCTTTTTTTATCATCAAAAAGAGAACTGGTTAACATATGTGCCTTTTAAAAATAGTTTATAAAAATGTTATTGCCAAATAAAATATCATTATATCCTTCTTCATAATAACAATAATAATAAACTTCTTTATTATATAAATAATAATTCATAACACAGCTTTTTCATAATGTATAAGGGTTTTATAATTATGCATAAAAAACAAAAAATTGTATATTAACGCTGTATTATTCTTCTCTAATACAAATATTTAAAATGTTTCGTTATTTTAAATAATACAATATTAATAAAAAAATTATGTAGTTTAGGGTGTAAACAAATGCTGATACTTATTTATCATTTTGTTATCGCGCTTAATTCTATTTCAAAAGTGTATGTGTTTCATTTTTTAGGTAAACATTACATATATATATTTTTCTTCATATAGGTTATCATTTTTTTTTTGTAAAACAATCCCCTTTACATCTTTGACATCTCTTCAAGCGTCAGGCTAAAAATCTTTTTAATAAAGCATTTTGGGTGGAAGAGTTGGTATCATTCCAAGCCTCAGCAGATGCTTATCTTGAATTTATTATTATGTTTCTATTAATATATATATATATATATAAATATATATAGATGTTGAATGATCATATATATAAAATATTCCCCATTGGTAGACGTTGAAAGTTTTCATTTAAGTAACTTAATTTTATTTCTTAAATTTTATTTATGTATCATTCCTACCTTCTCAGCAAGCTGTTTTTAGTTATACATAATAACATTTTTGCGCCACAGTAACTAGTTAAGTTTCTCATTCTTATCAATAAAATATATATATATATATATAGTTGCTTGAAAATAAATGAATAAAAGAGCACGTCCTAGCTTTGGGGTTAATCTTTCTAACGATTCATTTGACTTTTAACTATCAAAGATGCCATTTTAACAACATATATACAAACTTTAAAGATATCAATTGTTTTATTCAACATTTGAAACATACATTATACTCTTTAACTATTTCCTTCTTTAGAAAAAAAATTAACTTTGAATACCCTAATATTTATAGTAATTTTATATAAAATATATAAGCTACTTCTATTTATACATAGATAACTTTTTACCAAACAACAACCATTAAATAAAATAATTCAAATTGACAAATATTTTTTATATATAATTTTTTTGTTATTATTGCATTAGAAAGTTGTAAATTTACGCTTATTGTTTTATAAATCTTTCTGTTATTATAAAGATTGATAAAAAGTATAAACAAATTAATTATTTTCATTACTCCATTAACAACGAATGTTAAAGGAGTTTCCCCATCAAAAAAAAACAAAGGTTAAAAAACAACCCATTTTTCTTTTTTGTTATTCCCAAATTTTTTATAGCTTTCTAGTTTTTTTTTATTGTGTTAGAAGGGTAGATAGAATAGAAAGCAATACATTATTATAATAAAGACATTGCATTCTTTAACCTCATACGTATATATATAAATATAAAAAAAATTTCTAAACATTTGTCTATCATTCAGAGTTCCTATAAGGTACAAGTTAATCAGTTTCTCTTTGAGGAAAAAGAGAAAAATATTTCAAACAGCTGTTTTGTTAATTCAATGAATGCTATTTTCTTGTTGCAGCACTGACGGTTGTAAGGTTGCAAGAAAGTCTCGACGATTCATTGTTATTCCCCCTGAAGAGTTAAATCAAACCCCAAGATCAGCCTCAAAATCTACACAACCCCGCCGTATAAAAAGGCCAATTTTAACAAACTTCCTTTCAAAGTCTGCTGACTGTTTAAAATTTCTTTCCCCTAAACGTTCTACTATATCTAAATCAGAATCCTTTGAATCCCAAACACTTAAAAAAGTGGATTCCATACCAGATACAGTAGCTAGCTCCACACGTTCCGGTGATAACTCATCTACGCCTAAAAAACACCGAGAACGTATAACGCCTGGTCACTGGGTGACTCTTAATAGTGGAGCTCGCGTTAAACAATTAGACCCTGAAGAAGCTAAAGTTATTTTGGAACAACAAAAAGGTATAAAGTGGAAAAAAATTATAACCACAACAACTGTGAAAATTGGTGAGGATATTGTGTTTTTTTAAAATTTCCCCCTTTTTGCATGTTTCAAAAAAAAACATCAAAAAATTTAATAATCATAACATAATTTTACTCTCTAATAATACATAACAAATTTTTTCAGAATAATTTTTTACGTCCTTTCCATAATGGCATTACCACTTTCTCAATATATAAAATATCTCTTCTTCCTCCTTCATATATTATCTATTATATTTACATAATATACATATGAAAACTCTCGTGATGTTTAGAATTTAAAATTAAAATTTCTCCTTTTAAGTTTTACTTTTCTTCTTCCACATCATTAATGTGTATTGTCTAAAATTTAATAGTATTTTATTTCTCTTTAAATTAAGTGTCATTAAAACAATCCCAAAAAGAGAGAAATTGATATTAAAAAGTCATTTTTATGATTCTTATTATACGCATCTTAGTTAACCTAATGAAGAGAAATTGTATAAACTAAAAAAATTGTATACATTTTATGATTAATTATTTCTTTAAAAAATTATATAACTGACAACAAAACATAATATTTTGTTGACAAGGTTATCAAAACAGAGTCATAAAATTTTTTTAAAAGGTGTATCATTTTCCTTCATTTTTGATTACAAAGTTTTTTTTTTGTAAAAATTTAAAATTATCACATATGTAGACGTGTGGACTGACACAGTATATAGGAGAAGGGGGTGATTAATTGATAATATATACAAAAATTAATGGTTGCTAAATATAAAAGTGATAAAAATAATACTGTATATATATGGAGATGCATGTATGTGGGTATTATTTTGAAAATAATAAAAAAATATGTTCTTTGTATCATATATTTTTTTCTACTTTTATTTAGTTTGTTACCACACGTCTGATTAGTAACATATATATTTATATTTAGCGGTAATAATTTCCAAAACAACAAAAACATATTTTGTTTAAAGTCTCTCATCCTATCATACATATAATTGCAATAAGGAGCTACCTTTATCATTTTATTTTTTTTNTTTTTTTTAATTAAAATACTTTAGTAACACTTTTTCGGTGACAATTAAAAATATTTTTAAATATTATAACATTTAATGTCATACTATTTAATTTAGAGATATAAATTGAGGAATGTAGAAGAAATATGTACATTTAAAGAAAGTGACATGCCTCGTTTTATACTAAATGTTTTATTACAATGTATAGTCTTTTAATAGTTCCTCGTTTTGTGTTGTGCTTCTACTTGTAATAATTAACTTAACATCTTTCTAACTTATCATTTTATAGTTAAACCTAACGAGAAGCAAGAGAATATCACTATGTCATCATTGGCTGAGGATAATGCCTCTAATGTTGGGAACGTTGGAGGGTCAGCCCCACGTCGTCATGAAACTACTTCACATGTAACAGTAACTGAAACTGTTAAAAATCCTGAAAGCCCTGGATCCCGTTCAAATTTTGGAGATTTTTACTGGTAATAATATTACCTCATACTTAACGATCTATTTAGTGATTATAGGGATACACATGGTGAAACTAATTATCATCCTTCTGATTCCTTTGATTCAGAATTACTCTTTGATCTTGACGGAGACCTCGGTAACAGTAGCAGTGCTACCACCAGGGCACGTTTAGATCGTACTCAGGAGGATCTTAACAAATACAAGCAACGTATTGATGCTAATGTTGAGCAACAAAAAGAATATTCTGAGTTAATGCATGATATGCAAAATAAACTTACTGAATATAGAAAATACATTGCTGAGCTTCAAAGTCGTCTTAGTACAAAACGTGCTAATGTCGATACTGATATTAGTAATGCTTACCTTTTCTCCGACCAACCATCTGTTTTTAATACAGATATCCACATCTCTGATAACTGGGCTAACATCATCCGTAGAGATGCATCTAATAATATTGATGGTGGTTTGGGAGGTGATTTCAATATTCGTTTAGAAGAAGAACGTAGAAGGTATGTTTATCAAATTTTTCAGTGTTTTAATAATAAAAACGTACCTAAAAAAAACAAAAATTAATATAATAATTTAATTTATAGAGGTGAAGATTTAAGATTGGAACTTGATAATGAAAGACGTATTTCTGATAGTCTTCGTCATGAACTTGAAAATTTACGTAATGAATATGATAGAGAATTAACTGAAAAGACAAGATACTTTCAAAATCGTGAAAGAAATTTGGCTCAAAATTTGAGTGAAGAACAACAAAAGAATTTAGATATAACAGTTGAGTTGAAAAAAGTTCGCAAACAATTGTCTGATGAGAGAGAAAGAAATGAAAGAGAAGTTGAAGATCAAAGAATTGAATTCCAAAGAGCTCTTAGACAACTTCAATTATCTAAAGCAGGAGAACCAACTATTCTTAACAATGTTGTTACTCCTGGAGGTGGTCTTTCTGGAATGCCAGGCCTTAATGATTTAAATATCAATCTTACTGGAGCTGGTACAGGAGGTGTAGCATCTGATACACTTCTTATTGAAATGATAAGACGTATGAAAGATAGAAGTGGTGCACATGGAAACCTTTCTAATGATTTAGCTTTCCTAAGTCAACTTAGAAGTGGTGGTGGTGGAGCTGATGATGCTGATCTTCATAAGGAACTTATGCAGAAATATGAAGAAGCTATTGAAAGAAATATTGAATTAGAATCTAAAGGTGATGAGAGTCAAAGAAGATTAAGTGAATTAGAAGCTGAACTTAGAAGAGCAAAGGAACGTCTTTCTGATAGTCAAAATGTTCTTAGAAAACTTACAGAACTTTGCCAAGCTAAAGATGAATCATCTAAACGTGCACGTTCTCTTAGCCCAGGAAGTCATGCACTTCAACCTTCTGATACACTCAGAGAAGTAAGAAATTGTATTCGTGATAAAAATAATGAAATTAATCAACTTGAAAATAAACTTAAGCTTGCACAAAGACAAGTTTCTGATATTCAGAATAAATTTGATAACTCTGAGCAAGATAAGATTAGACTTGAAAAACAATTATTAGATTCAAAGAAAGAATTACAAAATACAATTAAAACTCTTGACGATGCTGAAAGATCTATTCGTAAACTTGAAGAGAAACTCCGTAATAGTGATATGGAGAAAGATGGCATTGAAAAAGCTAGAAAGTTCCTTGAAGAAGAACTTAAGAAACTCCAACAAGCATTTGAAAAAAGTGCAACAGATG
The DNA here is from genome assembly GCA_000941615.1 of Parastrongyloides trichosuri. Classification (NCBI taxonomy): domain Eukaryota; kingdom Metazoa; phylum Nematoda; class Chromadorea; order Rhabditida; family Strongyloididae; genus Parastrongyloides; species Parastrongyloides trichosuri. The sequence continues at coordinate 800,851 of LM523160.1, forward strand.
ATGTTAGAAAAGTACGTGAAGATGCCGAAGATTATGCTAATCGTCTTGAAGAAGATTATAAAGATAGAATTGCTGATCTTAATAGAAGAATTGATAACCTTCAAAAGGATAACAATACTTTTAAAAATGAAATAAGCCCAATTAAGGATAAATATAGAGATTTAGAAAATGAATATAACAATCTTCTTAGAAAGATTGATGAAAAAGATCAACAAATTAATTATCTTAATGAACAAAAAACTAAGATCATTACAGAATTTGAAAAACAAAAGGAGCTTAATGATGCTCTTCGTGGAGAGATGGATACATTATATGGAGACCATGATTCATTATCTAAAAATACACTTGCAGTTGAACAGACTGTTAAAGAACTTAAATCACAACGTGACAGTAATATCAAGCAACGTGATGAATTAGCTAAACAACTTGTAGATGTTAAGAGCGCATTAGGTGATGAGAGAAAGAAACGTGAAGATGCTGAAAAAACTGTTGCTAGACAAGAAGATGAAATTCAAAAAACTAAGATTCAACTTGATGATTATGAAAGACAATTACATATTCTCCGTAGACATAATGATGAATTAGATACACAAATAAAGAATTATCAAGCTAAAATAGCTACACTTGAGAATGATGTTACAACACATAGTAAACAACTCGAACAACTTAAGGAATTGAATGAAAGATTACAAAGAGAAAAACAAGAGATTCTTAATGCTAAACATAAAACAGAAAATGACATGGAAGCTCTTAAAGAACAAATTAGAAAACTTGAAAATGAAATTGAAAAATTAAATAAAGATAACAAAACCTTACAAGAGAAAGAACAACGTGCATTAGATGCCCAAGCACAACAAATGAATAGATGTCATTTACTCCAAAAAGAATTGGAAGATAATTATCGCGATCTTAAAGAATACAAAGAACGTCTTGATTCACTTCAAGCTGATTATGATGCTCTAAAAGAGAAACTTAAGAATGCCAGTGGAAAAACAAAACATACTACTACTACAATTACTAAAATTATTAGAGATGGTAAGAGAATTATTTCTGGTGGTTCTAAAGATTCAGAAGGTGGAGATACATCTGGAGGTGTTGAAGAGCCTTCTAACATGAAGGAAGGTAAAGATGGTGTCATTTATGATGCAGATACAGATGGTGGAGATTTCTATGATAGTGAAATTACCGAAATTAAGATTCGTGAAATTAACGATAGATGGAAACGTGAAATTGAGAAACTTGAAAATGAAAGAGATGGACTTGAATCTAAGATTCGTGATTTAGAAGATCAGCTCTCTCAAACTGATCGTGGAAAGGAAAGACACGATTTTGAAATTGATGAACTTAAAAGAAAATATCAAAATGAAATTGATCGCTTAAAGGCAGATATTAATGGTCTTCATGATAAACATCAAACAGAGTTAGAAGACGAACGTGAACAATATAACGTTAATATCAATAATGCTAAAATTATTGAAGATGAACTAAGAGATAAGCTTGCATTAGCAGAAAGAAAACTTGCTGATGTTATGAATAATGAAAATATTTACATTCGTGAAAGAGGAGATTATGATGATAAGTTGAAACAACTTTATGAACAAAATCTTAAACTTAAGGAAGATTTAGATGATCTTCGTAACACATCTGAAAATGAAATTCAAAAATGGAAGAATGATGCTTTCAGTGTACGTTCTGAAAACAAATCACTTGAAACATCTAATCAAGCATTAAAAACACAATTAAATGCTGCAAATGATAGAGTTGTACAACTCAACAAAACAATTAATGATCATGTTAGTAAGATCAGAGATCTTAATAGTCAAATAAGACGTCTTGAAGAAGAACTTGTTGATGTTAGATCAAACTTACAAGGAAAAGAAATGGAGTTGGATAATGCTCAATCAAGAATAAGAAACTTTGAAGATCAGCTTGCTCAATTACAAATTGATAACAATAGAATGAAATCTGATTTAGATACAATTAATCGTGAAAATGATAACCTTAAATCTACTAACACTACCTTAGAAAATGAGATTACTCGTTTAAGAAAGAAACTCCAAACTGCTGAACAATTATCAAAAGAACAAAAGAATACACTTGATATGATTAGAAATGAACGCGAAAAATTACAAAATGCCTACAGAGATAAGAGTAAACAACTCGATCATCTCAATAATGTAGCTAGTACATTTGAAATAAAAATGAATAAAATAAAGAAAGAATTAAATGATACAACAGATAAATATGTAAATTCAGAGGATAATAGAAAGAGACTCCAGGATGAGGTTGAAAGATTAAGTAAAGAATTATCCTTTGGAAAAGATCAAATGATAAGGAAAACTGATGAATATCAATCCTCTTTAGAGGAAGTCGTAAATGCTCACCGTGCTGCTGAAGATGCACGTCTTAATGCTATCCAAGAATTAGAATCTAAAAAGTATGAACTTAGTGATTGTCTTGCTAAATTAGAAAATACAGAACAAAGAATAAATACATTACAAAATGAATATATTAAGGTAGATAATGAGCGTGAAGTATTAGCTGATGCTTTGAGAAGATTCCAACAAAATGCTAATAGACTTGTTATGCTTAATAGAATATCTACAGGAGGCAAAAATATGTTTGATGGTGTTAATGTAAGTTTTATAAAAGTTAATAAATAAATATATATTTATAATTATAGGATGACCAAGGATTCACCGACGGTCGCGATCCTAGCGACTCGAATGTTGGAACAAACATTAATATTAATCTTTCTGGTGATGACAGTGGACTTGATCGTACTGGACCAAAACCATTTGGTCTAACTGATTTCAATCTTGGTGGAGGAACTGGGCCATCAATTGTTAATAACGTACAAGGATTCAATGTAGGTGATTTAGAAAGAAACCTTAACAATTTAATGAATAAAATCACTACATTACAACGTGAGCGTGATCAATTCAAAGATGAATTGGCTCGTCTCCAAAAGAAGACACATGATAGTACTTCACACTTAACTAAACAAGAAGTTCGCGTTCGTACCATTGAAGATAACCTCTCTGAAGTTGAAGATGATAGACGTGCACTTGAAGCCAAATTAAATACTGCTAAACAATTATTAAGATCCCAAGAAGATGCCATGAAATCTAGAGATGAAGAACGTAGACAAATGAAATCTAAGATGGTTGCTGCTGAATTACAGGCACGTGGTAAAGAAGCACAACTTAGACATTTGAATGAACAACTTAAGAATTTAAGAACAGATTTAACAAATACTCAAGAAGACCTACGTACACTTCGTGATAAAGAAGAATCTTGGGATTCAACTAAATATTCACTTGAAACTAAAGTCCGTGATCAAGAAAATGTTATTCAAAAACTTAATACTAATCTTTCAACTCTCGAAGCTGAGAAATCATCACTTACAGATAAACTTAAAGATCTTGATATCAAACTACGTTCTTCAGAAAATAGAGCTTCAGATTTGAAGGATGAAGTTGATAGACTTAGAAGGGATCTTTCTAAAGCAGAAAATTCTGAAGTTGATCTTAGACGTTCACTTGAAACATACACAAAACTTAATATTGAATATCAAAGTATTAAAGATCAATTCACAAATGCACAAAATGAAATTAATGCTGGAAATACACGTAGACAACAACTTGAAAATGAAATTTCTAACCTTAGATCAGAGATTCGTGAACACAAAACAAGATCAACTGAATCTGGTAATCGTGTTAGTGATCTTCAAAGACAACTCTCTGATGCTAATGGTGATAAGAAGAGACTTGAACAAAGAATTATTGATTTAGAAAAAACTATTAGTAATAGTCGTATCAGTGAAACTGATCTTAGACAACAATTACAATTATTAAAGACTGAAAAGAAAGACTTACAAAAAGAGATTGATGAAATTAGAAAACGTCTCAATGAATTAGACGGTGATAGAAATCTATTATCAAGAAACTCTGATCAATGGAAGAAAGAAAGACAAATATTAATAAAGAAAATTGAAATGATGGAAGCTGAAAAGAGACGTACAGATGCTGCTATTAAAGAAACTGCTTTACAACGCGAAGCTATTGAAAAATCGCTTAATGCTATGGAACGTGAAAATAGGGAATTATATAAAAATTGTGCTCAACTTCAACAACAAATTGCACAACTTGAAATGGAAAATGGTAATCGTGTTATTGAAATGACTAATAAACAACGTGAAGACCAAGAAAGAGTCCTTGCCCGTATGCGAAATGAAAAAGCTCAAATTGAAAAAATTATTGAAAATAGAGAAAGAACATATAAGGGAAGAATTAAACAACTTGAAGATCAATTAGCTGTTTTCAGAGAACAGTTAGAATCTGAAAGACGTCGTCGTCGTGAACTTATGGATAGAAACTTAGTAACTGATATTGGACGTTACACAGTAGGTGGATTAGGAGGTGGAAATAGATTTGGCAGTGGCTATAATTCTGCTGGTGGAAATGTATACCATGGAGATAATATTGATCATGCTTTCGGAAGTAACCTAAGAACTTTCAGATCAACATTCGCATCAAATCCATTAACCCCTCCAAGAGGAAGCTCAACTCCAACACATACAATCAGAAAGACTATTGAAACTACTACAATTCCTGGAACATCAATTATTGATGAATCATATGAACATCGTTCATCTACTCCAACATCAAGAAATGTAATTGATGAATACTCAAAAGAAAGAAATATTACTCCTTATAAATCCGCTGACGAAAAATAAACAAAACAAATAAAAAGTATAAACAACAAAAAAAATTGATAAAAATTACTTATAACAAAAAATAACTTCGTCATTTTTTCATAAGCTTTTAAGCTTCATTTATAAAAACTATACTCTTTATGATTGTCAGCTTAACAATTATTTTCAGCATACCCTATACAACTATTATTACTAATACTATTTTTGAATAATCCGCACAACAACAAGAAAATTTTCAAGTTACACAATATTGAATTTAAAGACAACTATAACTACATACAATAATGTAACAAAAGAGAGAAGCTGTCGCACAGTCTCATTTACATTTTAACAATATACTATTTTTTATTTTTTGCTTAATTTTTTGAATAAATTTTTGCGGATATATTAATATTTTTTTACTTACCTGATTGGGACATAAACATGATCTTCCAAAACAACACGGCATTAAACATCTTTGAAACCATTTTGCCCATTTTGGATTGTTATCACCATATGGTTCTTCATTCTTTGGTTTAAAAACACCAATTTTTTCCTATAAACATATTATTCTTATATTTTTATTGTACTTTTGTTTCTTACCCCTTTAATATTTTTACAAAAATATGATCCTGATGATCCTTGAATAATTCTTTCTGGATTGACACCAGCTATGATACCTCTACAAACAGCATATGTTGTTTCAGTAAATAAATTAGCTCCATCTGTAGCTCCATATTCTTCAAAAATTGCTTCATGACAATCCTCATCACTATCAGTAGTTTCTCCTTCATTGCTACTATAATTATTACTTCCACTACTAATTGTACCTCTCAATGTTGTTCCTTGAGATTTCTTAATTAAAGGAGTCTTTTCACCTTTTCTAGACTTTTGCTTAGTTTTTGATGTATCATTATTTTTAATTAATGATGACATTTCATCACAATCTCCTTCCGAGTCTGAAGAATTATTTAATATAGATGAATATATAATTTGAAGAGGATGCATACCCGTACTTAAAGTATCTCCACTATTAGATTGTTGGATATTCTCTTCATTATTTTCATCATGTCTTCTTTCATCATTATTCATTTTTCTCCTTAAAATGAGGTCGAGCCAAAAGTTCAATTTTAATATATGTGATCTAAACTACCAAAAATTGATCTGAAAGAAAGATTATTTATATTTAGAAAAAGTTTCTTCAAAGAAGACTACAAAATTTATCTTTTATAATCATCTAGAAAAATGTTGATAAAAGAGATATGAAAAGGGGAAATAAATATAAATATAATATTATACATATTTAACAAAGAAGCAATAAAGAGGATAGATTTAAAGAATGTGTTTTCAAACAAAATTATGTATTATTTATTTTGTCAAACAAATTGCGTATATTTTAAAACATATTTTTAATCAACCTTTCCTAACCAATCTTAAAAAGGTAATTTTGGGGAGATAAAAAATAATAATAACATGTATGTATAATTTAATATTTTTGAAAAGAACAAGTTATCGTTAAGAATTTTGGTTAATAAAAGTGATTACACCATTAATACATCTATATATATATATCCAGAAAGTTATAAAACAAATAGATGAAATTATTGTTTGAACATTTTATTAGCTACTAAGTAAAAAAATTATAATAGATGATAAGGAACACTCAATTGGTGAAAGTATATGATTAAAGAAATATTTACAATGACCTATATTTAACAAAATTTTTAGTCTACATAACACAAACATAGCTTAATGATACATATTAAAGTTTATCCCCCCATTTAAAGAAAATAAAAATTTTAGGACAAAAAAAAACATGTAACAAAAAGTATAAATAGGGTATGGAATGAAAAATGAATTTAATTAGATAGGAAGTTGAAGACCGTTATCGCGTTTATGCTGACGTCTATAAGTTTTTACCATAAAACTACTATCATTGTCCTCTACTATGTGAATAAAGTTCATTGGCAACACTTATTCTCAAATAAAAAAAATAATAATAAAAAAAGGATTAATTTCTCAATAAATAATGTACTATATTAAAGCTTTTATACGTGAGTATGAATTTTTTATCTTTATTATTTAATGTAAAATTTTAAAAAAGTCAAATATATTGGATGTGTATATCAACAGATATAAGCGTAAAAAGAGAATAAAAAGCAATAAGAATAAACGTAAAAACAATGACAATGATTAGATAACATTTCTTTTCTATTAAAGACAATGTAATAAGAAAAAATCATGTATGATTTTAAGTCGATCGCCTTAAATAAAATCATCGCATGTACGCTCATAGATAAATTTGTATCTTAGCATGATATTTTATTATACATATCTGTGTAAGCCCCGCAATAAAATAAATATAATTGTATAAATGAGAAAAAAAAAGTACTTATTATGAACATATGTTAATTAGAGAATGTCTTGGTATAAGATTTAATGGATTATTTCCATGATATGATTTAAGCATATAGGAAGAGAATAAAAGAGACTGCTATTTTATAAGTAAAAAAAGTATTATGAAAGTTAACATTGATGTTAATAAATATCTTTATTAATAATATCTATCTAAAATATATAAATTGAATTTTAAAATTTATTTCAAGTACAAACTACTAAGCAAAAAAGGAAATTGTTTGCGCGGGCAATTATGAGACATAAAAGTATGAGAGATTATTGATAAAATGTAGAAAACGCAACTCTTTTAGTCTAGAATAAAATGGATTAACAAAAAAATATCCTCAAGTGATATCATAAAAATATTATGTTAAAACTTTTCATGCACTTATTTTTTCATAAATAAGTCAAATAAAATAATGATAGTACATTTTTATTAAGAAATACACATTTAGTCTTACAATGATATTGGAATTATATTTAATGGTTTATTTTGTCATTACCTAACAAAAATTATATAACATAAAAAATATAATTTATTATCGTGAGAAATTTATTACTTTAAAAAAGCTTTTTCAAAACAATTTCTTCCCTCTCCCAATTGTTTTTCTGTTCAATTTCTATTTCATAAAAATATAAAAGTTATTTACTTTTATTGCATAAAAATATTATATACAGTCACGATGTATCATTCTTCTTGATCTATCCTTCTTTTTTACTTTTTTCTTTCATTTTTAATAAATAATTTTTAAGCAAACACTAAAGCATATATAAATATATCATGATAAGAGTCATACATAATTTTAATCAACGCTATGATATAAAATAAAAAAAAAATGTCCCTTCTTTTTGTAAAAACACGTTTTGTAATAAGACATTAAATTTCAATTATCAATTTACCAATATATTCAAATTAAGCAAAGCATTTATTTTTATTTTAAAACTAATGACACAAGTTTATAATTATATATTACAGTCATATTATGAAAAAAATAACATGCAGGAAGTTAAATATATTTAGGTAATAGCGATAATATTCAAGATAAATGGTAATTGCATTAAAAGTGCAATACAAATTTTTTTATATCGGATTAACTAGAAAAAATGAATTTTTTGTCATAAGAAGATGTACATTATATAGTATTCAAATACTTTTTAATAATTCGTTTGTTTTTTTTTAATATAGAAAAGTTGTGCGATACACTCCTTAATACATGCAAATTGATGCAGAAACCATATTTGAAAGTTATATCAATTTTAGTATATTCAAATTGATATAAACTTGAAATTTAGATAATAAAATATCGCCATGGACCATGAAAGTATATTTTATTTATATTTCCATATCTGCATCTTCACTATCGGAACATCCAGATAAGGATGATTCGGATTCATCCCCATTCCCATTTTTTTCTCCCGGTTTTTCTTTTTTATTTTCTACAGGGGGTTTATCTAATTTTTCTTTTTTTACACTTGGACCATTAGTTCTATGTAAAGGGATATTTGTAGCTCTCATCACTGGGGTTGGTGGTGGTCTGATTCTATTGCGAGGTGTTGCTATTTCATGGTCATCAGAAATCTTTGCGATAGCATCTTCTGTTGCGTATCGTTTAACATACGAAACGCACTTTTGTTTAAATTCCTCAGGTTTATTTAAAAACAAAGATGCTGCATCACCATTTAAAGGATCACTGGGGTTTGGATACGCTAAAAGTTGAGGCAAAAATGACTCGAAAATGTTTGTGAGATCATATAATGATGACCATGCTTGATTTATTACATCAAGACAAACAGTACCAGAGGCTTCATCTATATTTGGATGGAATATACGATTCATGAAACCTATTGAGGGACTTTTGAAAGGATATTTTTCAGGTAAATCAACACGAACCTTCCATACACCGCCTTCATATGGAGCTATAATAATTATTAATATTAAATAAATAAAATATTTTTTAAAACATACTGTCTTTTGGGCCATGAAATTTGACAGTGAATTCATTAACTTTACCCGTAAGGTGGACCTCGTGGTTACTTTGAATACTAAAAACAAAAACAACCATTATGTCAAAAACAAAATAATCAATTATCAAAAACATACAGTCTCATTAAATCAGAATCCATACGACGCTTGCCAGCACTTGGAGAAGACATCTTTAGCAAGATACGATATTATTACAAAAGTTTACGCAATTAAATTTTCTATTAAAAATATATATTCAGATATTTGAATTCCAATAACTTTGTTGATTTGAAGCAAGCGTAGAACTTGGTATAAAGCCAGCAAGAGTCGTCAAACCAACTAGGATTACTGGCAATAAAAATAAGAGTATGCTTTCCTAAAAGGTAATATATAGACATGTTTTTGTGTATGTGAATAACAAAAAAAAAATACTGGTGTAAAAATAAACTAAACAATTATTTTAACAATATTAGGTCTATTTATCATAACTTATAGTACCAAATCAGTAGTACTATATATACAGTAGTCACAAGACTCAATTCAATAGTAGTAGGATATTTTTAACAACGTTAACTGAATTGCAAAATCATATGTGATATAGAATGAAGAGAAGTGGTTGAGGCAGATAACAGGGCCGTCAATATAATGTCTCGTGGTTGACAAACCACGACCACGTCTATGTCTTTTTCGCCATTGGTAGCCGTTCAATGATTGTCGATTTAACAAGCTCTCCTAGGTTACAATGCTGAACAGCGCGATTAAATCTTATCATCAAACATATAACTGTTTACACGTCAATAAAAAACGAAACATTTCCTAAAAAAATTTTCTATATAACTATTTTTTATATTATTTTTGTGTTAAAAGATATTATTTTCAAATAGAATGTTTTCCCTCTCCTCAAATATTTAGATATATAGACATGAAATTGTATTATACATTCAGAGTCATATTAATAATACTTTTACATAATAGTTCTTAAGACGCGCTAGATTTTTTTTGCTAAACAACAAAAATTGGATGGTGTCTATATATTTATAACAAAATGGAATAACAACTTTTCATCTTCAATAAAAATTTTAAAATATAATATAAAAAAGGAGAAAAGTTAAACTTAAAAGCGATTTAGCAAAGCTTACTATGAATATATATATGAAAACAAATATTTTATTATTTAACGACGTTGCTGGATGTCGTTAATTATTAATCTTTTCGCAACTTAAAGTGTTTTTCATCTCAAAAAAATCTTATATTAATGAAGAAGAACTAGTGAAAGTATGACAAATATGGTTGAAATATAAAAATTAATGAGTAGGATGGTTTGAAGTGCATATAGAGATGGATTATTTCAATTAAGAAATTGTTCTTTATATAAACAACTATCTAAAATATAATAAAGAATGACTATATATTAATTTAAAGATAATAACAAATCATTTAATACATCAAAAGTCTTTTATCTAATTTTAATGTTAATTATCAATTATGTAAACAGAAATTTTTTTATTATTATAATCCATATAAAGCATTAAGGTTAAACTTATAAATTAAATAACATGACATCTTAAAATAAATAAAACAAGAAAAATAAAATATTTTTGTTAATAGTCGGTGTATTACTCAATAAGAATATAAAATTTCGTCATACATTCACTATTATAAGGAAAACTAATTTAAAATATATTAACATTCTTGTTATTAAGACCTTATAATAAAAAGGATACAAAAGTTTTTTGTCTCTCAATTCATTTATATATTGAAAATTTTATATTGGAAATTGGCTAGAAGAATAAAATTATAAATATGTATATGTGTAAATGCAAAAAAATTATACTCTTTTATAATAGAAACATATGACAGAAGTGTATTTCAATATGCTTAGTGTTTTATAGAAAAAAAGTATTATGTTTATTTAGAGATGAATAAATACAAAAAAAATCTATTAAAAATATTGGCAAACATCTATAATTGTAAAAAAATTAGTAACGAGTTATTTAAAAAATAATATATATTTGCTTTGTTATGCCAAAATAACATTCTAAAAAGTTTGCTTTATCTTCTTGTTATTTCTAGATACATATATACATGTTCTTTGATGAGTTATGTAATACTACAGGAAGGAGAAAAGAATATATTACTCCAATAAGATGTGTATGTATCTCAACTAGTGACCTTTTTAATTTTTCATAGAAAACTAGGCAGCATAAAAAAAGACAGCTTGTTTTGCCAGTCATATTATAAATAATATATATATAAATGTTATAGTGCTTATGTACGTTCTAGATAACATTTTGTATGTTACACTATTCAAATATTATTCTTGAACAGAAAATATAAATTTTCAAAATATTCCTTGCATTTCGTCACATCAATTTATTAAATAATCTTTTTTAACTAAATTTTTTTTTCTATAACTAATTACAATGAAACGTTCTTTACCCATATTCAAGAGAGATAAACAAGAAGATACAGCGTCAGAGGAGGGAACTGATGTTTATTCATTTCCTGATGATTCTAGTGAGGGATGTGTTAAGAAAGCCTGTTTAACAAAGTCACACCTTAGTAAAAGTACATCTACAGGAGAAACATTTAAATTTTTAAAGAATTCAAAAAATCCAATAATGTTCAAGCATGCATTTAATGGTTCCGATGCTATCATTGTTTCAAATACTGACTTGGCTACATGTAATAAAAATCGCACTGAAGATAATACTAAAAGTTCGCAAGATAAGTATGGTGATACTTCAGAATGTAATATTGAGGGGCGTAGTCCACGTATAGCTAAAGAAAATGGTGAAGCAGCTGATCATAAGAATGATGTTTTGTATGTTATGTCAGGATTAAAAGAATCTAATGTAAACGTTAAAATTCTAAGTGCTATTCATTTAGCAAGAAAATGCAGTGAACCAGAATTTAGACATTTTTGCAGATCTCAAGATGTTTTCGATTTATTCTTAAATCATACAAAGGATATGATTGATTCAAATCCAGCCATGGCTTTGGTTATATCTACTGTTCTTTACCTTCTATCTCGTGACAAAGGACAATTTCCTTTTAGTGATAAGGCAGCCAACGCAATCTTACATCTATTGAAAGTAAACAGCGACAGTGGTGATGAATATTTAAAAGCAAAAAATAAAATTAAGGTAATTTTTGAAAAATGGATTGAAACAGCAAATTCAAATACAACAAAGCAAATAAAGTTTGATTTAACAGATGAGAAGTTATGCCCAAAAAATATAACACTAGAGGCTTTAGTATTTATTTGTATTTCTAATGGCTCAACTAAATTTAGGGATTCAATTAAAGCTAATGGAATTTTGGAATGGGTTATTGATGAATTTGATATCGTTACAAATAAATGTGTTGATAAGAAGGACGTGTCATGTAGACAATTAAATATTCTTTTAAGAATTTTACACAATATGTGTACTAATCACAAAAATAACAAATATTTTATTACTAATCATAATTCTCATTCATGTTTAAAATCTTTAGAAAATTTGGTTACATTTTTTACTAACATTCTTGAAAACGATTGTAAAAATGAACCTATGAATAATGAACTGTCTCACACTTTTCAACTTGTATTAAATATTCTTGTGGCATTGACTGAGGAGAATGAATTATCATGTGTTGTTTTAGGGAAGTCAGATGATTTTCTTCAAAGATTATGTCAAGTTATATGTAATTTTGGACCACAATATATAAGTGAAAAATATAGATTTTCATTGACCATTGCCTGTTCTGGATGTTTAGCAAATATAATTGAATCTTGTGGAAGAATTCGTAAAAAGGTTTTAGGATTAAAATGTAATTACTATGACGGTGAAACTAAAACTATTGAAGAAGATAATGTTATTGTTGCTTTTACTAAGGTAAAATTTTTTTTCTATTCATTCATATTTAAATTATTTTTAGCACTTTAAATATTGGGAATCTAAGATTACACTTATCGATGAGGATATGGATAATATGTTAGATATAGAAAATGATCTTGAAAATGATGACTCTACATCTGATGATGATGAAACAAACAACTCCAAGAAAGATAATCAGGCACGCAAAGAAATGATTAAACTGAGAAATGAACAAAAGGAACGTGACTGTGATGCTTTATTTACACAAGCAGCTGAAAAATATGCAACATCCCATATGGAGGCAAATTTATTGGCTTCTTTCTCTGCTATTAATATTGGTTTACTAATCGAAGATGATGAAGATATAGCAGATTCTATTCGCAAGTATTTACCGGGAGAAGATTTTCTTGCTTTAATAACTTTATTATATCGTTTCCTGGAATTTACACATCAATTAAATCAACCAAATTGCAATGCCTGTACAAAAGCTATTAATAAGATTATTGAAACTCTTAGTAATTTTGATTTGCTAAGATAATCTTATTTTCTTTTTATTATTTAACTATCAACCATTAAATAAGAAATGATGAAGAAAGTTATTCATACAAAATAATAAGTTAAGAAATTGTGACAAATATTTTATTATTTTTTTTGAGATTGTATATTTTTCTTAAAAATAATTCATTCGAAAATTTGATAATATCTTCCTATTATTAATAAAAAAAGAAAGCGTCAGGATTCAACCTTTATAATTTTCTGTAGTAAATGTTTTCCTTTCTTTTATATTATTTCTTTCTGGTAATGATAAACAAGCGGAAGGTTCTCTTTTTACAACAAAATATTTTTTTCCTAATATATAACTTCCATATATTAACAATCCAATAAAAAGTATTGTTATTATTGTCATTACAAGTAATATAATAATTTTTTTATAGGTTAAAAATTGCTTTTTATTCCATCTACCTCCAGTGTTAAAATCTGTATCATTAATCTTCAAGTAAAATTCTTTTCTAAATTGAAAATTATTTTCACTTGAATAAACTTCACAACTATACATTCCTTCATCTTCTTCTATTGCATCTTCAATGACAACGTATCTTTTATCAATCTCATTTAGCACTTTAGTCACATTACTTTTCAAGTGACTGTAATACCATTGAATTTGAAAAAAATCTTTCCAATTATACTTTTCAAATGCATCATTTAAACAATATAGAGTACTATTTTCACCACCATTAATTGATATATTTTGATGTGAGTCATTATTTTTTTCTTTAACAATTACCATAACTGTTTTTGTTAGTAAAGCTGCATCATTTAATACATGACATGAGTACAATCCACTATCTTTTTTTTTAGCTTCAAGTATATAAAAATACTCATCGTTTTGTTGAATGTGCAATCTTCTTTCATTGGCTGCAGGAAAGTTACTATTGTTTCCTTTAGACCATTTTATTACTGGATCTGGTTTTCCTTTAGCTTCACAATTTAATATAATTGTTTCATTTTCATTAACAATAACACTATCAGGAATAGAAATAAATTCTGGTATCCTATTTACAACAACTTTTGTTCTTGTACCATATGCAGGACCATAAATATTACTTAAAATACATTGATATTGACCTTCATTTTCTTCTGTCATATTAAAAAAATGTAGTATTGTTGACATAGATTCAAATTCTGTCTTATTTCTTATTGGAGTATTAAATTTTAAAATTTCAACATTATCCACTTTCTCTTCATCAACAAAAATTGTCTCATTCTCTCGATACATTATCCATTTTACATTTATTGGTGCTGCACCATATCCAGAACATGAAATTGATGCATTATATGATTCCACTCCTTTTAAAAGATTTGGTTGTTGCAAAACAAATTGTATATATGGATTCTGTTCTGCGCATGTAATGTTATCAAAATCGAGTGTTAACATGTCAACATTATGAAATTCTATTGGATGTAGACAATAAGCATGTATTTTGGTGTCCTCAAGACTAGCAACTTGAAGCCATTTAGAAAACCATCTCATACCACAATCACAATTTAATCTATCACTGTCAAAATATAATCTTGTCAAGTTTAATCCAAAAAATGCATTTGCTTGAATTGTCACAATTGGATTAGACCTTAAGTCAATGGTATTTAGGTTTGGGAAATGTTTAAACGAGTATGGTGGTAACATCTCTAGTCGGTTAGAAGAAAAGTTTAAGAATTTTAAAGAATCCATTCTTAAATTAGCAAGGACTAATCCATCTTGAAGACAAACAGCTAACCTGTTTCCCGAAACATCTCTTAAAAATAAAAAAAAATATAAATATTTATATTACACTTACAAATATACTAATTCCCGCATCCCATTAAATAGTGTTTTGTCAAGATAATTAATATAGTTGTGGCTTACGGAGAAAGATTGTAGTTTAAATAGATATCCTAGATATTGTGGTTCTAATCTTTTAAGATTATTATAATTTAAGTTTAACTCTATTAAATTTGGACAATGAGAGAAGAAGTATGGATGAATGTATGATATTTCGTTATTTGATATATTTAACCTTTCCAGTTTTTTTAATTCAAATGTCCATTGTGTGTCAAGTTCCTTCAAATTGTTATAAGAAACATCCAATAACGTTAAATTTTTTTGAAGAAAAAATACAGCTTCAGAAATTTTAGAAATATTGTTATTATTAAGATTCAACTTTTTTAATCCAATTAGATCAGTAAAATATTGTCTTTCTATTTTATACAAATGATTATAACTTAAATCTAATGTTTCAAGTTTCTTTAACTGTTTAAAAGCCGCTATTGGAATGTCGCTTATAATATTTCTAGACAAATTTAAACTTAATAAAGATGGAAAATGCCAGAATGCATTTATTTCAAGAACTCGAAAATCATTGTAACTTAAATCTATCTTTTCTACCTGAGACATTTCTGGACTCGTAACAGCATGTATATAATCTGGCCATACTTTTATTAAATTTTTGGATATATCTACAAAACGTATTTTTGATAAAAATAATACATCAGATTCAGATATTTCTGTGATACTATTACTTCTGAGATTCAATTTGATTAATAATTCATAATTTTTAATTTGTTTTGGTATTGAGGTAATATTATTCTTACGAAAAGAAATATTTTTTACATTCTCTATATGTTTCCAAAAAAATTCTGATAGATGAGATATATTTGAATTGATAATTTCTACACTCCATAGATTAGGTTTTTTCTTAAAAACAAAATTTACATAATTATTTATTTCAAGAAGCTTTCTTAAATTACAAAATTATTATTAATTTAAAAAAAAATGAAACATACAAATTTTTTACATTCTCTGGTACTTCTATAATCTCTCCTTCTTCAAATTTTTTACCATCACACATTAAAGTTAAACTTTTATTGTTATAATCACATCCATCAATAGATAAATTTTTGAATAATATGACAATAAGGATTAAAAATATTTCAAGCAGATTATAACACTTAGTCATATCAATAGGATGATAGTTTATCAAATTTAAACAGAAATTAAGACATAAGTTACCCGTTCGAAGAATTGTACAAACTTTTTTTCACCTTCTTATCACGTTATATTCTTTTTTTAAATTCTTATTCTTTTTCTGGGACTTACTAAACTATAACTTGATTATTTCTTTATCTAGATCCCCCATATATTTTTATAATAAAAAGTAGACAATAGGATTTATTATTATTAAAGAGAAGAAAATAAAATATTTTCCAAACTTAAACATATGTATCCTGATGAAACTAAAGTACACCTAAAGATACAATTTTATGGGAGATTGAAAAATGAAAAATGTATGAGAAGTAAAGGAGAAACATTTTGTCTCCAGTTAAGTTGTCTTAATCCTTCCAAATGATCGAGAATGATATTAAAGAAGATGCTTGGTATTATGTAAATGTGTATGGTAAAAAAAGTTAAAAGACTCATCTAAAGTGGTAATTGATTTGGCAAATAATTACTGCAAACATTTTATCTTTTTCTTCTTTTATTTATATTGTATTTACAATACTGAGAAGAAAAGAAAAAGCCTCGTTCATTTTTCCTTCTTCTTTATGATAGAGACCATTGTATAATTTACTTTGAAATTACATTATCACAATTTCTTGATAATTTAAAAACCATATCTTTAAATAATTTTCTTTAAAAATTATAAAAAAAAACTTTTACCAATTGATTTATTTATTAAAATATAAATGTTAAAAAGATACACTTCAAGTTGCTTAAAACAAAATTATATATTTTACGAAATTTTAGTGTCAAAGTGTATAATAAAAAGCTTAATCAATGTAGTCAAATATTCCACCGTCTTCTGCATCACAATATGTTCGAGCACAATCACTGAATAATTCTTTCTTTGTCATTATAGATCTATCGAAGTATAAGTTATTGAATTCATTAACAGTGCATGTATCAGAACATCCTGGAATTGTAAGTTTTGTAAACTCATCTGGAGTTTTATAATATAATTTTACATATGGAGTATCATCTTCGGATTTATGAACTTCCATAATAATGCAACCAGTATATGGTATTAAAGAGTTTGGATTTAAATTGAGTGCCGCCATCAATGATAATAATGTACCATCATGGGAAGAATAAAGAATCATTTTTCTGGATGCTGTTGTAGAATTTGTAGCTATTTTGTTAATATTTGAAAGCCAGTTTCCAAGTAAATAACCTCCTCTAAATTTTGCTAATTTATCATTATTAAATTCACTCAATCTAACTAATCTTTTTATTTCATTAACTACATCCATTGTTGAATTGTTATCATATTCTGGCCATTTTTTGTATACCCAATCTGGTTGTTCAAGATCATAATCAATTTCAGATTGTATATTACTTAGTCCAACAACATTCTTTAAAGTTATTTCACTTCCAAATCCAGTAACATTACCAAGAAATTGGAAAAATTCAGTGTAATTTTTTTCAATTGAACTATATAAATTTTCATTTATTTCATCAGCTTCCTTATCATATTCTGGACATTCAAAACTTGTAGCTTTAAGAAGTGGATCATTATCATCAGGAAATGGTGCATGAATTGGAGCGATTTGACTTGGTAATCCATGTGGAGTATTTTTATCCTTTGGAAACATACCATTAACAAAAGCAGTTGCACTAACTAATGCTCTTGGAGAATCGGAACTTCTTATAAATATTTCCTTTTGACTAAATGTTTCATCAACAAACGAATCAATATATCTTTTTTTGAAAAATGCTCCCAATGTTTTCATTTGTTGCATGCCTTTCTATAATATATAATTTTGATTAGGAAATCTGTACTATAACTTACGCTAGTCAATTGTTCCCATCCATTTGGCCAAGCATTTTCGTCATGAATATCATTAGGATATGGTTTCTTTCCAGGAGCTCTAGAACCATGTCTCCAAACAGCTTGAACAAAAACAAGACTATCCTTACTTTTGCTACAGGCGATACTTAAAGGGAATATTAAAAATATAATAGATAATACTAGAAGCAATCTACTACTCATTTTTAAATCTAAATGATGGAAATGCTAAAATCTAAAAAAATATTTAAAAGATATTTATGAAATACAATATTTCTTGAAGGGAAGCCTTTTATAAGTTTATATTAAGATTAATAAATAATAACACATAAATGAAATGAGTGTTGATAGTTTGTTTAAATGTTATGTTAATCAAGTCACAAGTCGATGTAAGATATTTTGTGATAAAAAATCAGTACATCTAATTTATGATATAAACATATCTCTTATAGATTAGATAAAGAAGCTTGAAATAAAAATATAATCTGGATGATATAACTTTTTATTATAATTTTATCAAGGAGGGATATATTAAGTTGACTAATGTATATTTTATTACAACAAGGCAAAATATTTAATTTGCACGTTCTTAACATATGTTACTTTAAATTAAAGCTGTTAAGATAAATTTTTATCACTTTATTATTGAAAAATGATATTAAATTCATGAAAAAAATGTATTTATATTCTTTTTTGTGTAATTTTTCATTGTCTAGATAAAGAACAATGATACACAAAATGATCACAATAACTTCATTAATGACAATGGCTTAATACCAAAGTATAATAAATATTTATTTAGATAATCTTTTTTTTTGTGACTAAACTCCAAATTGCAATAAATTTACCATAGATGATAAGTCCTCGTTAACAATAGTTTTTCTGCACTCTGATATCAATTGAGTAGATGAATCACCAAGCCTTAATTTAGCAAATAAATCGACAGTAATGTTTACATCTCTCAATATCAACAATAAATTGCTCCGAGAGTTTATGCGTAGACGGTGCTGGGTTAACAGTTCCTGATTCATAGTGCTAATCCTATTATAATATCGTTTACATTGTTTTATGTTATTGCATACCAACGCATCCTCTCCCCTAATTACACATTCTTTTGTCATACTAACTTTTTGAGCAAATTCAGCTGTAAACTGCTTCTGTACTTCATAGCATTCCTCTATCTAAAAATGTATTTATATATTAATAAACTGTTTAAATAAACAATGTAAAACCTACACCTTCAAACATTTTTTGTAACTTTTCAAATTCCGTCGGATAGTACGCAACACTTTTTAAATTTTTTAATCTATAGTATTCCCCAATAGTCTGAATAATATCACCAGCTAATTTGATATCATTATGTTGAATAGTAAATGATGAGTCTCCATCTGTTCTTATAATAAGAGGTTCTTTTGTTCGTAGATTATAAAGTTTTTTTACAAGGGTATCATCTTCTATTGTAACAGTTTCCAAAAAGTTTTCTTCAAACCAACTTTTCAAACTTCGTTTTTTAGCACCAAATTTAAATTCAACTTTACTTGTTGGTACAATATTATCACCTTCATAATTAACTAAAGAAGCAAATTTTGGAAGTCGTTTTGTAACTTCAATTATTTGAAATTGATTGTCATATGAACCACCAATCATAACTTTTAAATGTAATTCTAATGCAATTTCTTTGGAAAGTTTTATTGGTATTTGAATGTTATTTGATAAATCTTCATTTGGATGTATAATACATGATTCCCCTGGAAAGATTCCTTCTCCAAACATAATTACAGATTTGATAATTACATCAGTATTTTCCATATTAACATGTAATAGTAAGCCATCCTTCATGTCTGCGGTAAAGAAACAGGTCAAATGAGAGTCTTTTATTATTTTAAATCCAAGTGGGCATTCATCAGTAGACTTCCTGTCATAATGATTTAATTCTTTCAACAAGTTTGTTTTTTTCATGGTATATTCACGCAACATTTGTTGGGTGCGATCATTTGTAATAGTGTTAGAATCCTTGAACTTGTAACCTATTACTCTTCCTTCTTTGGTAACTATTGTTAATTGATCAGTCTCATCTTCTATTATCTTTGCCACAAATGCATTTGTTACTGTTGTATCCAAGCTTATTTTATGCATTACATCTCCATTATTAATTGATCTTATATCAATTTTTCCATTAGTAAAGATACAAGCAACAGATTTCTCGTCAGGAAACAAAGCAAATGATACTATTGATGTTTTACTTTTTATTCTCCATAATCTACTTTTACCTTTGAAAAGACCAAATGTTCCATTAATTAAGGAATATCCAAAGAAACCTTCAGATATTGTTCCAATATAAGAGACAGAATCTCCTTCTATAACCTCACCAACTAACATATCTTTTCTAAATATTTTTATCTCTGTATCTTCACTACCTATTAATATTTTATTTTTTTTATCATCATCAACGTCACATATAGCAATACAAGTTATATTTCCTCCAATAGTTGTCCAAAAAAGTTCATTTCCTTTTTCATCAAATCCCCACATTGCAGAACCACAACCGCATATAATACAAACTTGTTTCAAATCATCAATTGATGATGCAACATAAAAAGAAGAAGGGCATATATATTAAAGATATGTAAAAAAGAAATGTAATGTATATTTTAACAACAAATTATTTCTCATTCACACAAAAAAAAATATCACAGTCTATATATTAATTATATATTCTAATTAGTAAAAGTTAATGATGAGACATCTTTGTCCTTTCTCTAATCATCCATAAATAAATAAAAATATATTATATTATACATCTACAAAATTTACATCTTCTGAAATACCTTGATAAACACATAATTATATATGAAGAGAAAGAAATAGGAAAATATTTTACAAACCCGCTATTTGACATTGTACAGTTAACTAAAGACTTATTTAGTTTTATCATATAATTAAAAGACTAAAATGGTTATAAAAATTTTGTAACAAGTGATAGTGACCTTTACAAAAAATAACCATCATAATCATTCAAATTACAAAAAGTTATTGAATGTGGAAATAAAAAAATGATTAATAATCATTTGTTAAAAAGTATTAAAATTTATAGCTCTTATTTTATCATTTTTTTTAAGTTTATAATTAAAGAAAAGTAACTATATTAATGTTTCATCATTAGAAAATCTTGATTTTAGAAACCTTGGTATTTATTTTTATAAAGCTATAAACTGCTTGGAGAGTTGTTGTGGTTTATTAATTATTAAAAAAAATATTTTAAATTCTCTCTTTTTAAATAATTTAATAAAATAAATAATTTTATATTTATAAAAATAAATATATTTTTTTACAATTAAATTAATAAAAAAAATTTTTATGGTAAACCTACTTCAATACAAGTTACTCCTTCCGGCATTTCCTTAATGAAAAGTGTTTTATTTTGATAAATATCATAACAAATCAAATTTTCTATTGTACCAATCAATAAGACATCATAACCTTTATCCTCTTCATTGTTTGGATCTTTAATTCTTAATTGTTTGATACAATTAATTTTTGCTGTTATATTATGAATAGCATTTGCTACAAAGAAAATATTGAAATTTATTAAAAAATAATTAAAGAATTAATTTATCAATGTCAATACAATTATATACATATATCTAACTTACTCTCATCTTGAAGAACAATTTTGTTTTCTGGAGTGACAATAGAAAGTCTTTCTTTATTATCATTCAAAAATTTTCCAGCAACAGCACATTTCCATATGGTATGGTGAAATAAACGAAAATCAAAGACCGCTGTTAATTGAGTAGTAGGCATTTTTATTAATATTTGTATTTTTTATTAATTTAAAATATTATTACTTATTGGAAATTATAAAATTGTTAACTTTTCTTTAACTCTCCATTGTATCATTTTTCGAAATCATATACATGAGATTTAACAATCCTGGTCGTCATGGAAACGGAAAAATGTAATTATATCTATCTTTTATTTACATCCCATTAAAGTTGAAATCTCGTGGTTCTACTTTCACTTTTCTGAGAATTTGAATAAAAATAAGGAAGGAAAAGTTTTTAACATTTTTAACTAATCATGTTTAAGGAATGAAAATAACTTGAATAAACTTGCTTGTAAATAAATTTTTTAATATTATTATAACAACTTTATGATAATGCGATCACCTAATAATAAATCAAATTTATAAGCAAATTTTTATTACTTTTTTTTCTGAGAAAACAGTAATATAATAAAGTAAAATTACAGAATAATTAGTAAAAATTTTTGATACACTACAAACTGACAACATTTATCAAATAGATTTGTACTTGCGATAATCTTTTATAATCAAGGACATAAGCAATTTTATTTCTCTATATTACAATATCTATACTTTAGAAGAGATATAATAATACATCTATATTACCATACCAACAATTATTTTGAAATATCTTTAATTATAAATTGTTATTATTAATTGATAATGATAATTTCATCAAAATTATAATAAATATTATACAAATAACATATTAAATTAATTTATTATTTTAAGACAAAAGAAATTTATATAAGATTACCTTTAGAAGAAAAGTTTTTGAAGAAAAAATATAATAATAGAAAAGAGTGAGTAAAATTTTTGAAAATTACACATATAAAGGGTAATATGTTATAAAAAAAAAACCAGGTTGCAAAGGCAGTGATCCTTAACATTTAAAAATTTTGATACAAAAGTACACTGTATATATGAGAATTATGAGTTATTTTAACTAAAGATGATTGATCATTATTACATACCTTCATCCATTAAAATTTTTCCCTCATATATACACATTAGATTGTTATGATTTAAAACCAAATGAAATTTTAATATTAAAGAGGAAGACTGGGTCATCCCAATTTGTGGTATACAGATTTATATCTATAAATATATATCTATAATATATTTACTAATCAAAAATCATCCAACCTCAGGAAGGATATATCTCTATTTATATATTTTTACTACATTTTGTTACCGTTTTCCACTTCTTCTCATAACTTCTCCTTTCACATAACTTATTGTCATAAATTTTTATTTTAAACAAGATATTTAATTGTACCAGTTGGTAGAGGAATAACATTACAATAAAAATTTTAATAAACAACTTTTTCTTATCATATATCACTTTTCATGCTATTTTTTTTTATTCCTTTCAAAGAAAGTATATAAAAGCAATCCTATTGGAGAAGAGAGATCCACTTTTATTAATTATTCGGTAAATTGTCATGACAAAAATAATGTTATTATTATCATATTTTTTATAAAAAGGCCGTTTCTCTCATTCTTAATGTGATAACATTTTGTTAATCTATATATAGAATCCAACACTCTTTTTATCAAATAATAATAAAAACATTGTTAATACCAAACTTTCTTTTTATTATTTATATTAAAAGTTTTATTTCATAAAGTTCCATTCAAATTATATCATATCCTTGTTAAGAATTTTTGACAATTCAAAAAGTAATAATTGGATCAGGTAACCTATTCCTATTGTTAAATGGCAATGGTTGTCTATATTATTACTATTTCTCATCAATTTTAATATCACAAAAGCAAACTTGTAAGAAAACTTTTATATTATTACATATTTTTATTATATTATTTATGTTAGATCAACTTAATATTTATTAACAATCTTTTTTAAATAATACCAATATTGGTATTATTGAGAATTTATAGACACTGATACATAAGATGGAATACAACAAAAATATTTATTGTAAACTACTTTTATTGTTATATCTCCATGTATTCTTCAATCCAAACCTTTTAAGTAATGAATCAAATATATATTATCACCATCTTATTTCTTATATTTATAATTTATAATTTATTAACCAAATAAAACAACAACATTAATTCATTATCTATCAAAATTACGATTTTCTTTTTTAAATTACCCCTTTAATTACATAACAACATACCACACAACTACAAACTTTTTACTTATATAATAGTATAACAGTCTCACTCTTCAGGCAACGTCACAACATACCACAAAAGGCGGTTGTTCTTGATTATGACATTCCTTTATAGGTTGAGCCAACTGAACTTGTCTTTAATATTATTATGGCAACATCTCTTCATTATATTTATATATATATATTTTTGGGTGGAGCAAGTTTATATATAATATGGAAAAAGAATACAAACTGGAGATTTTAAGTTAAATATATTATTGGCTTCGTTCTTATTATCATTTCATAACTTTCATCTATCTTCTCTAAATTTAGAAATCGGTCAAATATCTATTTTTATAACTCCTTCTTCCATAACCAATACCTTTTAAATATTCAAACTTTTATCTTTATTTTTAAAATTGTTATATTTTATTCTTTTTGTTAATTAATTATTATAATAATATTTATTATTATAGATATAATTTAAATATATTACCTTATCACAATGTCCATACCAGCTGTCTTACCACAATATAAGGCATCTCTCATTCCTGAGGCTACCTCAGCAACAGTTCAAAATAATGGTACCGTTGTTGCTTCAGTTAGTTTAATAAAAATTTCTAAAAATCAAGGTTACGTTGTTATCAATAATATAGATTCTACACTTCATAACAAATTAGTTACTTTAAAAAATCCATCAACCCCTGTGGAAATTGGTACTGAAACATCCTTTGAATTGGGAGAGGTCGTCACAAATCCTATTGATAAAAGAAGTCTTAGAGTTTATATTCAAGTTCATCATCATCATCCAGAACAATACTTGGCAGAACATCTTATTAATCAACTTGAAGAAGCTGTTCTTGGATCATTTAATTTAGAATTAAAGAAAAATGTTACTATTGACCTTTATGATTCCGGTGCTGATCGTGTATTTCGTGATTTTGCTGGATTTATTGTTTCTGAAAGATTTTTTATGGAAGAAATTAATGTTGATAGTGGAAAGGTTAAGACAATTCTTAAAAATGTTCAAGGTTAGTTTAATTATCATCCTTTTACCATTAATATATACATCCATACAATATTCCCCTCTTCATAACTAAAAATACCTTTCCTTCCTAAATCTTTTAATTGTTAAACTATTAAACAAACTTTCCCCTCAAATAATAATAATACATATTGTTATTAAAAAACAATTTTAATTTTATAATGATCTTTACTTATAAATTGACCTCCAACAATAAAGTAGTATTTATAATAGTGGTTTTGAAGGAAGAAAAGATTATATTGAAATAAATATGATAATAATTAATGATATAAAAGAATCGCCTTTTTATAATGAAACTGTTGTTTAGATAATTATTATACCTCAATCAACAGAATAGTACTAATCATTGAATTGGGATATAAATTAAACTTTTTTTTCGGTTTATCCTTTTACAACCTAGTCATTTGGTTAACCTTTAACAATTAAAATTATATTACAAAGTTTAGAAACTTTTTTTTAAACAAAATTAAACTTTATAACATACATTTTTTAATGACCTTTCAATTTAACCCTAATTTTAATCTATCAGCAATTAAATTTTAAAAGTTTAATTTTTTGTTATTTACAAAAACTCAATTATAATTGAAACAATCTTTATCATTAGTCATAATATAACACTTACATGACACATCTTCCAACCGTTTATAATTTATGACGTATATTGTTTTGTGTGATAAAAAAGAAAGAAGATTTAATTTAATAAATACATTGACACGCTTTAGTAACAATACAAATTAGTATGATAAAAAATGTTAGTACCAGGTTTTTATTATAATTTGTCTACTTTTTTAAAACAAATTACGGTTCATTAACGGTTTGTAGGTGTGTAGAGAATTTTAATACCATATGTAGTTTAATGTTTTAAAAAATATAATTTAAACAAGGTATTGAGGTTAAATATATAAAGCTATAGAGGATTATATTACTTAAATTTAATAATACATATTTAATTTTTTTATTACAATTATAGAAATTAAAGTTGAAAAAACATCAGAGAAAGATATTGAAGGAATAATAAGTTATGATGAGACACTCTCAAATTTTGCCAGAGGAGATTTTATCAAATATCTTTTCAAGGAAAGTAAGATTCTTCATGTCAAAAAGAATGATGAAGTTCAAGGGTACATAGTTGGTAATGGAGAACAAATTTTAGGAATATATGCTGAATCCCAAAATATTGGAGAAGCTTTATTATTAAAATACATTTCATTATTTGGAGTTTCAAATGTTATCATTAAATGCAAAAAAGATACATGGAAAAGTTTAGATAATGCTATCACAAAGAAAAGAAGTATTCATAGAAGGCATACAAGACATTGCCCTTCTCATCTTAAGTGGGATAAAATCTTTGGAGCAAATGTTGGTATGAATCTCTTTTAGACAAATAATGGAAAATTATATAATTATTTAACCAAAAAAAAGTCCAATTATCAATAAAAGAAATATTTAACAAAAAGATCAAACTACACATACAAATTATAACACAACACGATCGCTCTTATATTAAAAAAAAAACTCTATATTTTCTTCAAAAAAAAATAATATATATCTATCAAATTATGTTTTCATCTCATTTCCTCCCTCTCATTCCATATAAATATAATTACACATTTGTTAATCATTTCATAAACAAAGTATAAAAAAGATATGACAAAATGTAAGATATTTTTATATATAAAAACAAATGAGAAAAAATAAATAAAACCCTATCGTGCCTAAATATTTTGTATCACAAAATTTTTACAAAACAAATATTGAAATATATATAAATAAAACAAATAATATTGTAAAAATTTATACATTTAATTTTCTATAAATATAAGCTTATTATCATTTTGATTTCAAATTTTTATATATGATATTTTGAGAAAAATAGAATATCTATTACAAAAAAAGAAATGTTGTCATTATGCATTTTTAACCAATTTTTGTTATCACAACTTTTTTTTTAATACATTTCAACTTGTAGACTTATACATATGGTACCTAAGAGAAGTATAAATGTGTTCTATTTTCTAATAACATAATTTAAACATCAAACAAAATATTTGTTATTTCGTATGTTATTCAATAGCAAGGTACAATAAAATTAGAACATGTGATAATGTGGCGTGAAAATTTTAAGCAAAACGAATCTTTTTTTTATGTTGAATTGTGGCAAGTTTTCTTCCTCTACAATGGTTGTATTTCATGTACCAATAATAAAGGATAATTATATATTTTTAAAATATATTTGTTTATCTTTTGTTGTAATGATATTAATATGATCAAATATCAAATCATATAATAAAAATCCATACACATTCAATTTCCTTCATTTAAACAAAATTATGTACAAGATTTATATTTACAAATATTTTGTTAATATAAATTTATGTAAAACATATGTTCATATAATCATTATTACAAATGAGGTTTTAGAATATTTTATTCATGTACGTGCTGATAAATTTATTATTTATGATTTTTGTGAATCAGAAATGTTCATAATAATAATTAAGT
The DNA here is from genome assembly GCA_000941615.1 of Parastrongyloides trichosuri. Taxonomy (NCBI): domain Eukaryota; kingdom Metazoa; phylum Nematoda; class Chromadorea; order Rhabditida; family Strongyloididae; genus Parastrongyloides; species Parastrongyloides trichosuri. The sequence goes on from LM523160.1 coordinate 828,563, forward strand.
TTAACGTTTCAAAGTTTTAATTATAACTTTTTAGACCTATTAAAATAATATTTATATTCATATTATATGGACTATTTTGATAAGGGTATAATTATTAATATTTAAACTATCGAAAGCTTTTACTTCCTTGAATTTTATCCTTTTTAGATACTCGTATATCTTAACTTATGATAGAATTAATAACTATTATTATTTTTTTGATTTATTTAAAACCCTTTACAACCATTATTAGATCTCATACACCTGGATTTTACTTATATCTTTTGGAAAAAAGAAAACGAACTACGTATTACCAACAATAATTATAACCTTTTTATTTTAATACAAACTAATAATCTTCCATTTTCTAATAACATTATCATTATAATAAATATTAATATTTCAGCGTTAATTGAACTATAAACAAATCTCTCTCTTACTTATCATATTTTAATATACCAACAATCTTTATTTTTTTATCGCACAAAAATATTATTATGGTTAAAATAAAGATAATAATATTAATTTATCTATTTATAATAATGATAGATAAAATTAACACTTTGGCATGTTTCCGTTCACATAGTCATATCAGTAGAATACCAATGAATGATCGTTTCTGTAAATTGATAACTCCATACTGTGTCAAAGTTACAGAAGGTGAATATTCATACAGAAATTGTGATGATTTAAATGTTTGTGTTGTAAGTATATAATTTTTAAATATTAATATTGTAACTCTATTTTGCTTATCATTATCAATTCCAGTCTCTAGGAAATCGTTGTATCTCCGGTGTCTCGTATGGTGGTAAATATGGAGAGTTATGTTGTTGTTCTGGAGATCATTGTAACACCTCTACAAGAAGTTACTTATCATTTTTAAATAAATATTTGTTTATATTTTTTTATTTTATCTTTTTATTAATTTAATACATTATTTTTTTATTCAAATTTATATATCTATTATTATTAAAAAAAATAATTTTTTTCATCAATTCTCTATCCACATTTATGATACCTATCTCCATTTATACAAAAAAGGTTTCCCACTTCAAAACAGATATAAATATATATATATATATTTTATTTTATAAAAATATGTATATGTAAAAAAAATATTATATATAATATTTCAAAGATAGGGTTTCAATAAGAAAAAAAAATTTTAATTTATATATTTTTAAATGTCAATTTTTAATCGTAATACTCGATACTTATCAAAGTAAAACTTTACATCTATATATCCTTTTTGTCAAAATAAAACAAAAAGTCTTTTTTATCAATTTTTTTNTTTTTTTAAACACCATTTCTTAAAATAATTCCTCTTCTTCTGTGTCATATGGTTTTTATTTTATTTATTATTAACTTTTTATATGTTAAAACCTCTATTTTAACCTGAATAAAATAATTATTATAGCTAATTATAACCTAATATTTTATGTGAATATTATAAAAGTAAAATTCTTAATATTAAGTCTTGAAATAATTATAATATATATATAACCACGTACCGTATATATATTTATAAAAGAAAAGAGAGGTAAGTACATATGAAAAATTTAAGTTTTAATTTTAATTGTTAATGTGAAATTAATAATAATAATATTTTGAAACATTTAATGAATGAAGCGAAATATAATAATTGGTTTCAAAAAGTTTTATCTATATATATATGGAGGGGAAAGGTAAACTATATATATAGTTATATAAAGAGAAGGACATATATATGATTCATTAAAAATTTGTTTTAAAAATATTTATATTAATATTTATATTATAGAAAAAGTAATTTTAATAATATATTATATCATTTAAAATTGTGTAAATTAGTAGCAAAAAGTTTTTGTATACAAATTATGTATATTGTTGTTAAGATATAAATAATAATATTTTTATTTTTTATAGAAAAATTACAAAAAAAAAGAAGAAGAGATAGATTCTTTGTTTTATTTTTTTTATTATTAATATATAAAATATTTATAAAAAATTTGATAAAAGAATGCAATCTCTTTATATTATTATTTTTTTAATAAATTTTTATATAATTATAACTTCTTCTATTGAATGCTACTTTGGTAGAAGTACAACAACAACAATACCTGTTGATAGTCAAATTTGTGATACTGCTGGTGTTGGGATTACTTATTGTATGAGGATGGCAACGGGAAATGATATTATTCGTGGTTGTGATACACAAAGTATTTGTAAAGTATGTTTTGATATTAATTTTTTTTTAATTATATTAATTTTATATAAAAAAATTAAATCTTTATTTGCCATTATAGAATCTAGGTACTGGATGTAAATCAAACACAATGTATTCATACTATACTGGAGAGTTATGTTGTTGTAACTCAAATAAATGTAACAGTTCATCAAGAGTCTTATCATCTAAATCAGGGCATTTATCAATAATATTATATTTAGCTTCATTCTTTACAATCTTCATGTTAACAGAATATCTAGAATAATTTTTGATACTATATCTGACTAATAACATTCAAATATTTTTTTAAGCTAATTATTTTTGACAAACTAATTATGAGATATCTTAATTTGATATATATGTATGTATACTTTTAATTCTTTGAAAATTGTAAAACACAAATTTTAATCTTTCATTTTTCTTTTAATAACAAAAATTATTTAAAATTATATATATTTCATTTAATGATCCCAAAAATTGTAATAAAATGTTTATCTTATATACATATCTCTTTATTTATATCAAATAATTATCAAGTAAAAAGGAAACAAAAATATTTTTACACATGTATGCAAAAAGAAGATAAAAATTACTCATATCTTTTTACAAGAATTTTATACAATATTTTTTTTTATCAAAAATTTTATACTATTAAATTAACAAAACTAGCCAAAGATTGTTTTATAAATTTAAATTTCTAAAACAAGAGTTGTAATCTAATATTTATATATTATACACACATTTTCAACTTATAGCATTCTAAATATAATTAAAAATAATTTTATATAGAAAAATAATATAATATAAAATAATTTTTCACAACAAAACAATTAAACTTTTGTTAATAATGTAAAATAATACTATATAAAAAAAAGCAAAACTTTTTCATCCAATATATCTTACTCAATTTTGATATAATTGATTATACATAATTAATATTTTCTAAAATTACTTTTTTAAATATTAATTTTATTACATAATTATTTATTAAATCTAATTAAAAAATATATATTAAAAGATTTAAAACATTTTGTACACATATATACATTTTAAAAACATTATATTCCTTAGAATTATACTTATATATTTATTAATGAAATAATAGGTAAAAGTACAAGAAAAGTATATGTAAATTACTTTATTCAATATATACTTGTTGATAACGTTTTTTTATTTATTATATTATGATAAATATTACCATATTTAACTCTTATATTTTAAACAATAATTTTTTATTATTATCAGTTTATATATATATATATCAATGAATGGTCTTTATAATTTACAAATGTTTATATATTTCATTATAATATTTTTTTATATATAAATAATATATCCATTTTCTTTATCGCAAAACACAAAAAATTTTATATTGTAGAAAACTTTCTCACACATTTTAATTATCATTTTTTTGACAAAGCCTATAAAATTCCTTTTTTTTTATCTTTGTAATATTATTAAAAATAACAATAGAAATACGAGGGAAATAATTTTTTCTTTTATTTTTATTTAACGTATATATTTGTAATATCAACAATTTTTGATTAAATTATTATTATTTCTAACAAATGAAAAATTGTTGAAGATTATTTATAATCTTTATACATTGATAATAACTTTTTTATACAACAACTTCATTATTATTTTTCACATTTTTTGTCTTTTTGATGATAATGTATTGTTTCAATAAAAATGCTATATATATATATTTTGTTGATTAAATTGGTTTTATATATAATATACTTCATTATATTAATTTATATATTTATATAATTTTTCTCTCCTTTCTCCACTCTATCTATCTTTTTTAATCATATTGTATCCTTCTTCTCTCTCCGTACCCAAATATTCAAACATATTAATTTATTTTTCTTATCATTTTTTTAAATTAAAAAAAAATTAACTTTAACTTTCTTCAACCAAATACTTTACAATCCAAGACAATAAAAAAACAACAAACATCATAAAGTGCATGAAAACAAATGACAAAAGTTAACTTCTTAAGTTTTGCCTTATTCTATCATTCATATAATATACTATTTCTAGCATATTTAATGTTTTTCTTTTTAAATATTTTCTAATTGCACTTCATTAGGATTATACATATATTATATGTATATTGAAGAAGATACACATTCTTCTTCATCAACCATCTCCTCATAAGATACTATGGTATCTTAAGAATATCATTAAAAATATTTCTCACTCCTAAAATAATACTTTTCTTTTTAAAAAATTTTATTTTCATCATAAAAGAAAACACATTTATTCAAATACACATATTTATATATTAAAGTTATTTAAACTTTTAATAGACTTCTCCATCAACTTTTATTTAATAAATAAAATATCTATATATAGAGAGATACATTTTAACATTTATAAAAATACAATTTTATTATTATTACTTTTTTAATATTAAAATCTTCAAATACATATTTATAATTGAGTTACCTTTATAAAGAAAAGGAAGAATGACCATACACATACCTATTCATTCGTAAAGAACACCTTCTTCAATTATAAAATTTTTATATACGATTTAATGATTTTCCCTTATGTTTCTTGTAACTCTCTCCGGATGGATATGAATGAATGTAAAAGTGAGAGGGATTTATATTAACTAATTACTTTTTGTTATAATAACAGCTGCCTAAGTAGGTATTCTTAGAAAAGTAGATATAATACACTTTTTTGTCATAATAATAAGGATAAATAAATACATATATACATATGAAATGCCATTCATTAATGTTTATGCCCCTTAAGGCGCCGAAAATTTTTTTTTTCTTTTATAAATATATATCTAGATATATATATATGTATATTCTCATTATTTGTTCTTTTAAAGCATTAAAAAAAATATAAAAGTATATATAGTAATAAAAAATTTGGTCTGTTTTACAAATTTTTTATCTTACATCAATCACCAACAAACTATTTTTGGTTTTCTCTTTTCTATAGTTACAGATGTTTATTTTTAAGATTTTACTTGTGTTTGCTATTAGAATTAGATGATTACAAAAATTCCTGTTTCATGATATTATCTACCAACAATTTTATGAATATATATTTATAGTATTATATAATAATGATAAGAAAAAAGCAAAAAATGCTTTTAGATGTATTTTTTAAATTGAAATCACTATTAATATTAAAATAAAATAAAGATAAACTCAATGAAACTTATCCTTTATATATCTTATAATAATCTTAAGTATTACATATATCTTTTATAACAAATTGAAGATACATTAGTCATTATGTGTAAAAAAAACAATAAATTTACGATCCTTTGATATACATATATATCCTAACTCTTTTTTGTTTTACATTATTTAGCAGGTGTCTTAATTTACAATAGATATATCCATTACAATAACATTAATAAAAATAGAAACAATTTATATATAAATTATAAGTTAAAGTTATTGTTGATTATCTTTTTTATAATGAAGACATCTGCTGCCTAAATAACAATATACATATTTTATCAAACATATAAAAATTTTGTAGACCTTTTACCAGATGGAAATTATACTTATATATATCTAAATGTATTACACATATCCTTCAAACAATGCCATTCCCTGATTCATTTTTAATATCAATGCATTTGTTGTATCCTTAAAATAGATATATTTAGATATATTTAAATTTCAATATTACATATAAAATATCGTTAATTTTTTTTAAATTTAAATAATCATTTTTTCAAACAAATAAGCGTTTGCCTTTTATTTTAATTAATACCTACAACATTTTTTTGTCTCATTATTTAAAGTAGTTCTCATGAATACTTAGACAGACTTCTTGAATTAATCAAGTCATTTTTTTTAGTCTTTTAAAGTTCCCTAGACAATTAGCATATAACAATACTAAAAAGGAAAAGCGTACCTTTTTTATTGTAAATTTTATGATCATTCTAATTGCATAATTTAAAAAAAAAAAAGTTCTTTAGTTTATGCCCAACCTTTTTTATTAGAATGATATATAATGAGAATAAATTAAATATATTATTTTTTAAATTATCTTTATATTATAAAGTATCATTTCCTTTTTTTACTACCTTTTATATTATATAATTAATAAAATAAATCTGAGTTTTTAAATAAAATATTTCGTACAAAATACTTTTTGTAGCTTATATATTTGAAAGTCTAACTAAAATATCCTCTTTTTGAAAGATATCACTTTTCCTATAAATCCAATTGATAAATGTATCATGTAACTTTTAAACGATAATATTTCAAAATTGATTCCTCACTGTAGCAGTTTAAAATTTTTAATTTTTTTATTATTGTCATCTTTTCTTTTCTCACCTTTAGCTAAAGATAAAGTTTTATGTATTATATCAAGAAAGAAAAAATATTTGAAAATGATAAGTCGATATATCATATGTTTATAAAAAGTATTACAAATTTAATACGTTGTTGTTTTTATTTAACTTTATCTATTAATCATATATTTTTAGTATTAGAATTAATATTTAAAATAGTATAATTAAAAAGAGTTAGTTATCCTTTTTTTTCAAAATACTAATAATAAAAATGATTAATGATACTGACGATTTGATTCATGAAGCAGAAAATCATCTTTATGAAGGTAGAATTAACTTTGCATTGATTGATCATTATCCAAGAGCTGCATTAAATGAAGCAATAATTCATTACTCATCAAGAAGATTCAATGAAAGAACATGCTATGATCCATGTTTTCCATCCAATTTATTGAGACATTTGGGATTAACACAAGATGACTTTTTATCATTATTCGATGATGAGACAGTTAAAATATTTGAAAGATTTATTATTGCTGGAAGAATATCAAAAAAAGAAATTCCATTACCACCTGAAGCATTAGGGTTTATTGAGAACAGAAACAAATGCCTATTTACAAATCGTCTAAGAAATGAGGAGTCAGCCTATGCAGTAGCTAAAAATACAATGATGAACTCGGAAGCCGATATTGTTCCCCTTCAACAATTAGCAATTGCTTTTAAAGCCTTACAAATTAATTGTACCATTTTAAACATTAAAATGGGAAAGGCTGAAAAACAATATTTTAGAGTTTATAGATCTATAAAAGATAGATACTTAAATTACCTTTCAAGACGTATTAATTTTCCTGAAAATATAAGAGAACTAGTAGGTAATGTCACAAATTTTGAAATGTCACAATTTTTATCACCAACAAATGACGTTAATGGTGAGGATTTTAACAATAGATCAATTTATCCTGATCAACCATCAATTTCCTTACCAACATTAGCAGAGGATAACATTAATGGATTTATAATGCATTTACTATTAAAAGTTTTTAAATGGGAGCCAACAGAGAGAAATTTGATTTTTGATGAAAATGGTGTTCATTTTTACATACCAACTATCATTAAGCGTATCAAATCACAATATGGCAATATCCATCGCTTTTACAATATTGCATATAGTGAAGAATCAATCGCTGTACAACATATGTCTCCAATAGATTTTGATTGGAATCATAAAAATAATGATGTAAGTTTAAATAAATATAATCATTATTCTTGTGGGTGTTTAAAAATATTGAACATGATTTTTTGTATATTATAATTAATATTTTTNTTTTTATCATAATAATTTCCTCTATCAATTATAAAATATGAAAGTACATTCATGGTAAAACAATTGATAAAATGATAAGTTTATACTTCTTGGAACGAGTAAATATTTAACCCCTTCACAATAATATTAGATACGAATACATAAATGAAGCTCCTTTTTCTTTTACTCTATTTTTGTTAAATATTTAAAATGATTAAAATTAGAATGTAGTGTCCTCCATCATTACATAAAATTTTTTGTTATATCTATTTGATTCAAACAATTCAAAGTGGTTGTAGACAAAATTTAATATTAAAAAAAGTACCTAAATAAAATGGAGTAGTAATTTTAATTTTTTTCATTACTATGTTAAGTAATATTTCTTTTTACATATATATATACATAATGTAAATATATATGAAACTTAACAATCAAATAACTTTATTACCACTATTATTTTTAAAAAAAAGCCTTTTTATATATTCTTGTCCTCAAACATTCAAAATAGTATATAGATATGTATGTATTTATTTTTTTGGTAATGATAAAATAATATTTGGAATAAATATATACATATTTGAATATGCATTTAAATATGTATAAATATGAATTTTTATATGTTTCAATATATAGGATAGATGATATAACCATTATTTTTTATTGTGAACTAAAAATATTTAAAAAATTTTACATATAGCTGTTCAAAGGTTGGGATAAATAGTAATATTATTATTAGACAAGACAAAAATTTTGTTAAAATATCTTTATCATTATATAGGAGTCTAATGGGTGATATATAAATTAAAATGTAAATATATTATAAAGTAGTTAAAATGATTAAAGATATAATGTTCATTTGTTAAGGAATAAATATATATCTTGATATATATTTTATGTACTTCTATATATTTATGCCATGTCAATAGATTTAAGGAAAATAATATTTTGAGGTAACTAAATATTTATGTATTGAGAAGGTAACATATATTCAAAGTTCTGGTTGATTATAGGATAATAAAATTGTTTTTTTTTACAATCTTATTTATTATATTTTATTATTTGCCATTAAATTTAATATCAAAATCATTTATGATAAGACCAATTTTTATAATACAAATAGTTACAACTCAAACAAGATATATTTTTTTGTAACAAAACATTTTTGCATTCAAAAGATTAATTTGTATCACAGATAAGGCAAATAAAATGTTAAAAAGATAATGTAAATATGAGAGAAATACATAGATAAAATTAAATGATTTTAAAATATCATTCCTCTCTAAATTTTTGATACAACAAATATTCATTAATATTTTATTTTATAGTCCAAATTTATTTTATAGTCTTCCTATACTCTCTCTACACCGATTCTCACATTAGATATCTTTTCTTATTGTCCTTAAATATATCTCACAACATTTATCTTTATATTTTTAAAACCCATTTCAACCAAAAACTACAATTAAACTTATCATTATAGGAAAGAAATATATATCTTCTAATATTCACTAATGATTTTCTCATAAAATCAAATCCAATTAATTGCCATTCCAATATATAATACACATATATACATATAATACTTTAAAATTTTAAACAACTCTAAAATTATTCTTCTTTAAACTAGGTTTTTGACAATTTGGCATTGACACATTCAACCCCACGTTATATATAAACCATACTTTATTCCTCCTTTATTATTATTATATATTTGTTGATCATTGCTCATTATAAATAAGCTCCAAACTGCTTACTTTACTTTACAAGTTTTAATATCTACATTTAAAAACAAAAATTTTTTTCTCCTTCTTATATATACCATCTACTTAGTATTCTTTCTCATATATCTAATTTTACCAATATATATACCAAAATTCATACTATATACTTTATCACTAACTAAAAAAGGAGGGTTTTTTTTNTTTTTTTTATCTTATAATAGTAATGAATGAAATATATAAAAATTGCATCATTTTTCTTTTTTTGATTAAAAACATACAATGCAATTTTTGCTCTTTTTTTTTGCATCTCACTCCTATCAAATTTTACTTTTGTTAACAAAATTGTACATATATAATACATATATATTTATTCTAAAATATCATAAATCAAATATTCAAGATTTTTTTAACCATACAATATTTATACATTATTAAAAATGATTATTTAAATAATAATATTTATGATTAAAATAAAAAAAATAATACTTTCAAAAAGTAAATAAAATACATAAAGTTTATAAAATGCCTGTTGTTCATTTTGAATATTATTTTTTGATTACATTCAAAACTTTGTTTATCAATAGATGGTTATTATTATTATAAAAGACAAAATGTATAAATATATATGCACATATTTATGTATATTGAATATATGTGTATTTATTCATATATATATTTTTCACTGTCATTTTATATAATATATGAATAGATATATATGTTATTTCTTCAATCTTTTCGATCAATTTGATTTTTTGTGATAAAAAAAGATACATTTTCTTATTTATTATGTAGTTTATTCTTAATTTATTTTTTTTCTTTTCAGAGACTAGCTAGATCAAAATTGGCTATTGTTGATAGGAGCGCCGTAATCAATTTTGTTTGGGCTGCCTCAGCAGTAGCCTGTATGGCTAATGTTGAATTGAGAAAAGGAATGAAAGTATTTTGGCAATTTAAAATTTTTGGTAAAAGAGATTGTACCTCAATCATGTTTGGAATTGCTACACATTCTGCTGACCTTTGGAGTCGTGAAGATTTAAGTGATTTAATTGGTATTGATAATAATTCATGGGGAATTAATCATAGAGGTTATGGCATTCATGGTGGAAAGAAAAAACCTGTTACAAAATCTTTCCCTAAAGAATGGAGTGGTGAATATGTTGGTTTGATGTTTAATGGATTTGGAAAGTATGGAACTTTAACATACTTTCTACGTGGACGTAATATGGGAATCATTTTTGATAAGATTCCATTAGATGAAACTTTATATCCAGTAGTTTCAAGGTGGGCTATTTTTTTTTGTTATTAAAAATAATATTTCTTCTTTCATTATAGTACTGGCCAATTTACTGAATTTAGAATTAATAAATGCTTACAAACATTCATTCCTGTTCCTGAACTTAAAACTGTCATAAGAGGTAAAATATTAGACCTTATCAATTCACCATCAAATATTGATAACTTAACACTTTGTGAACACGAAAAGGCAAAACTTAAACAAATGTGGGATGAAGATGAACTTTTGCATGATTTTATAAGTGGCCATACACACCATTATCCAAACTTTCGCCAATAATTACTCAGATTCATTATGATATTATTTCATAAATCAAACTACAAATATGATTGTATTTTGATTTTTATTATTTTATTTGTGATCCCTGTGTTAACATCATACTTTTTACTCAAATAATTTAGTTATATATTTTGATCTTGATCTATGAAAGTCTCTTTAAAACGTGGGTGACTATAGGTATAACCATTCTGCCTTTTAGAAGTTATTGACATGAACCTTCTTTTACTTTGTATTCCACTTATTTTATAATCGCTTAACGAAAAAATACAATCCACTTTCTACTATAATTATTTTTTAGAAACAATAAAAAGAAACTAAGACAAAATGAAGGTGGAATGCAGAAGGTTTCAAAGCTCTTTCACTTATGATCTAAGATTGTTATCTTCAGTTCATTTCACTCCACTTTTTTCCTTAAATGCTTCCGCATTCACTTTCATTAGATCTATAGTATAGAAATCAATCTCTAACATTTATTTTATATTTTTTTAGTTAATTTTATGTTTCACATATATAATTCATATAAAAATGCAAATTGTGTTAAAAATTTAAGTACTAAGTTTATTACATATAATTTCCACTCCTAAATTTTAAAAAATACCATTAACAGTGTTTATAGAATGTAACTTTTGACAAAATTAACATTTTGTAACTACTTATCTTGAAAAAAGAATAATTTAATATTTTTAAACTATCACTTCAAATTATTATATCAATTTTTGTAAACTTAAGTCAAAAACAAAACAACAGGATGAAGGAAAAATATTTTATTTTTATTCTTAAACAAATTAATATAGTTATCAAAAAACCAAAGCACTGTACATAAATATAACAATGGACTTATATACACAAATTTAAACAAAAACTTTTAACAATATCACTTATTTTTTTAAATTAATATTACAAAAATATTTTCTCATTTAAATTTCATTTATAATATTGTTATTTCATATTAATGGAGTTGTGTAATTTTAAGTTGAAACGATAAATAAACACATTTGCAAAAGAAAGATTGTATTTTTATTACTTTTTTAAAGATTATTGTTTATTTTTCAAATGTCATTAAATATATACACTAAAAATAATAATTTTTTAAATAAACAATATTTATCTATTTTCAAGTTCCATTTATATATTCATATTAACCTATATTATAGAAATAATCATTCTATTGTGTTTGAAATTAGCTATTTAAAATTGTAAGTCTCATAGCGATTTTGGAATTTTATCAAGCTTTCTGAAGTATGATCCATGATAAAAGAGAAGATTATCACAATTGTACTGATGATAGAAGTATGTTCGTTTATTTAACTTTAATAAGGAAGGTCTCAAAAATTATCTAAATTTATACAATGCTGAAGAACACAGAAATGATGCCAACTATTTTATCAACATGGCTTTGCTTCAAAAGAAGACCGTTGCTTATTCAACATGGTCACGTTTAGAATTACTACATATATGAGAAGGAGTAGAAGAACAGATGAGCTTTTTATTAAGATAGAAGGCTTCCAAAATGATGATAAGGAAAAAACTATATGTAAACAAGTGTTCAAATGTCCATCATCGTTCTAAATAAATGTGTGGTATCAAAAATTGTCAATGATATGAGTTTGATAACATGAAAATTAATGTTGTATGATTGAAGCAATATATAGAAGAGTTACAAGAAGTGATAAGGTTTGATTTGATCAACTTATAAAGACGAATTGAGAAAAGGTATTATACTGTCTTCTCAAAGACCTATGAAAGAGAATGAGTAGAAAAAACTTCAATAAGTAATGATGCCGTACACTACACACAAATTGGAAAGCGCTCCATTTTTTTAACAATTTACTTGTTTAAGTGTAGAACTTTTGCTGTGTGTGAACTTATTAAATAATACCAAATAACAAAAACAAAAATTGTTTATAAAAAATTAATTTTATAAATTATCAATAGCAATGATACCAAAAAAAATACTCTCGAAGTGAGTAATTTTCTTTTGGTTAAGGAATTTTCCGAGCGAAGCAAGGCTACTAAACCAAGTCTGCTCATTATTTTTTTTTGATTTTATTTACCAAATGGACCGTCACAACTACTTCTACCGCGATAACGTCCACTATTCAAATCTATTGAAAACCAATAAGCAATCGTATCATCTCCTTGACAGTCAATAAAATGAGTTGGTATTGGTCCTCTGAATATAAATGGACAAGGTGGTCGCCCTCCACGTCTTATTGGATTACAAAAATGCATTACTTCCATGCTAACAGAAAACTCAGTATTTGGAGTTTTTTGTATTTGTCGGTGATGATAAATACTATTTTTACCTTTTAATGGAGGAATTTGATTTTGAATAACTTTACTGCTAATCCAATTTCCTGAATATTCTATTAGAGAAACTTTTTTCGGTTGATGGGGTTTACCGTTGCAAGTAAACTGTCCATAAATTACAACATGATATTTATTAGTGTAGCATTTTTTGTAATCATCTTCAGCATAAATTAAATAAAGTGGTACACAATATATCAGAGCAATTAATAATAACATTTGTTTCATTTTTAAAATAGAATGTTAGCAAAATCTTCAGATGATAACATAAGAATCATTGCTTTTATATTAACTTTTGCTTACTTATCTTTTTTCTTTCGCAAACTTTTCATGGATAAAAATAGAAATAAGACAAATAAGACATTGTAACTTTTTCATATTTTTTGTACTGTTTAAACATGGCATGTATTAATTGAAAGATATTATAAAGCCATTATGTATCTTTTAATATATATTTTATTTTTTAACAATAACGTTTCACAGTTAAAATATTTTGTTAAAGATCCTTCATAAAATAATTTACATATATATCTCGACTAAAAATTTGACAACACAAATTAATCTAGACGTTAGCAAATGTTATGTAGCGTAGACTTTGTTTAAATATTTGTATATTTTATTTTAACAATAAAGCATTAAAATGTGGAATTATTAATAAGATTATGATTAATAAAAATTAATTTAAACTTAGAATTTTTTTTATAAATGACATGATATCTTCTTTGCTAACAAATCTTCCAATTTCATAAATTTGATATCTTTTATTTAAAAGTAGACCAAGAGTTCTTCAAGATTAGTAGGCATTACATTTAATGTCTTTTCAACTTTTTTAAGTACCAGCGTTTGTATTCATTTTAGAAACATTTGACAAATAAGAAAAAAATATTCAAATAAAAAGTGAGAGTATAAAATACTTTTTAAAAATTACATACTTTTTTTAAGGACATTTTATATAAAAAGTTATTCGAAACAAGATCACTTATAAAATAAAATGAGATATTGAAAACAAAAATTGTATTTAAAAAATGAATTTTATAAATTATAAATAATGTTGGTTTCAAAAAAAAATACTCATGAAGTGAGTATTTTTCTTTTGGTTTAGGGAATTTTTCAGCGAAGCAAGGCCACAAAACCAAGGCTGCTTGTTATTGTTTTTGATTTTATTTACCAAATGGACCGGTACAACTAACTCTGCCGCGATAATTTCCACTATTCAAGTTTATATGAAAAGTGTAAGCGATTCTTTCATTTCCATGACAGTCAATCTTAGAAGTCGGTATGTGTTCAATGAATGTGTATTGACAAGGTCGTCCTCGATATGCATTACAAGAATGTGTTACTTCCATGCTAACAGAAAATTCCGTTTTTGGAGTTTTTTGTGTTTTTCGGAAATAATAGATTTTATTTCTACTCTTTGGTAATGGAAAAATTTTAGATTGAATAACATGACTACGAACCCAATATCCTGAATATTCTATTAGAGAAACTTTAGAAGGTTGATATCCATTACCGTTGCAATAAAATTGTCCATAAATTACAACGTCATACGTATCAGTGTAGCATGTTTTGTAATCATCTTCAGCATAAATGAAATAAGATGTCACATAGGCTAACAAAATAAATATTTTCATCGTTTTATAAATGAATTGAAAAATAACTTTCAATTATCATTTGATTTTGAATTTAATATTTATATTAATTTTTATCTCTAGATTTTTATGCTTTATTGTTTTAATTCTAGAAAACTTAGTGGTAAATTTATTAAAACATGACAAAACGTTATTTACATTAATAACACTAATGTTTAGAAATATAACAGGCATCAAATTCGGAGAGTAAAAGTAACTACTAAACTGTGTATTGTGATTGTTTAGAAAAATGTAGATTACTATTTTACATACAGTTTATTTAAAACTTGACACATGTTAATTTATTTTATTAAAGTTTCATTATATGTTCAAATGAAGAAAGGAGGGTTGAGTAAAAATTCACAAGGAACTGAAATAAAGTATATAAATGATAAAGAAACAACTGTATTACATTGTATGCATATTATAACGGAATAGAAATTTCCTCTAAAGAATGTAAAGTTTATGTATAATATAATGAACTCAAAGGTAATAACTATTTTTTGTTGATGTTTTAAGAAATTAGAGATATTTGTTTTGATATACAAGTAAAAATAAGGTACAGATACAAATGTGTTTGTAAAGATTATGGATCTGTTTTAAAAATCAAAAAATGCCATTGTCAAGAATTGATAAACGAACTTACAAATTCCCTTTTACTAGAAATTCCACCAGTATTTTTATTATACAAAAACGTCATTTTAATTCAACTAAAGCATTTTTATTAAAATGAATATGATATGGAATAAAAATGTAAATGATAAAGATAGATATATACTCTTCATTCTGTTTTATGGCTCAAAAATGTATCTTTTTAGCATGAAAGATATACAACTTTCAACCAAAAGTAATAGGGCCGATCATGTTCAATCACTTCTGATTAAACTTTTTAAAATTTTTTACCAACTACAAAAACTTATTATTCTAATTTGTAATATTTGAAAGATATACTTTTAATTGATAATGTTTAAAAACTTTTAATTATATCTTAATCATTATAAAAAATTATAATTAAGCGTTAAATTTAAAAATAATTGCTTGTTGTGGACCAATCGTAATTGATGATGAACTAAGATCAATCTTCTCTCTTACATCATACTTCTCGTAAGCTTTGGTTGTCAAAGCAAATATTTCGGCATTCTTCAAATTTAAAGATGTTGCACCAGGAATTTCATCTAGTGGTAAAGCTGTTTCTTCGTTACCAAAATTTGCAGCGCATACATAAATTGAGCCTGTAGGTACTCCTTCAGCATTTGTATCAAATCTTGACAAAGTAAATGCCTGTTTAATACGACTTCCAACATATGCTTTACCATACTTGAATGCATCAACCCTTTGTTTAATTTTTGCGATTCTTTTAAACATTCTTAATGGACTAACAGATTCACTAATTTGCTTATACCAATTTACAGTTTCAAAATCTTTCTGGATTGGTACTAAAGGATTAGTAGCATCACTAAATCCTCCATTAAGTGAATCATCCCATTGCATAGCACCTTTTTGACTAGCATTCTTGTATTCAGATGTTCCCTGGAAATCTCTCATACCAATTATATCACCATAATAAAACAAATTTGATCCAGGTAACATCATTTGAATCATAATTAATATTTCACTATGTAACCTACTTTGAACTCTAGTTGATACACGTGCAATTGCTGGATTACCGAATTCCCATACCGGAACTAATTGAGGGTTATTATTGTGGAATAACAAAACATCAGATAATATTTCATTTACACACCCAGCAACAGTAGACTCTAATCTATAACAGATTTTACTATCTTTTTCAATATTTCCCAATTCATAATTAACCAATGCATCTAAACCACCATTTAAACCTAATTGTTTCTTCTCATCCTCTGTCATATCATCTGCAGATGTATAAAGGAATATCTTTTTATCTTTAAAATCATCTAAATCTTGAATATAATTATCTATTTCATTTCTTAACTCTTGTAATATTTCAACAATTTCTGGAAAATTTGGTGAAGTAGCATCTAATGATCTAGCTATATATTTAGGTGATGATAAATAAAAACCATCAACACCTTTATTAATCCAAAATTTGAATACTTTATACATAGCTTCTTTCAATTCGGGACTTTTCCAATTCAATATTGGATAATTTGGTTTATCTTTCTTATGCCAAAATAATATATTTGTATCTTTGTAATTGGAAGCATATGGTGATGCTCCAGCATTTTGTTTCCAATAATAATAATCAGCAAATGATGAATTTTCAGCACTAGAACCTTTTGAACTTTTTTCAAACCATATATGTTTATTACTGGTAACAGAGATAGGAACTTCAATTATAAATTTCATATCCCTAGAATGAGTCTCTTTAATTAAATTTTCCACATCCTCTAATTTTCCATATTTAGAATTAATATCAAAATAATCAACAACTTCCTTGTCATTTTCATCAATCTTTAAAAAAGGTCTTGGAAATATCGCATCAATATTTATTCTTTCTAAATCACTTAATTTTTCATTTATTCCATTAAAATCACCCAAACCATCTGCATCAGAGTCTCTAAATGATGGTGTCCACATTTGGTATATAAGTGACTTTTCCCACCAATCTAAATTTCTTTTTTCTTTAACATTTGTACAGGATGGATTAAGAAGTATTAAAGCAAAAATTCCGAGAATCATTAATATCCATAATAACCAAAACAAGATATAAAGAAATATTCTTATAGCTTTCCAGGTAGTATCTTCACCATATGGGGCTAATTCTTCTGCTGTTAAACCAATTGATTCCTTCATCTCTTCAGGCTTAACCTTATTCTTTGTCTTAGGAATAAATGGCTTATCAACATTATTTGATGTCAAATCTGGTTCCTCTTTATTAATCTTATCAAGAAATTCCTTGTTTGTTACAGGGTTCCCTTCTACAGCAGTAATATAACTGTCTGTTTTCTTTCCTTTTTCATATAAATATGGGCTTGTCATGGTAAACCTAAAAATATAAATAATATATCATTTTTAAATTTAAAATTGTATTAAATAAAAGAAATTGAAAAGTAAAAAATTGGGTAAAAATTGTTTAAATGGTAAGTAAAATTTTGTAAAATATTTATAGACTATTTATGGTAAAGTAAATAAAGTAAATATTTATTTGTATATCGATTTTTTAAAATGTAAATAAAATTCATGAAAAAAAATTTTACCACACAAGCTTTAGCATTAACATATATGTATATTAACTAAAAACTGTCATTTAGATAATGCAAAATTTATAAGTAATGAATAACAAAAATTTCTTCCATTCATTTAACTATCTCTCTTATAGGCAATGATATAATTTTCTCCAATGTATATCACTTTATTAAAATAGAACCTAAATAATAAAAATGTTATCTCTTAATAAAAGAGTGAATGTACATATATATAAAGAGAGGAAGATTGTTTCTGTTAAGAGAAAAACAAAGTTTTATAGCATAACTTATAAGTAATAGAATGTTATCCAGTAAACATTGGACTTTGAATACTTTTTATAAATATGCATAATTTTCCTTCTGTTTTTAATTTGACTCTTAATATAAATCATAATGAAGGTAATGATATAGAGTATAGTTATAATAATTATCTTTTTAAACTCAATCATTGGAAAAAGAGGAACAGAAATAAAAATATGTGGTGTCAAATTCTAAAAGCTAAAACGTGTTACAACAAACAGCAATAATTTTCTCTTATTAAATCAGTCTTATTTTTATTAAATATTCAACTATAAAAAATTTTAAATGATGATGATAATAAGACGATTCGAGACGGAGTGTTAACATTTTAGATAAATTTTTATAATAAACATTTTTAAATATTTCTAATGAACACTAAAGATATAATATATATGTTTTTATTGTATAAGTAAAAAGTTAACCCACATATTATATAATGGAGTTCAACAATCAAACGTTATATATAATTAAAATGATAACAAATAAATTTTTTTAAATTAATAAAAGAAAAAGATTTTGAAGAAAATGTTATAAAATAAAGACATGTTAATGGAAAGTCATATATTTTTATTTTATAATGGAAGTAAAAATGTTATTCAGTACAAATATATAATGCTATTAAAATTTAAAAGAAGTTATTCAAATACTTTTTCATTTACACCCCTCTCTCTCTCCATTATAAGACTTTTCATACTAATTTCATTTCAAATTTCTCAATCCGCCAAAAAGATTAACAAATTAAAACTTTTTCAATATATACATATATATATATATTATGTTTTAAAAGGTGTGGATAACACAATAAATATACTTTTCTCAATCTTTTTCTCTTTTTATCAAATTTTGAAAATTAATTTGTCCATGCAGGTCGTTTTTAATAATGTAATAAAACTTGTCTATTAATGCAACAAAAGTTTTCTACAAAAATGTTAAACTTCCAAAACTAGTAGTATTATCATGATAAATTACAAAGAATTTAACAAAATGATTATTTGTTCATTTTTTACCATAATTTTTTTATGTCACTTAAAAATTTTAAGCCAATAAGATGAACATTAATATGTATTTTATAAATTATTTATTACAATTCATTTTTATTTCACCCTTCTAAGTTAAAATAATTAATTATCACAATAATCAAATAAATCTTTCTTTCAAAGTCAAAGGCGTCAAACTTTGGAGATACTATAACACAATAAATTATGGTAAATGTTGTTCTTTTTTTTATTGACAATAAACCGAAACCTCTTTTAATATTTTGTTATAATTTTAAAATTAAATAGTCATATAACAATTGGCAAAGGGGTAAAAATAAATTAAGGTCGGTCGGCAATTATAAAATATATAAATTATATATTACAGAGGCAATGAAATATTTTTATAATGAATCAAATTAATAAAGTGAGTATTTTACAATAAATCATGATAGTTTTTCACTATATATCATTATGTTTTATCCCCATATATAGACTGTAACTTATTATAATTATTAAGGGGTGTCTCTCTCTCCTATTTTAAGTATAATAAATCAAAGAAATTTTTAATTTTTCAAAAAAAATGTTTTATAATGTTTAAATTTTATTAAATAATAAAAAATATAGAGACAGTTTATATTAATAGATAAAAAAAAGCATTTTCTTATTTTGGTTTGTTAAATTATTTTAATGTTACCTACACACTAAATAGTAAATATAAAAGTCACAACAAACAAATATAACATTCATTTTGATCATTAATAATCAAATATTTAAACAAAATTAAGATGACTATTATGCCTTACCTATTCAAAAATGATGATATTAATAATTTTTAATGACAATAAAAGTTTAAAAAATTAATAATACATTTATATTTTAAATTATTAATAAATACATTAAAAATTTTAATTGATTTTTATCAACTATTAATTGTATCTAACAAACATTGATATATGTATTATAATATTTAAAGCGTGTGGCAACATAATATTTTATATAATAAAAAAAGATCACCATTTTTACTATTAAATAAAAAAGAGTAAACATTGTTTTCAATTAAAAAGACAACTACTTGTAAATTTTTTTATTGTTCTTTTTTTTTAAAAAATATTTTGAAATCTTCTCAATCATTTTGTTTATGTATGTTATAACATTTGTTTTACTTATATATCAAAAATTTTTATATATTTCAAGTAGATACCATTTTGTAACAGATTTAAATTTTTTCTATAATATTTATTTATTCTTTTATTAATATTTAACTTTCTTTTTGATTAACTATATCTTCAGGTTAGTTTAGTAAATATATTAATATAAAATATCGATAGTGTACCGACTACTCATATTTAAATGTTTTTCAACTTTTCTTATCATATTACTTTTCACAATCAATGCTTTTCTCGAGACATAAATTACCTTATCTTATTTGATGTACTTTATTTACAATTTATAGTTACTAATGAATATATCTGTTTTTATATATAAAATACTTTAGTATCTTTATTTACAATCATGATCATTAATTATAAAATAGTATAGTTACAATTCTGATTAGCTCAATGCACATACTTTGTTAAACAAATATGATTTCCTTTCAAATGTATGCATTTATCATGATAGTATTTTACCTTCACATAGGAAAATTATACTTCATGTATTAATAAAGTAGTTAAAAGATTCTATTTTAATAAACTATGTATATATATATTCTTGTTATTTTATTTAATAAGTTGAAACAAAATGGGCTTTAGTGTAATCTCATTTTACGATATATAAATTCTTCTTCATTACCTACACAATTGCCATACCCGTTTAATTACTTCTACAATGTATAATATTTCTTCAGTACAAAAACACTCTTTTTAAAGTATTTTAAATAAAGAGTTATACAATTCCTCCTTTATTACAACTGACCTGTCTGTTTGTGGGCATCCATTTGTATGCCGTGGTCAGCCACACATATATTGACTTAAATACTATCTAACAATTGTATTTAATTATAAATATGTATCTGATTTAAAAACCTTTTATTATTTATATTAAATACCATATAAAGTTTAGATCATTTTTTAACTAATAATTTCTCATTTTTGATATCATTTTTATTTTATATAAAACCATACTTCACATGACAAATATTTATAAAACAAACTTTAAATGACATACACCACATTATAATCTCATATTTTAACATTTATGCTTACAACATAACTAATATTATATATTGTTTGTACGTCTTTCCAAGCCTTTAATGATTTAAAATATACTTTTTTTGGTTTGTTAAAATGATATCATCTAATAGATATATATATACAAATTATTTTTGTTTTACTACCAATTTCCATAACAATATATATAATTGTATAGTTTAAAATATATACAAATTTTTTTTAAAATAATATCAGTTCAGAAAAAAAAACATCATCAGCTGCCCTATTACTTTTATATATATAGCAGCAGTGTGGCTGTCGTGTCCGTCTTTCGATAATTCGCATTTATCTACACTGCAAAGTGTATACATTTCCACATACATATAGGAACACTCAATAAAATGGTGGTTTGTTTTGTCATCTCTCTCCATTCTTTATATCACAATTTTCTCATCCTATGCATTTATCAGCTGATTCTTTCTTATTTTTATAATTAAGAAACCTTTTCCATATTAATTAATTTATCATTTTATTAAACATCAATATTATAATATATTTAAAAATGTTTTACTTCGTTCATTGTTTCTTACCAATTTGTATTAATTTTATTCTTTTAAAGAAACTATATATTTTTAAGAATTTATTTTCTCAATAATATAAATATTTAACACAATAAGTATTAATAAAATATAACAACTGAACACATTTAAGTCAATAGTTTTTTTTTTCTAAAATGGATTCAGAAGGATTTAGAACACCAACAAAAATTCCTGATCCTGTAACACCAAAGAAAGGTGATTATATGTCACCGAAGATACCAATGACACCTCCCAGAACTTTCATAACAGCAGTAAGTTTTATTAATTAATTATCAAATAAAAAAAATTAATTTAGGATGGCTCTCCAGCAACAACGCCTTCAAAATATAGACCAGATGGTGGTGACCGGTATATACCATTACGTGAATCAACAGAAGATTGGGAAGTAAGATATAACGCTAGAAATAGAAACTGTATATTTGAAGCTCCTGAATCTGGTTATATATTAAAAAGAAAGAAAAATATGCCAGTAACTCAGAGAGCACATATTCCATATTCAGCACCATTCCCACCAGTTTTTCCGGATAATTATCAAAATGAAAATAAAAATGAATGTCTGGTGCACAAAGCTTTATTAAGAAATGAAATGTTAAAGGATGAAATAGATGATATAAGATCGGAGAATGAGAGTGTTGAGATAAACAAATTATATCCTATTAGATATCAACCCCTTTTCAATTATGGTCCTAAATCAATTTATAAAAAGAAAATCGATGAATTTACCCCAAAACATGTTAATGATTGTACAATACCATTAAGTGAACCTAGTTTACGGTTATTAAGGTCTCCCAGAAAACCCCAAAGAAAGGTGCCAAAGAATCCATATAAAGTATTAGATGCTCCCGAATTACAAGATGATTTTTATTTAAATTTAGTTGATTGGTCTGCTAGAAATATGTTATCTGTTGGTTTAAATTCATGTGTTTATTTATGGAGTGCATGTAACAGTCAAGTTATAAAATTATGTGATCTAGCTGCTGAGACAGATACAGTGACATCTGTCCAATGGACAGAGAAAGGAGATTTGCTAGCTGTTGGTACAAATAAAGGAACTCTCCAAGTATGGGATGTTCAAGCAAATAAAAAAGTTAATGATGTTGTTGGACATTCAGCAAGAATTGGATGTCTAGCATGGAACAATGATGTTATCTGTTCTGGTTCAAGAGACAGATTTATTGTCCAACGTGACATGAGAACACCAAATGGAAATGAACGTAAGTTAGCTGCACATAGACAAGAAGTTTGTGGTTTAAAATGGTCACCTGATAAACAATATCTAGCTTCAGGTGGTAATGATAATCAGTTGCTAGTATGGTCTCTCAGAAAACCAGATCCAGTTCAAGTTTATAATGATCACAATGCTGCAGTTAAAGCATTAGCATGGTCTCCACACCATCATGGTGTTTTAGTATCAGGAGGAGGTACAGCTGATAGGTGTCTTCGTTTTTGGAATACATTAACTGGTCAAGCAATGCATTGCATTGATACAGGATCTCAAGTATGTAACGTTGCTTGGTCAAAGCATAGTTCAGAATTAGTTTCAACTCATGGATATTCTTATAATCAAGTAATAATATGGAAATACCCATCACTTCAACCAATTACAAAATTAACTGGACATCAATATCGCGTTCTTTATTTGGTAAGTAAAATTGTTATTAATAACAATTGATAAAAATTTTATTATAGGCAATGTCCCCTGATGGAGAATCAATTGTGACAGGAGCAGGTGATGAAACACTTCGTTTTTGGCATGTTTTTAGTAAATCAAACCAGCAAAAACATGTGCGCTCAAAGCTTAATATTTTTACAAGCATTCGTTAAAAAGAAAATATAAAAGATCTTCTATTCTTATATATTATCATTAATTAAAAGAAAAAACAACAACAAAATATTTATGTGATCTACAAACATGAGCGTATCACTACCATTATTATGTGAGAAGCCGCAAATTGTTTTTTATATTATTAATTATTAGTGTCAGAGTAATTTGTCAGAGCAATTTTATTTTTTTTTATTATTATGGAGAAATGTCATGGAGATAAAAAAGAAAAATTTTAACTCAAACACTACAATTATAACAAAAAATTTAATCTTTAACGAAAAATATTAAATCAATTATTTCAAAAAAAATATTTCTAAGAAATAGCAAACAAAATTTTTTAATTTTTTACTGTATAATTTTATGTTTAATAAACAAAGGTTCTAAAAAACAATGTAATTGTATCAATCACTATGTTTGTAATAATTGATTTTTATTTTTTTTTATTAATAATAAAAATTCTATTCTTATGGCAGTAATATGAAATGGTATTAAGTACATTAATTACATAACAATGGATGTAGTACTTAAATCAAATAGTCCATGGAGATTTTATAATATAAGTTATAAAATCATTTTTTTNTTTTTTTGATCATTAAGGTAAGAAAATGCTTCACGTCATTGATTGTTAGAATTTCTTAAAAATTGTTCTGGTATTGGACGAAATGTAATATCATTCCTTGTGTTACACTCTCGATTTCGGTATGAATAAAAATCAGAATGAATATCTAAAAGTTAAATTTAAAGATATATTTTTGTTTTTTATTTTTGATATTAATTATTATTTACTAACATAAATTTCCTGTATCAAAAGTTAGGACATTACCAGGTATTGTTGTTGAAGTTGTTTTAATATTATTTTTTCTTTTAACATTATTCCATGGAATATTAACTGTTGTAGAGATTCTTTTTCTTTTGTCAGTTATACGTGTATTTTTTTTCGTTGGCATACTATTTTGTTTAGTATTAACATTTTCTTCTAATGAGATATTATTTGATAACAAATTACCAGATTCATAAAAATTTTTCATTAGTGAGTTAGTAGAGGATTTATTATTAAACTTTATAGGGTCATTATAAGTATCAGTACAAGTACTAGATGTTGTTTGATAATTTTTTGTATTTGGAACAAGCATGAGAACTTGAGAAAAATCTTTAAATGTTCACAAGCATTATAAAAATGTTAATAAATATATTAATAATGAATATAAAAATACCTTTTTTTAAAACGCCATCACGTCGATTATCATTTTTCGAAAGAGCTATACCGGAGCTAACTGTATATCTGGAATCAGGAACAATTGTTATAGTTCCCTTTTCAATATTCATTGTTAGAGATGGTTCAATAGTCGTGGTAGTTGCTAAAAATTAAATATAATTAATTAATGGAATTTTTTTTTATCTTTAAATAAAGACATACGGAATGTTTTCATATTACAATTAGAAATGTCTTTCTCATCATTAGCAGAAACAACTTCTTGCATTTTTAATAAAACATCATAACTATCAAGATATATATTTTGAATTTTAACAAATTCTCCAGTCTCATTTTTTATTGAAAGCTCCAATTTATATTTTGGTATCTTTTTCGAAACATCTTTATTATCATTTGATTGTTTATTATTGTTATCTTCATAAGGCATTAATAATTTATTTAAATTGTTATTACTTGTAACAATAGTTTGACAATTATTTTCAAGATTTGTACTACCATTGAAAACTCCAATTGTTTTTAAAAAATTATTACTCTTCTCTGTTGTTTTTGGGACTCCACTACCATTGTTTTTGCTACTATTATTTGCTGGAAAAAATATAAGTCACATAACATAATCTGGCATCATTATTATCTTATACTTACCTAATAAATTATAATATCTTTCTTGAGGGACTGGCTGTTCGGTAGGAGTATTATTTATGACAACATTACTGCGATATTCTGTTACATGCTTTTTTGATTCTATTTGACATGAACCAATCAAACCTAAAGAAAATAACTGGCCTAAAATGATAAAATTATTTATATGCATATTAAACATATATATTTGTAAAATTCAATCACATACCAACATTAGGGGCGGCTTCCATTGATGAATTAATGAGGTGTTTTGTTGAGAGAGATACCTAAATAATGAAAATTTAAAAATTTTCGTTGCGCTTAAATATCTTTAAATATTAAGAAAATAATGATCAATAAAAAATAAAAGGCATGTGGTCGATTGGCTCACGCTTTACCATACGCTTAAATATTTTTATTATTTAAAAATTAAATATTATTATAATATTATATGAAAAGCTCATACTTAAAGATGAAACATTATTAGTCTCTATTAAATGGGTGGTTTTTATAATTGGATTGCTTAAAACAAACTTTTACTTTTTTACTCCAAATTGACAATTATATTTTTTTTTTGATTTTTATTGCACACACATAAATAAGATTTTTGTATATACTAGTTGAACCATATATATAATAGCAAATTACACTCAACTTTAATACTTAATAACTAATTAAACATTTTTTTAACATCAAAGTTTCTTGATATATTACTTTAGTTAATTAGAGCAAAAGATGAGATTAGTATTATAATAAAAATATGTACATATATATATACATAGGAGGTCAAACTACCATTATAGAAGTAAATATATTAAAGCTACATAAACTAATATATAAATTTTACAATACACACATATTCATCTTTTAAAAATTTAGCAAAATCTTATACCATAAAAAGTTTTTGGTTGAAAGTGCAACATTTAACAGTGCCTTTTAATGTCGGAAAAGGATATATCATTACATTTTTAAAATTATCTGAAACAAATGAATGATAAATCCTTTTGTCTACAAAGTATTAGTATTTAATTTTTTTAAAATTACCATTCATAGAGTTAATGACACATGTACTATGTAATCACAAAGTGTTATAATATTAATTACTTAAAATCAAACATTATTATCTAATAAACAAAAATTAGCAATTTTTATTTGATATACGAAAAAATAACATTAATTATATTATACCTCTAAAACATTACAAGTTTAAATAGTTAAAGATAAAAGAATATTTTTTTAATAAATATTTTATGATATGAATTATGCATTAAAACTTTAACTATTTCTTAAAAAATGAATACAATTCTTATTCTTTATATGATAATAAATGTAAACATCAAAACTATGCTTGTCAACTTTAACGTTTAGGTGATTTATAATCAAGCGTTATACTTATTTATCAAATTATATTTTTATATATCATTCTTTAACAATTTTTTATATTTTGATTTAAACATTATGTTACAAATAAATATGAGTTAAGAAGAAACTACGTAACTTATCATGACAATTATATTTTTTATCAATAAATGTGATAACATCTATGCCACTTAATTCTAATTTTATTAACATACATTTTTTTTATAATTATTTTAATATTTAAATATAATATTGCAAAAAAAAAAAAAATAAAAGTAAAGCTACATAGCTAATTATCGTTGGAAACTTTTTTTTATTAATATACGCATATTTTGCACATTACCTTTTCATAAAAATATGAGATTATAAAAAAATGGTAAGATTTAAAAAATTTGAATTTAATTATAATTAAATAATTTTAAAAAATGAAGAAAAAAGTATTAAATAAATAAAAGAAATGTAATTATTGACGTTTAGTAAAAATGTTAAAATATATATTCATGATAAAATGAATAAAACAATACAAAGGAAGGCATGTAATATTAAGTATCTTTTTGATTATAATCATAATAAATATATTCTTCTTATCCTAACTTTTTAAACTTCTTTGGATAAGTATTTTTATTATAAAAATTAAATATATACTCTATATTATTAAATGGTAAATTAAACAATAATTTCATGTACTTTTAAACTTCTCATTGTTTATGGAAAGAAAAATTGTAAAAATGTTGCATGGCTAATTAATTATGAAGGTAAGATTTAGAAGAAATAACTTTTCTTTTATATAATTTTATACTTTAAGAACTTTATTTCTTTTTTAACAAATTTCTACTTACCTACTCTTTTTATTAAAACATTTTTGTTTCGTGCACTTTTTCACCTTCTATTTGTGATAAGGTAGAATATATTATATCATACCAATATATAAATCCTGATGATTATATAACAACTGTGAAGAAGGAAGTTATACATCATACATGCCGATTCAGATAATTTTTTTCTTTTATAGTTAAATTAATTTATAAAGTTATACATTTGTAAAGTATAATAATAAATATTGAATAATGTTTATTATTATCATTTTAAAATTTTGAATAATAAAATTGAGATAAAATACGTAAGAGAAATAAAAAGATAATATAATCATTTATTCGAAAATAGTACAAAAACAGTAAAAAAAAATGTAGACATTTGCTATTATGGCAATGGCAATAAATAAAATGTTATTATTAATATTATAAAGAGTATAAAGAACTTTTAGAAAATAAACTATTATAATTAATTTGACAAAAATCAAATATTCCAAATTTTGTTTTTTTTATAAGGAAAACACCAACTTTTATAAATTTTTTTCCTTTGTAGATATATATTAATGATTCTAAAATGAATATTTGATCCATAATTTGTTGATGAACAAGTAATTTTATTTCTGTTCTTCATTTAAAGAATAAAAATTATTGAATGGTTTTGAATAAGTTCTTATAGTTTCTTTTTCAATTTGCTTGTTTATATTTGCAACACCTTCCATAAAAATAAAAACTTTATCATTTTCAGATGGATATTCTTCTGTATTTTCACGCCCAGTTTGTTGACTTGATTCTTCAGATAACCTATTAAAAATAAACCAATAAGTTGAGACTACAGAAAGGTAATAATTGTCAGAATATGTCTTTAAATAGAATGGTACACGTGGACAAAACGTTAATGTATGGTCATCATTTTCATCCTCTTCTAACATAAGAAATTCATGTAATTTTAAACGTGAAAGATCATTTGATCTCATAACACTCATATTTCTCTCAACTTTAATCAAGGTTCTTGTTATTTGGATAAGAGTATCCGGATCTAATACGCTATAACTATATGTAAAATCCTCATCAAAGAAGCGCTTGAAAACCGTTCTTAACTGTCTAAATTTTTTATATTTATCTGATATATTCGTTAAAATAGTGTTTAGATTATAAATATATTGAACTGGTCTTCCTTTGATAAATATAGATATTGCGAGAATAACACGAGGTATATTATCTAATATATGTTCATACAATCTTTTTAATTCACCAAATTCATCATGTATAGTTCTATTTGGTGATAGTAAAAATGCATTTTTTTTAATAGTCGTTTTTTTTACTTTAGATAAATGCTTTCCAATTAAATCAAGTCTTATTCTTAAAACGTCATCAAAGTAAGATAACAATCTGTGCAGTATTTCTTTTACATAGGGATGTGGTTTGGGATATTTTTTTTCATCACCACTCTCATAATTGTTCAAAGAGGTTTTCAATATACGTTCCCATGTCAAATATTTAAGCATTTTTTCATTCCCATTTTCTTTCAACAATTGAGGAAATTTACAATATTTTAAGCTGCATAAAGATATACCTGCCATAAAACGATTTATTTTTATCTTACAAGTGCGACTATCTAAATGTGTTGAATCCTCTGTTTCTGAACTGTTGTCTTCCATTTTCTCTTCCTCTGTATTTGAAGCTTCAAGAAGACAGTTATCATTATTTCTATTTGATCTATCATCACTATTCATTGAATGTCCACCAAGTAGTTCTTTAATTTTTGTAGCAGAAACCCCAATCTGTATCACATCAATCGATTCTCTGATTGATGAAGGTTTAGATTCTCGTATAAGTTGATTAATGTTTATTACGTTCTCAAGTTGGTTATTTGATCTCAAAGTATTATTATTATTGGACACTTCCATTTGTGCTTGATTTCTACAGGAAACAATTGATGAAAGACTTTCATCATTTCCTAGAATTATCAAAAGTAAAGAAATTGATTACATATAAAACATACCATTGATAACTCTATCAACAAAATCATTCATGAAATTGTAATCAGCTTCATTGATTATATTTTCTGAATGAACTCGTGAAGTAGGAGAATCTTAAGTTATTATTAAATTAATTAATAAAAATTGATTACATATAAAACATACCATTGATAACTCTATCAACAAAATCATTCATGAAATTGTAATCAGCTTCATTAATTATATTTTCTGAATGAACTCGTAAAGTAGGAGAATCTTAAATTATTATTAAATTAATTAATAAAAATTGATCACATATAAAACATACCATTGATAACTCTATCAACAAAATCATTCATAAAATTGTAATCATCTTCATTAATTATATTTTCTGAATGAACTCGTGAGGTAAAAGATTCTTAAATTATTATTAAATTAATTAATAAAAATTGATTAAATATAAAACATACCATTGATAACTCTATCAACAAAATCATTCATGAAATTGTAATCATCTTCATTAATTATATCCTCTAGACGAACTCGTAATGTAGAAGAATCTTAAATTATCATCAAATTAATAATTAAAAATTGATTACATATAAAACATACCATTGATAACTCTATCAACAAAATCATTCATGAAATTGTAATCAGCTTCATTAATTATATTTTCTGAACGAATTCGTAAAGTAGGAGAATCTTAAATTATTATTAAATTAATTAATAAAAATTGATCACATATAAAACATACCATTGATAACTCTATCAACAAAATCGTTCATGAAATTGTAATCATCTTCATTAGTTATATTTTTTGAATGAACTCGTGAGGTAGAAGATTCTTAAAATATTTTTAAATTAATTAATAAAAATTGATTACATATAAAACATACCATTGATAACTCTATCAACAAAATCACTCATGAAATTGTAATCATCTTCATTAATTATATCCTCTAGACGAACTCGTGAAGTAGAAGAATCTTAAATTATCATCAAATTAATAATTAAAAATTGATTACATATAAAACATACCATTGATAACTCTATCAACAAAATCATTCATGAAATTGTAATCAGCTTCATTAATTATATTTTCTGAACGAACTCGTGAAGTAGGTGAATCTTAAATTATTATTAAATTAAGTAATAAAATTTGATTACAATTACTTACTAGACATTGTTATTGGTTTATCATCACAGAACAGAAAGGTGATAGATATTGAATTGTTTAAAGACACAAAAAAACGTAATCGAATAAATGAGATATTGGGTAGAAATTTTTGTTATATTTATATTATATCAGAATCATCAGATCTTTTGACAAAGAAGCGTTAATCAAAGCATGTCGTTTAACTAAATGATAACAAAAAGAAACCCTCTCGTAAGGTAAATGACGTTAGGTTTTTTAGATCTTTCGACTCTAAAGAAAAAACAATAATTCTTTTTATTACTATAATCGATATTTTTAAATAAAATAAAAAACACGATTAAATATAGACTTCATAACAGCATCCGAATTTGAAAGCAGAAATACACTTTTAATTTGTTGTGATCTTTAATTCAAAAAGTGATAAGTAATACATTCAGCATCCTTTATTTATTATTCATATCTCACAATAATTCCCATGTTCTACAATTATCTTTAAACTTGAAATCATTTTTTACCACAACGTTTTATTAATGCTTAACTTTAAATTATATTTCTATTATCAATAATAGTGATACTATAAATGACACCATATTATATAGTAATTAGAATATATTTTCTTGTTTAAAATTTCTATTGTTTCCAAATTTTATATATCACATTAAAAAATAAAATTATATCTACCTATATAATTACTATTGCAACCTTTTTTATTTATTATTAAAAGCTTAATTGAACGTTTTTTATAATATAATAGGGTTAAGAAAAAAAATACTTTAAAAATTGTATAAAATTAATATTGCACAAAACAAATCTAATTATTAATTTTAATAAAAAAGGAGCAAAGATTATTGAACAAACAAAGAAGTAATTCATGTCAATAAATAAAAATGTTAAAATTGTTAAATATATACTTTTACCATCAAAGATATATACAGCAATACAGACATAAATTTGTAATAATAAACATCTTTTTGATTATAATCATAATATATGTATTTTTCCTATTCACAACATTTTAAAACTTCTTCGGAAAATATTTTTACGTACTTTTAAACTTGTCATTGTTTATAGAGAGAAAGATGTAAAAACGTTGCATAATCAATTAAATATGAAGATAAAATTTGGAAAAAATATACATTTTTTTAAATAATTATATACTTTTAAAACTCTATTTCTTCTTGAACATATTTTTGCTTACCCTCTATTGGAACATTTATATTTCTAAACACTTTTTCACATTTGTGATATGGTAGTATATATCGTACTAATTACATAAATCTTGATGATTATCTAACGACTGTAAAGAAAGAAGTTATACATTATACTTGTCATTTAAGACAACTTTTTTTGTATGAATACAAAAAAATAAAATAATATTAATAATATTTACTTTAAAAATGTTATAATAAAAACTGTATTGGGAATATGGCAATCTTTACAGTTAGCCAACATAAAAAAAATTATTATAAATATTTGATACATGTGGAAATTTGTTGAATCCTTACTCTTGATTTAAGTAATTAAATCATTTTCCATATATGTTTTTTGTAAAAATCTTATAACTAAAATCTATATAATGATACATTCTTTTTAGATTCATGATCCTAAATAGGAAAACCTAAAATATTATTATTAGTTGTCCATAAAATATCCATACACTCTTAAGAAAAGTTTAACAATTTAATTTATCCTCTTCTTCTATAGTTATGAATTGGATCAAATCTATAGAGAGCATTATATGGTTGTAAAAGACGAAGCTCCTCGTTTACTAAATATGCATCCATAAGAACATTGACAAAATTAGAAGGAATCAATCCACCAATTTTAATATGGATAGAATCATTATTTCTTTGTCCACGTTGACCATTAAAAGTAGATGAATGGGACATTCTTACAATTAAAGTAAAGTTGTGGTAGTAAAAATACAAAAACATAGATTCAAAAATTGGTAAAATGAATCTGTTTGTATTGTTAGATGTTTCAAAGAATCCATTAACATATCCACGATTTGATGGTGTGTCAACAAGAATAAATCTTCTATCATCTTCATAGGTGATTTCATATTGTTGTCTGAGCGCATCATAATCAAAAGAATTATTATTAACTCTTGAAAAATTTTTGTGAAAGTAGCATTCTAACAATGTTCTTGAATAAAGAAATTCAGAATATTTTTGAAAAATTCTAGATGCAATAGGATAATAATCACGTACATTTTTGTTCAGATGTTTAGTGATGATAAAACAAATTATATCCGGAATTGTTGTAATAAGAAATTGCTTTACCTTATACAATTTATAAACTTCATCATAAATAGTAGAACCTGAATTCAGCATGCCATTATTATTTCCGATTCTAGTAGCATCTAAATTATGGATTTCATTGTAGAGAAAATCAAATTGAAAATCTATTGCTTTTCTTAAAATCTCCAGTAACTTTTGGAAAATTGCTATGATTGAGAACCGTACTTTATCACTTCTAAAGAAGTTGGCATTAAAATCTAAAATAAAGGCATTAGTTTTCAAATTATATAAAAACTTACAATCCGTAGATTCTACTTGTGAAACTACTAACAATGAAATATCGTTAATTGCACTAGGTCTAGCAACATTATTTGTTGGATTCCTTTCTAAAGACTCATTATTTAATTCACCATCAAATGAAGCTTCGATATCATCAAAAATTGGGTCTATTCTAATCGGTTCCAATTCTTGTAAAAATGGACCATCGTCTTCTTGTATTATACCTATAGCTTCATCATTTGATCTTGGGTTTTCAGGAGAACCAAATATTGTGTTAAATCTTTGTCCAAATTCTCTAAGATTTAAATATTCATTTAAGGGCATTTGTTCCTCGAAACAATCTTCAGCATAATGTAATGTGACGAAAGTATCTGCTTCAATTGGAATTGGTATATTGATTTCATTATATACTTCCATATGTTCTCTATCTCCATTTCTTACATCCAATAAATGAGGTTCATCGTCAACCACCATTTGTACGTCATCTATATCCTCGTACTCCATAATTTCTATATTGAAATTTTCATCATTCATATTTTCATCATCCATACTTTCATCATCCATATTTTCATCATTCATATTTTCATCGTCCATACTTTCATCATTCATATTTTCATCATTCATATTTTCATCATATATATTCTCCTCTTCCATAATGTCATCATTTGATAAAGAAGCGTAGTCGCGTTCTAAAATCATCCAAAAATAAAAAATGATTACATAATTAAAAAATTTACCATTATTATAAACATCAACTGGATAATTTGTTACGTTGTTATTACCATGATAAATTAAGTCCTCTGGACCATAATTTGTGTTAGAATTATCTATAGAATAAAAAAATTATAATTACTATACAATTCAATCAAAAACTTACCAGTCATAGCTTATAAAATCACCACTGTATCAAAAAAATTGTTAAGAAAAATAAAAATGAAAGACTGTTTAGTAAAATTGTGATTCTCGTACACGCTTAAATTATCATCCAATTTTACGTAGAAAGAATATCAAGCTTTCAATAAAGCATATTTTATACACAATAGTACAAAAAGGCAATTTTTCTTTAGAGGTATTAAAGACATAACATATTGTTTTTAAACTTTTATATCATTATCAAAAGGATAAAATTTTTTTAGGTAATGTTAAAATATTTAAAATGATTTTGAACATTAAAATTTTGTGTAATAGAAAAGAATTGATTAAAAATATAAATTAAATGTAGGAATTTTTTTTATTATTTTATAGTAAATAGTATAAAAAAAACAATAATATTATGGGAAATTAATTTTAAAAAAAGTATCAACGATTTAATAAATGTCAGTTGAAGATTTGGCAACATAGTTTTTACCGTTTAATTTTTATTGAGAACAACCAACATATGTTATCATATCTTATGTTTTAAGATATGAATTGAAATACAAAAATGACAAGAAATACCTTCAATTAATTATTCTTTTTCTCTTTGCGAGAAGGTGGTCTTGAGACTTGAAATCTATTCTCATCGTATGAGATATTAACTATGGCAATAAAAAAAATTAATAATTTATTAATTTAAACATACTTTTTTTTTCTTCGATGCTTCCTGAATCGTTATTTTCACTATCCTCTTGATTTTGATTCTCATTTTGAAAGAGAGCAAAATATTCTTTTCTAAGTATTATTCTATAGTGATTATATGAAACATTATCAACAGGCTCAGATATAGGAAGTCTTTTTTTTATTTTCATTTTTGGTGATAAAGTAAAATCACCATTATTAATTTCTTCATCTTTTTCATTATAGATATATTTTACTGTTTCTACAAAAAGCTCCTTGATATTTCCTCGTACACTTGATTTATTTATTTGATCAGAAACTATAAAAATAAAAAAAAGATTTTAATGGTTGTTAAGATATGTATTCAATTTACCATTGTTGCAATCAGTTGTAAAAGAACTATCTTTAGAACATTTATAACAGTTTCTTTTTTCTTCTCGGAAGCTTATTAATTTTGAACTATCATGATTAACTTCAAGAGATTCTGATTTATTAGTTGGCTCATCCTTTTTAGCAACAGGTTGTGTTATCTCTCCAGAATTATCTATAATTATAATTTAAAAAAAGTAATTTTAATACGTACTTTCAGTGTTTCTAAGTTCGTCAATATAAAATGCGTTTGGATCATATTCCATAACTGGGAGATCGTCAGGAGAATTTGAAGCTAAAGGCTCTGTATTGTTAATTAAATGAAGAATTGAAAGCATATACTCCGCTGGTTTAAAATCAGATTCAGGAGCTCTAGTAACTTAAAATATACAAGATTATAAATATTTTTTTGTCAACTAACCTTTATAAACACTATCAAATTGCCCTCTGTTATTATATTGACTATCATCAAAACTTGAATAATCACGTTTCTCTGGAACTTCAGTAACAGTATTCATAATTAATATTTTTCCTTTGTAAAAATAACCAATTTCTAGAAAAATAAGTAAGAAATTACCTTTAAATATATTTCAAAATTTGATTAAGAAAAATTAAAAATGTTTTAGAACATTTATACTTATTTTTGGTAAAAAGTCTTATACAACACATTTTAATTATATTAAATAAGACTTCTAACACCTATTATACTTTAAACACATAAGATTAATTTAACAATACTTATTTAAATCATATTTATTGTATGCCAATCTTACATATATTCATTCTTTTTAAATTATTCAAACAAAAGTATAATGTAACGTATATATAATTATTATATTCTAGACTTTTTCTTTAAAACAAATGTATTCAATTTTTAAATTTTTCTAAACAGACATTTTTATTTTATAATGATGGAGAAGAATGTGAGGTGTTGTATAATTAACTTTTATCAAATACATGGAATAGTATTTTACTTCTCTTTTTGTTCAATATTACATTTAAACATTTAAGTATACTTTTTTGAATAATATGTAATATAAAATATAAATGTGCCATTGTTTAAATATCTGTTTAGATAAGAAATGATATAATTAAATTTCAAAAATTTATATTTGCATTTTGTTGTTTAAAAGGTTATTATATTTAACATTAAAATTGAAATGGTAATTGATATGCCGATATATATATATAATATTAATATCATTGAAAAAAGTATAATCCATTTAAATTATTATTTTTCATGACGTTTTGGAAATAAGTAATGTGATTATATTTTAACACAAATATTCGATTCCTTAACGTCTTGCAGTTTTTTAAGAAGAAAAAACTATAAATTATACATTTTGTCCTTTATCAAAAAAAAAGATATATATAAAATTTTATTTTTAGAATATGCTTATAAACATTTAATGAACTCAAAATGATTTGTTTTTAGACTTTCATTAAATGACAACATGTTAATATGCAAATTTAATAATACACAAAAAAGTTTTTCAATTACGTCAGAAAACGTTTTCACCCTAAAGGACAGTAAACTGTATAATAAATTAAATCTTGCTGCAAAATATTTCTTAACATTATTTCTTTTCCAGATTATATATTTACTTAGAAAAATAAGAAAAAACAACAATCTGACAAAAAATTATTTTTACTTAAAAAAAAAATTGAAATAAAGGAAAGATAATACAAGGATTTTTTGATATAAGGATTATCTACTAAGCACCAATTAATGAAACACTTTTTTCTCCCTTCTTTAAAATAACAATTTCGTTCTGTACACATCTAAAAATTATATACAAGAAGAAATGTGGATATCTTTTTTTCTATCTCTTCACAAAGTAAGTGCATAATAAATTATCAGTAAAATAAAACACATTAAATCTAATATTTCTCTTCGTTACCTTGATATTTAATTATTAATAAATTAATTTGAACTTTAAATATATATTAAAATATGACAATTAATTTATAAGACCATTACATATACCTGCTGAAAAATGTTTTTTTACCACCTCAACACCACTTTATACTCTACATACTTATAAAACTTTCTCCTTTCACAAAACATATCTATATTTTAATGATTATATCTAATTAGTAAATATATAAGTAAAAAATGATAAACTAGTTAATTAACTGTAGTTTAATACCTTAAATATGATATCTTTAAATGATATATTATTATACAGACTCATATAAACATATAATTTTATATGTTTTAATCTATATGGAGATATAAATATCATTTATGTTTAAGTAACGGCTCAGGTATATCCAAACACTTGGATATTTATCAACATTATTCTCTTTTCTTTGTGTAAATATATAAATTGCCATGTTTCCCTGACAACGTCTTTTCTAAATTAGAAGCTGGAATGATTATTATTATCAAATTTTAATATTATATCAAAAATTAATGTCGTTATTTTATTCTAAATAAAATTTTTTGTTTCATAAAAACTTTATATCTATTAATTTCTAGATTTTAATACTAACTTCATATCATCATGAATATAATGCACTTTTTATTTATTTTAATAATTTCTAATCTTCCATCGAGTAAACAACTTTCTGAAGACTGTTCTTGGAGACATAATTTAACTGGTATGTTTTTCGTTTCTATAAAAAAATTAACATCAAAAATCATCTAGATATTGAACATGTTTCTGGAAGAACAGTTGAGGTATTAGAAAATTGTTTATACTATTATTTAATACAAAAAAATATGGAAAGTAGTGGAACACATTTTGAATCTATTCTCAATTCTCCTCCTGAAGATTCTGTTGTTACTATAACTATTGATCATTTTGTTATTCATTCTGTTGAAGCATCCAAAAAAAGTATGAATCAATTTTATATTCATGGTGATTTATTTCTGGTAAGTATTTTTATATCTTTATATAATTATTTTTTTTATAGAAATGGAATGATTCGCGTTTTGTATGGGATACTAATGAATGGAAAATTGAAGAATTTGCCTTGCATGATACTCATCATGTATGGACACCAACATTCATTGATGAAACATTCTGTTCAACTGGATTTGATTGTATTACAAAGATATTGGATGTAGAAATTGAAAGCACTGGTATTATATCAGCCCGACTCTCATTTAGATTACCCTCATTTTGTAGTACAAATTATAATGATTATCCTGAAGAGTCAAATGACTGCTGTATATTTTTATCAATAATTGAATCCGATAAATCTTTCTTTTTTGATATTCAAACTAAAAAGAAAGCTCCAGTTACAAAAAATGTTGTATTATCAGTTGGTAACGATTTTATGATAAACAATCACGAAATGAAAGAAATATCATCCTGGTTTGTTGAGGATAGAAAAATTGATGTCGTTAAAGTTGGTGGTTTACGTAGCCAATTTCTTCGTGTTTGCATACATGCTTACAAAAAAATGCCAACATTAAAGATGGCTTTAAGAATACCAATATCAATTGCAACAATGCTTATGTTAATGGCACCAATGTTTGGAGATCTCAAAACTCAAGCTTATGTTAAATTAATAACATTATGTTTGCAAACAATATGCTTCCTTTATTTATGCTCAATTGCACCCGAAACAGGATTTGGTGGTAAAAAACCAAAGATTTGTAAGTTTCAAGTTATTATATACATTTATTTTGTATATATATTTATAGATTCATTCTATGAATTTCTTGTTGGACTCAGTTTTTTGAATATTCTCTTTACTTTATTTTCTCTTGCAATGAGTCGTATCAGAAGGAATGTCCCTCCAACACATAATTTATACTTAGTTGCTAAATTAATAAATAGATATATGTGTTGTACGGAACCAGAACCATCAATGAACTATACGAGACAGATAGATGAAGTAATGGATCGGGGACAAAATGCTATTTTAACTCCAGATACCAATGATTATAGAATGCAGTGGTCACATATTT
The DNA here is from genome assembly GCA_000941615.1 of Parastrongyloides trichosuri. Classification (NCBI taxonomy): domain Eukaryota; kingdom Metazoa; phylum Nematoda; class Chromadorea; order Rhabditida; family Strongyloididae; genus Parastrongyloides; species Parastrongyloides trichosuri. The sequence continues at coordinate 868,039 of LM523160.1, forward strand.
GGGTTGCTTTAAATCATGTAATGGCGGCTTTAACAATGTGTATCTTTATAATAGTACTTATTTGTGATATTTTATAAGGCCTAATAATATAAGACATTATTATGTATGTTGCGCGAAGATAAGATAATATCACATTGTCAATAATAATAATATTACATAACAAACAAGTATCAAAAACATCTCTATCTTTATGTCCCAAGAGCTGAAAATATTATTTTTCTATATTTTTTCTTTAAAAGCTTTTTAATGTAGAACAGAAAAAGTAAAATCCTGATCAATTTTGTTTTTCAAAACATCCATGTTACCATAAATTTTTAAAAAAAAAATTTGTATATTTATCCATTAAATTTTCATTCTTTTTTGTTTTAAATTTAAATAACAATACAGAAAGACTGAATATATAAATAATTAAAAAAAATATTAAAAATATGATTATTATTTAATAAGTTGCAAAGGATTAAGTATATATCAAAAAAACATATTTTATAATTAATTGTTATTTATATATATGAATTAATTTTTAAAATATAATTATAAGAGATATATAAAAAAGAGTTTTGGTGTGTTGATGTATGCAGATTATATAAGAGTGTGCTTAAAACCGATTACTTTTGTTAGGGAATTCATTTTATTGTAAGTTTTGTATTTGCAGATGCAACCTAAAATTGTGATAATTAATTGTTTTACATCATAATTATTTGGGTTTGTGAAAAGAATAAAAAAAAAGACTGTCGAAACATACTGTAACAGAAAGGATACAGATAAATAAGTTTAATTTTCTAATAAAACAAATCCTTCATTCCAGAATACATTTTTTTGTCTTTAATATTGTGAAAAGAGTTATACATTCTTGATAATTGACCTCTGGCTGGATTTCTACCAAATGGGACACGAACAACAAGTCTTCTTTTAGTTATTGTATTAATTATTTGATCGTATGGATTATTGTTAATATCGGCAAGATATCTATTATCCATAATATCACCAATTTGATAATTGTTATTTTCCATATGTCTATAAAATACGTTTAAAAAAATTATTTATACATTTTTAATAGTTTATTAATAAAGCTTACGGTTGGGAAAATATAATTGTCATGAAGGAAAGAAATATGTATGCATACTTTAGTATAGCGTAATAAGAAGTATTAATCATGGTGAAACTTCTGAAAAATATTATATAAATAAAAATTTTATAGTTAAATAATAATAACATAAAAGTAAAATTTAAAGAATATAAAAAAATCATTGAGTTTTAAGCTGTCTGCATGGTACGAAATTTTTTTAATAACAAAGGCGGATCCTTTTAAAGTTTAGTTTTGTTTTTTTATTCCTATATATATAAGAGACCTCATTTCAATAAATGTGTACTATTATAATATAAAAAAATTACTTATTAATATTTTATATTTTCTAAAACTTTAAAGTTAGATGACTTTAAAAAGTTTTTGATAAAAAAAAATATAAATGAAAAAATAATTATATCAATCATGAACTGATACAAGAAAATGTTAATAAATGATGAATTTATGTATTATAAAAAGAGTATTATTGAGAAATATCTTTTAAGACCATTCATTATCTTTTAATAAATAAAAATGATGCTAAATGTGTCAGAATTTTAAGATATATATAATATACTATCATGATTGTAATATTTAAGCAGTAGACTTTAAGAGAGAATGTTCTGATTATTTTCTTAAACCAACAATTATATCTCATTCGGTCATTGGAAGGAATAATAAAGGAAATTAAAATGTATTTGTAACCAACTTTTTATATATAAAATATATATTTTAAACAAATTTTTATTGTAATTCATTTATCTTTTAAATAAATATGACGCAATTTTTAAAAAGAATGTTTAGGAACAATCAACAATTTTTGATGCCAAAAATTTTTATTCAAAATTAGTTTTATTATTATAAAAACATCAATTAGAAATAAAATAAGTTTTTTTTNTTTTTTTTCATATATTGTAGTTCTTTTAAAATAATATTATTACATCAATATAAGAGAGACAATTGACTTCCGATATCAGTTGCATATAATAAGAAATATTTCTTCAAAAAGTAAAGGTTAGTTTTTTTGACCGTTTTCAGAAAGAATAGAAGAAACATTGTGCAATAATAATGTATTTCAACTATTGTGTATATTAATTTATAAAAGGATTAAAAATTATCCTATTAAAATATATAAAATTTTTATTATATTATAAAAATAAGTAGAAAAAATTATTGTATTATCAATATCGTGTTTACTTACAAGAAATAATAAATGAGAAAAACATTAAATTAACAATGTTAGCATTTCTTTACTCTATTTTTATTCAAAAAGAATAAAATCAAATGGTAATTTTAATAAATAACAAATTTATAGATAAATTAAATTAATAAAAACAATTATTCTTATGTAATGTCTAAGAAAAAAAATGTAGTTTGATGTAATGTTGTCATCAGTTTTCTATTAATAAACAGGAGAATGAGGAACCATAGAAGATTAATTAAGTATACTTTTATGAAATGAACTTAAACATAGAGTTGAAAAGAAGGATAAACTGTCAATTTTTATAGTGGGCACAGTTGAAATCTTTCTATTATAAGTGTGTGCTTATTCAATTAAAATTGAACTTACTATTATATATACCAGTAATATATTTTGATAAAATAGGAATAATTTCAAATATATATGTATATACTAACTATTTTAAAATGGAGAAAAAAATTTGAAAATAAATATACGATTTATTTTTAATGAATATCATTAAAATCAAACTATATATTCTGATTCCTATTATCCGATGGGAATTGAATATTAGTTTATATAAAAATAAAAAAAAGATTATGTTATGGATAAAATTTACTCTTTTGATTTTATTTTTAATTAAATATTAATTTTTCTATTTATTTTGGTTGTATCCTTTTTATTAATTTACTTATCCTTTTAAAGCTTGAATAAAAATTAGTTTACGATTGTATAATTAAAATTGGGGTATAAAATATTTTCAATCTAATTTAAAATATTCCTTTTATTTAGTACTTTTCTAAGTTGGATAAGGATAAAATTTAATTTAAGATATAGATAAATGACTTCCTTATATTTGAAAGCAAAAAAAAATATATGTGATATAAAAATTTGCAATTTTTTTCTTTTCAAATATTGGGATAAAAATAAATCATTTTTTTAGTAAACAACTCATTAAAAATATTATTTTGTAAATGGAAATCTTTAATCTTTAATAATTACATATATTATCACTCATAAAAATTTCTTTTCTCCTTATTTCTTATTACTATCTTTCCGTTGTTTTTTATTAGTAAAATGAAAGGTTTATGTTTTTGATACAGAAGTATACTCTCTCCAACAGTTTCTTCCAAGTAAGACCAACTTTCCTGTAATCATCGTTTTTTCTATCTATTCGATATCTATTTTCAATACTGTTAGAGTAAAATGTTACATCATTTAATGGAGAATTTTGGCATCTCTATGATGCCATATAAATCTCAATTAAGATGTTTTTCAATGGCATTCTATGGAAACGCTGACCATGATAAGATTGCCCAACTTAATTTTGGTGGAAAAGTAAGTTTATTTGATGATAATTATATCTTTTAAACATATTATTTTTTAGATTCTTTTACCAAGTAGTGCTCTAGACTATTTAATGAGGGGAAATATTGAATATCCAATGATGTTTAAACTTTCTAATGTCAAATCTGATGTTCAAAAAGTTACTCATTGTGGTGTTTTGGAATTCAGTGCTGAAGAAGGAAAAGTCTACCTTCCAATTTGGGTGAGTAAATTTTTTTTTTTTTTAAATAGATAATTTTTAATCCTTTAGATGATGCGTCAGTTGTTATTGAATGATGGAGATCATGTATCAATTGAGTATGTGCAATTACCAAAAGCATCCTACGCTAAATTAAAGCCACAATCTGTTGACTTTCTTGATATCACTGATCCAAGAGCTGTTCTTGAAACTGAACTTGCGAAATATTGTTGCTTTACAATTAATGATCTTATTACCTTCCGATACAATGATACTGACTATAGTGTTAAGGTAATTGAATTAAAACCAGCTAATGCTGTAAGTGTAATCGAATGTGATTTGAACGTTGATTTTGCTCCACCTGAAGGTTATCAAGAACCAGAATTTAATAAACCAAATTCTGAAATGCCTGAAGCACCTGAATTACCATCTTACAAGGAGGCCAATGCAAAAGTATTTCAAGGTACTGGTGTTAGATTGGATGGAAAGGATAAAAAAAGAGCGGCTAAAGGTGATGAGAAAGAAATAAAGATGAAAGCTTTGCCGGATATTATTATAAATGAATCATATACTCCTGGGACATTGAACTTTACTAGATACAATTACAAAAATAGAGTCATAATGGCCCAATCAATTAAGGAACACAACGATAAGATTACTGGTGGTGGTTTTGAAACAACTGGCTATTCAACAAGAAATAAAAAAAGATACTAGCAACTATTTATTTGCAAATTATTACTATAAATAATATTTAAACTATATTTTCACAATTATTTTTTGTGTCTTAAACTAAATTGATTTTTTTTAATAACTAAATTTTATTTGATATAAAGTTTATTTAATACCATTTTATTTCCTTGAAATGTATAAAATTTCCCTTTTATTTGTGTTATCAATTACATTGAAATAAAAATGGTTAAAAAATATATTTTTATGTTATTTGATTGATTTCTATTCATTGTTAACAGAAATCAAAATTTATTTTTACATCAATAAAAGATTGAAGTGAATGACCTGTTGTTATGATTAAAGGTTAAAAAAATATGTGTACCTTTGATAAGTGTATATCTAATTGAAGTTGATTTGTTGATAACATTGAAATTAACTTTAAAAATATGAAATGTTAATCTAATTAACCTTTTAGTATAAGTAAGCATTACATATGATACCTTGAAAACTGTCGTAGAAACTTGATTTGTATTCTGAATAAAATTTCTAAAAGAATACTAAATTAGCTTGAAACTAAAATATTCATTATTTAATAAATAGACAGGAAAAGACTTGTTATTTTTTTTTNTTTTTTTTTATTATTAATCAAATCACCTTTTCATAATAGCAAAGTATAAATGTCATACAATATAGCAAAGACCATTATCTTTTCAAAGACTAGTTAAAAATTATCAATAAAGACAGTTAGCATAATCAGGTTCTAAAATGTCGAAAAATTTTTCTTTTAATTTTTATTGCGCAATACCTCTTTATACATTCCCCTTTCTATATGAAGCTTGCTTCTTTTGACTTGTCTAATTTTTATCATAACACCTATGAAACAAAAACTATATTATTTAAATAAGTTAGCATCGTTCTATTGATCATAAAATTGTGTTATACTTCATGAAAATATTGTTATAGACTATTCATTTAGGATCCTAAAGATGTGTTTCTTTGTGAATGAGGACTAATTCAACAATATGTTATAAAGAGGAGAGAGATAAAAAAATGTGTGTACGGAAAGATATAAAATGTTTTCAAGATAACTAGTATTTTTGTAAATATGACTAAGCCTTAAAATTTCCTATTTATTTTCAGAAACTTCTTTCAACTGTTGCATTACTAAATATACTTTCTATATTGTTTACGAAAATAATGAAGGTAGTCATTAAAATATTTTTCTTCTTTCTACTTACAATTCAGGTGAGATAAATAAATAAATTACATTTTTTTTAATCACTCTTTGTCCTTACAGAGCACTACCGGCATTAATCATGAACAAATTACTGTCAATAACAGTTTTGCCGTCTGTCACAACCTGGCACACTTAAATTACAATCTTAAGACACCTCAATACCATAATGCAACAGCCAGGTAATTTTTGAATCTACAAATTAATTCTTTTTACAAAAAATATTTTAGTTTCTTTGCCAAATACCAGAAGCCAGAGTACTTTCTTCATTGTAATGCCAAATCTGTATCCTTTTTATAAATGATGTACATTATATGATATGATATATATATATATATAATTTTTTTAATGCAAATACAATCTGATGACATATTATTTTCATTTTTTATAATACATGATGAAACCAAACAATAAAATTATTCAATATTATACAAAAAATAGCGTCTATTGACGCTTTAAAAAATATATCAAAATACTTGTAAATAAAATATAACATTATATCAAAAAGTGGCAAATAATGGCAAGTGAAAGAATTTACATTACGACCACTCTTTTTTTTTCGTTAAATAAATAAATTTGTTAAAATTTTCCGAACACTCCCATTAATTTTCATCCTTCAATTCACTATTTCTTGAAGATTCTCTTGAAATTGTCTTAACTTCAAGTACGTCATCTCCTACTGAAACCAAATTTGGTCCAACTAATTTAAGAGATCTAGCACGATGAAAAACTGCATAGCGTTCATAAACATCTGACTCTAAAAAACATTGATATTTAGATTATTAAATGATGAAAACAAAGTGCAAATAACTTACCGATATCTAAAACTTTATCAGTTTTACTGTCATCTATTTTGTCTTTCTTAAAAACTTTGATGTTATTAAATAGATATTTAAGTCCACAAAATTTGCAAGTCATCTTTAATTTTTTTCTTTTTCCGATCACACGATCCCACAAAGCACACTAGAAATCTAAAATATAACAGGTATATTATAAAATGAGAACATATTAATATTTATATAAACACAATATATATGGTTAATAAAGATAGGTATATGATGATTATTGTTATATCATAGTGCTAATTTTGAATGTGATCTTTAATATAATTACAATATTACATATACTAATACCTTATCGATACATACATAAATAAAAAAGGATATAGTTATTTTTTTATGAAACAATATAATAATTTTACGTGTATATATAATAATATTTTCGGATAAGAAAAAAAGATAATAAAATCATTAAAAACGTTGAGAGTTTATTCTTCCCAAAAAAATTTTGCCCTTTAATATAATGGCGTTTGCCTGATATTATATAAAGCATACCAGTCTGTACCTCATGTTAGTATGTGATAGATCTAGGGTAACTAATAATATAAGATAATATCAAAAAATGGACGTTTGGAAAAGCATCTTTGGCAAGTACAACTTGCAAAACTATTTCAATCCTATTGAGAAAAACAAAGTGTGTAATCATATAAAATACGTATTAGTGATTTGAGAAAAAAACAATGTAAAGCATGAAGAAATTGTGTGAACTATTAGTAATAATTTTAAAGGGATTTTTGGGCTGTCCTACGTGAATGGAACTGTTTTAATATAATAAAAAATGGGTGGTGAAAATCATGTATTTATAATTTTTACTTTTATAATTGCCATTGTATAAAATATTATAGTTTGGTTGGTACATAATATAATAAAATGTTATATAATAAATAGAAAAACAATATACAACAATTTCATATCGTTAATATGTCTGTCTTTTTAATATAAATTCTGATGAAATCTTCAATTGTCAATAAATATAAAGACTTATTAGAAAAACTTTTTATAAAAGACAAATTAAAAAGTCTAGAAAATTTGTAGAATATGTAATTTTATATTATATAGGGGATGCAAAAAAATTAATTATGTTATGACTGTTGGTTCCTTGCGTCCTGTAAATTGTTCCATTTTACATACATCTAAAGCGGCCAATGCTAATGGTTTAAGAAGGTCTTGTGCGTTTTTATATAAATTTTCTGTGTCATCTTTTGGAATATAATATTCAGCATACAATCTTATTGTTGCACCAGCACTTCCTGTTCCAGAGAGGCGGAAAACAATACGACTACCGTCAGCGAAAAATATTCTAGATCCCTGATTATTTGCAACACTACCATCAACTGGATCAGTATAGTTAAAGTTGTCACCTTTAGTTACCATAAATTTTTTACCGTTTGATTCGATCTCACTTCCAGGTAGGACCAATAATTGTGGTTGTAAAAATGTCATTAACAAATTTGCACCTTGCGCTTCAACATTCTCATAATCATATCTTAAAAATACATTTCTTCCAAATGTTTGCCAATGTTCTTTAATAATTTCTTCAACAGGTTTTTTAAGAAAAGCTAAAATTTGAAGCCATGCTAAAAATGCCCAAATACCATCTTTCTCTCTAATATGATCTGATCCAGTTCCAAATGATTCTTCTCCACAAATTGAAATTTTTCCAGCATCCATAAGATTACCAAAATACTTCCATCCAGTTGGAACCTCATAAACATTAAGTCCTTTAGCTTTCCCAACCAAATCAACAGCCATTCCAGTTGGCATTGATCTTGCATATCCTTTAACTCCTGTCTTTTGAAAATATGGAATGCATTCAAGATTATTTGCAATGACAGCCAATGAATCACTAGGTGTGACAAAGAAGCCATGTTTTCCTAAAATCATATTTCTATCACCATCACCATCAAAAGCAGCACCAATATCATAAGTACCATTTTTCATAACACCGACTAATCCAGCAGCATAAGTAAGATTTGGATCAGGATGTCCCCCTCCAAAATCTGGTTTTGGAATTGCATTTAATACAGATGACTCATTACATCCTAATTCATCGATTAAAATTCTCGTAGCATATGGCCCAGTAACTCCGTGAAGAGAATCAACAAGAACATTAACCCCTGTTGAAAGATATGTTTTGATAGCATTAAAATCAAATATTTCTTTCATTAATTGAACATAATCTTCAACAGAGTCAATAACTTGAACAGTAAAATTTCCAAATCCTTCAATTACATGAGTGTTTGTACCAATGACACCAAAGTCAACTTGAAGGTCGCTACAAATTTCATACTTTGTTATCTTATTAGCCAAATTATAAATTTCATTTGTAACATTGTCTGGAGCTGGTCCACCATTAGAACAATTAAATTTAATTCCAAAGTCATTTTTTGGACCTCCTGGATTATGTGATGCTGTAAGAATAATCCCTCCATCTGTATGATATTTTCTAATTAAATTGGAAACAGCAGGAGTTGATAAGATACCATTTTTTCCAACAATAAGTTTTCCAATCTATAATTTGATTATAAAATATTAATTATTTTTTTCGTATCAAATATAAACATACACCATTAGCAGCTGCAATCTTAATAATAAGATTAATAGCTTCTGGACAAAGATATCTTCCATCTCCACCAACAACAAGTGTTGCTCCACGTTTTTTATCTCCTAGCCCACCATCTATGACGCATTGAATAAAATTTTCAGTGTAATTTTTTTGTTGAAATTCAACTACTTTCTTTCTTAAACCAGAAGTTCCTGGTTTTTGTCCTGGAAATGGTTTTGTTGGAATGCTTTGTGGTACAAATGACATCTCTAGAAAAAAAATATGTATATATATAGCAATCAATAATTGATAAAGGAAATAAAAAAATATGAGAGTTATATGAATGTCAAAATGAAAGAGGATCTAATATATTAAATAATATTTGAAGAACGCTATATAATACAAGAAAAACAAGATAGTGGATAAAGTTGCAATTATTGATACGATGAATAGATATTAAAGAGAGTATAATATAGAATAAAATTAGTATCAATATATACTCTTCCTATAGTCAAAATGATTGGTAAATAAATACTGATATGATAAAGCACGCGTATTTAAATGAGATGTTAAAAAAAAGTAGGTTTTTCAAAATGATAATTATTTCTACAATATTTTGCATAAAATAAAACAACATAGTATCAATAACGTCCTTCAATCAATACAAAAAATTTACAATACTTACTTAGAAAGAATAAAGTCATTACTTTATTTTAATCATCGTTTTACTCAAATGGGAATAAATACCTTATCATTGTTTTTTAAAATTAAAAAATTGATTAGATAAAAATGGGAACATTAATTACATAGAAATGGATTAAGAATGGGTTACTATAATTTTGAAACATAAAATTACCACGAAAAATTATAAAATATATAAATATATTATTTATAATGTTGATTAAATATTTTGAAAAAGCACAAAACAAGTGCAAAGTCACGTATATATTGTGATAAAAAAATACACAGACAGGTGATTTGAATAAGTTGTTTGGTATTTTTCAAAATATTTCTACTTACTCTTTCACGTGCCATCAACTTAATTTATAAATGTTCTTTTTACGCTTTAAAGAAAACACTTTGCTTTGTTAGCAATATACATATACTTTAAAATTTTGGAAGGACATCTATTTTAAAGTAAGTGTAATAATAATGTTTAATGTCAATATGGTTTAAACTGATAAATATGTAAATTGTAAAAAAAATGTTGGAGAGGTAAAATGTTATAAATTATAAAGAAAGATAAATATTAAAAATTAGTTAATCAATTTTTGTGAATAAAGAATAATAATATGAGATGAAAAATTACTATTTAAATATGAAAATTTTTTTACTTTTGTTATAACAAATTTTTGCAAAAGTGTAATGAAAATAAAATATATCTTAATGGAGTTGTGAAATCAAAAAGTTGTTTATATAGGATATGCAAAATGTTTAATAACAATCATTTAAAACGATGATGGCGTGAGTTTCTACCAATATCAGAAAGAGAGATATTGTATATATCTGTTGTAGATTTTGTCATACAATTTTTTAAAAAGATATATTGAAATGGAATGATAAAATAATATTATTTTATTTAATGTGAAAGTGATATTTATTATGGTATAAAAAAATGTATGTTTTTGCTTAAGGAATGCTTTAAATATATATAATAATCATTTTTGATAACAATGAATAAATATTTTACTAAATGATAGAATATATTGAAATATTATTAAGGTTTAAAATTTAAATATTTTAAGTTTATCTAAATTTCATTAATAATGTCTTTGAAACTTATTTTATTTAATATATATATTTTTTAAATTAAAATAAATAATCAACAAAATATTATTCTTTAAAACATTTAACAAATCATCTATTTTTTTCTTCTTTAACTCTTTTCATTTTTAAATAAATATATGTATATATATATGTATTTTTTTCTCTAAAAAAATGATTGTTCATAATGAGTGTTTGATAAGATGATAGTTTGAAGAGTATATGTAAATTTGAATCAAAAATCATGCGTAGGATTTGCTTACATTCTTTCTTTATCTTTTTAGGTTTACAAATTTATATGTTGTTTTAAGAATAGATAACCTTATATATAAGTATATAGATATTTTTCTCATAACAGCATAATTTTTTTGTACTTTTAAGATAAATTAAATTTTTCCAAATAATAATAATTTAATTCATATTATCAAATACTTTACTACTACTTTTTTTCATCCACTTCAAAATTCAGTTTTATCTCAATTATATTTAATGAGAGAATTTTTCTATATATAATATTTTTCAAGATATATAGAAAATAAAATTATTATGAATTATATAAAAAGTATATACTCACTTTTATTGAATATTATTAATTATTGTTTAAGTAATACACACATAACTTTTATTTTAAAAATTTTCACAACATTTTATATTATTGAAAAAATTAAATTTATTATTTCGTTAAATAAAAGTTCAATATTCTCATCTTCATAACACTAACATATCACCTTATGTTATCACTTTTTGATATAACTGTTCAATTGTCTTGAATAAATATTCCTATAAATCATACATTTTTGAAGGTGAAAANAAAAGAAATATAAATTTGGGACTCTTATGTGAAACATTATTCTCTAAACTTCTTTAATTTTTTTTGTTTATCAAGAAAAATATCATTTTAAAAATTTTACACTTTTCAAAGATACGTTATATATATAATTTTTATATATCATCAATTTTTAAATATTTTTTAAGACTCTATACCAACATGCTTCTATTATCTATATGATTCATAAAAATAATATCATAAATTCTAAAACATTAACAACTTCTTCACATCCACAATAAACACCTTCTTCTCTCCATATAATATATTTCCTCCTCATTCATCCTCTTTCATTCATTCTCAATCATTCAAATATAAATAAAAATTTATATTGTTTTATCAATTTTTTTACATTTGATATACCAAAACCACTTAATTTAATACCATAAAAATAAAGCATTGGAAAAAGGGAATATTCATGACATATAACAATTCAAATTAATTTAATAACCATCACCTTCCTTCTTTTTTCTTTTTATCAAGCTGTACATGTCTCTCTCTCCATCTTTTTTTAACAAAATTATTAACCGTTTTCTAATATTATTATTTTTTAAATATCTGATATATATTTTAAAAATATATATATCTTTATATTTTACATGTATATATAAATGTATCTAATATATACAGAAAATTTTAATGAAACAAAAATATTTAATCTCTTTATCCCTTTCTCAACTGTTATTTTTAACCTTTTCCATTAATTACATGCATTTTTAACAATATAACAAAAAAAATTATTTTCATTAAAATATATATAAGCTTTCCTTCAATAATTAAAAGTATCAAAATCATTTATCAAAAAAAATTTTTTCTTGATGTTTCTTCTTGATTACCTATACTATAAAATTGTAAATAATTGATCTACAAATATAGTATGATAATATATATTAATTTTATCTTTTTTAATATTTATAAAATAAACACATAAACAAATATATATTTAATATTTTCTTAAATATTCAAATTCATTTAAAAAAACATTAATATAATATTATATTTTATAAAACAACCTTTTAAAAAGATTATTTTTTATGATATGTCTTAATAAATTATTATCAATAAAGAAAATTTTTATATGTAATAATATATAAACAATAAACTTAATAGATTTTTATTATTTTATTACATTAATTTTGCCATATATATATTTTAAATAACATATATAAAACATTTACATATTTTTTATACCTCCTTATTATTATTTTAAATATATATAAAGTTATAATATTTCTATGAACAATTTATATATATTATTACTATACTATATCTTCTCCATTTGGAGGTAGAATATATAATAGTACGTTTTTGATAGAATAAATTTTATAAAGTGATGAAATGTATATATTCATTTATATATATATATATTTGTTGTATAGATTAATTGTAAAAATTAAAAAATTATTAAAACAGTTATTTTATATTCTAATTTTAACTGTATGACGCATTTATGTATATATATCTATATATCTTTTCATAACAAAAGAAACATACTCATTAATAGTCTCAAGTTTATGGGTGTAGTTAATATGAAAGAATATATATAGTTAATGGCGAATAATCATTCCATATTGTCCACACATTATTTTTTCATTCCTTTTTTCTTTCTATCTCATCTAGATATATCAATTTTTTTAAACTTTTTTTAACCTTTTTGTTTATTTATAGATAAGAAATAAATTTACCTACACATTTCATTTCCTAACCTGTGTTAAATTATCAATCAAAATGTCTCCAACCGACAACCATGATGATGATACGCATGAAAATAAGCCAAAAAAAGTTTATCCAAAAGAGAAGTATCCACGTCGTGACATTACTCATTCAGATATGGATATCAATGATGAAGAGGTAAAGCAAAATGAAGAAAATAATTTTATTATTGATGCAGAAAATCAATCAAATTCCTCAATTTCATATCTTTACTCAATTCTTAAAAGAGATAACAACGGCAATCCTGACAAACCAGACCGTCATAATAAACCTAAAAGTGTTGTATTTGACTTGAATGATACCTTAACTATCGTCCCTGATAATCATTGTCATCATCAAGAGAATGGAAAGTTACTTTCTACAACATCATCATCAACTATTCCATGTATTAATGGAAACAAAAAAGATGGTAGAGAGGAGTCATCCGAGGAATCAGAAAATGAGAAAGAAAAAAAGCAAGAATAAATTAATAAAAAGGCCGCGAAAAATAATTTAAAAAATGTCAAATTGTTAATTTTATCATAAACAATTTTTACTTTAATAAAATTTATATGTATAAAAAAGGGACTATGATATCATAAAGTAAAAAATTAATGAGATAAAATACCCTTTTTTAATTATTTATTAGTTTATTTTAAAAAATTATCAATGATAATTCCTTAAATACATCTTTATCAATAATAAAAAAAGTTTTTATCATTAATTGTAAGCAGAAATTTTTGCATTTGTTAACAAAAAAAAATGTAGTGTTATCTTTGCCATATTACAAAATTTTTATTTTATTATCTTTCAAAATATTTTAGAAATTTTAATTTATAATCCTCTTATTTCGTCCATTCAATTCATCATATAAATATTAAATAATAGTGCAATAGCGCAAAAATTTTATATGACTTTAATGATTGTTGTGATATATCAATAAACAAAAAGTATATATTAATTGCCTTTGTGTTTTTATTTCTTTGAATCAAGTGGATATTATATTTAATAGTTTTAAAAATATTATACATATATCTATTTCTTTCATCATTTTACAAATTTAAACGGATTTCTCTTTATCCTATTGACACGTACAACAATAACATTACAGAATATACACAAACTATTAATTACATTATCATTATTTAACATTATATTTTAAAAGTCTTAATTAATGTTAATATATGTATATTTATTAAACTTTTAAAAACAATCTTCCAAGAAGACGACATTAATATTATAAAATGAAAAATTTAAAAATTCTATTAATCTCCATATATTTAACATTTTTATCTTTTCCCACTTTTTCTACCCTTTTTTCAACTATAATAACCATTTTTTCAAGAGATTTGAAAAGATTAACAACTTTTTTATAAATGGAAAAACTATCATAAAATATGTACTTTTGTCTTTTTAAAATGTTTATAAAAGAAGACTTTCATACAATTTAAAGATCAAAAAGAAACATTAAAATTATGTAAAAATAAAATTCGAATTAAAAAACATTTTTTAAAAATTTATCAATTATTTTGGAAGAAAGTAGATTTCGATTTTATCATAAAATTTTATCAACCTCGTTTGTTAGTTATATTATTTAAAATCAAATAACTATTTTATTAAAAATGCTTAAATTTGACTACTAGAAGTTTAAAAACAACATAAAAAAAGTCCTCATGTCAATTTCCCTCTCTCTCCTACTCTTTTCATCTATCTATTTTGTGTACATGTATTTTAAAACTTTTTGATAATAAAACTTAAGAATATGTATATTATATGTATATGTACTACCTGTGAATTGATTTTTAACTTTTAAGATTTTGTTTTTTTATATCACCACTTTTCTTTCATTTATTTAGAGATAAAATATACAATAAAGCGATAATATTCTATATTATTTATTATTTTTTGTAGATCTTTTAACATTTTTTATATTTTTATACAACTCATACATATATAAGATAGATTTTTAAACATTTTGTTAATTAAAAACTGAAATTTATAATTTTAAATATATAAAATAAAGAATCAAAAATTATTTTTTATGATATCTTATCTAATTTAATATTTAGTTAAACTTTTTAAGTTCATTTTAAATTTAATTTAATTTTTCTTTTTTTCTCAGTTATTAAAATTTAACTTCCTTATGTAACACCATATATACTAGCGGTTACACCATTAATTAAACATTAATGCTATCACAAATATCAATGAGAGAGTGTATGTATAGTTATCTCATGTATGTTATTAAATTAAAAAATATATTAATAAACAAAATTATATTTTTACATATATATAGAATTTTGAATGTTTATTAGAAATTTCATTAAAATATAAATGAAAAATTTTATCATGTACAAATAGATAAAAAATTTATTTAAGAATTTTGTCATATAAAATCAGATTAATTCAAGTAAAGATTAGTTGTAATATGTCATAAAAAATTAGTAAAAAATGAACATATCAAGCTACACTTTACTTTTAGAATATCAGAAATAAATTATATATAGTATTTATATTCAACACTTTTATTTTTACTGATAATATATATATATAAATAAACTGATGAAAAATTACACAAATAAATTTTTTATTTATTTATACCACAATTTTTTTAATAAATAACTCTTCTCCTACTTAATAAGAGTGATAAGGCGAAAGATTATTATATATTTTAATATTTACTTTTTCTCTCTTATACCTCAATTATTGAGAAATACCCCTATCATTAAAATTAAATACATTTTTATCATTAACTTTTTTTATAATATGTCTATAATATATCAATTTAATGCTTCTCAAGATGTATAATAAAGAATCATGCAATAAATAAATTTTTCTTAACATTGAAATAATGATGTTCATTATTATATTATTCTTTTTATTTTTATTTTATCATCTTTCTAATACATGAATGATATCACGAAACCTGTTTATTTAGTTTAAAAATTGTTAACTTACCATCAACAACTTTGATTATCTATTCTTTTTTGTAACTTTTTTATGCTTTTTCTTTCATTTAAAACATTAAAATTAATCAAATTTGAAAGATGACATCTACTTTCCTTGGTATTATTATTTTCTTAACTATTTTTATTCTAATTTATATCTTATCTATATAAATGATGATGATTTTGATACAAACTATATTATACTTTTAATATTCAAAAAATTACCACATTGTAAAGAGTGTATAAAAATATATGTAGTGGAAAAACAAATTAATTTTTGTTTATAATTACTTATTGTTAAAATTTTCTTCTTATCTTTTTAGCAATAATATCTGTTACAAAATATTATTTTTAAATGTATGTAATTTTTTTAATATCTTTTTTACTAATATTTTTATATTGTACTATTAAATCTATTTTTCTTAAAATCAAAAATTGTTAAAACAAACATATAATAAATATTTTTATCACTGTTTATACAAAGTATAAACTTTATCACTCTTAAGAATGAAAAATTATCTCTTATAAACATTTTGTTTCAAAAAAGAAATTATTCTAATAACCAATTAATAAGATTCTTTTTAACTTTGACCTATTAAAAATGCACTATATTAATATTATCTCCAATTCATTATAATTCATTTAAGATACCATATTATTAAATTAAATCATATGCTTAAATGTATAAAAATTAATAAAGATCAATATATTAACAATTAATTTATGCATTTACATATATATTGGTTCATGATAACTGAAATATTACATATAATACCATCTATATAAATATATATTTTCTTATCACGTGGTAAAGTTTGGTTCTTTATTCTTCAAAACTTTAATTACCCCCTTTAATTATAATAATTAATTTTTTGCTTTCAAAACATAACTTATTAAAATAAAAATTGAATTTTTTTCTTTGGATTATTATTATATATAATATTTAAACAATATATTTTAAATAATTTTTAAAGCTTCATATATTTAATAAATCACATGCAAAAGACTGGAATTGCATTGGCTGCTTATAACCCTAATCAGGAAAAAACTTCTGTAATGGGTAAATGTATGTTATTAATAAAAATTATTAATTTTTTAATTAATTAAAAATATTTTTTCTTTTTTTATGTAATTATTTTATAGTTATTGGTTCATGTCTGGTATGTGGAGAAGAATCAACCGGAAAGCATTATGGAATTATTAGCTGTTTAGGGTGTAAAACATTCTTTCGTAGGTAAGATATTTTAAAAGAAAATTATATTAAATATTAATAAATGATATCATGAATAATAATTAACATTATACATAAATATAAATTAATAATTTTATTACATTTTGTAGAGCTGTCGTTCACCAGCAAGATATGAATTGTAAAAGGCAAGGAAAATGTGTGTTGGAAAGAAATGCAAGAAAAGCATGTAGAGCATGCCGGTATCGCAAATGTCTTGAAATGGGTATGTCAAAAGCTGCACTACAACCGAGAAGAGATTTAATTGGATGTAGGAAAATTAATCAAATGAATAAAAAAAGACTTTTAGAAGGTGAAGGATCACATAATAGTATTAATAATAAAAATATAAACAATTATATCGCAAAAGTATCTCATGTACCAAGTAGTGCTTCAAATAGAAATAATACTGAGCTATTACATACAATAATAAAATTAACAAAACTTGATCGTGATATAAGAACAAGAAAGTATGATTCATTAAAATGTCAATCAGAGATAAAAAATTTAGCACAACAATTAGATAATCAATCTCCAGAAGAAAATGATAAGAAATTTATAACACCACAAAGTATTGGATCTCCAACACAAGATAAATTAAAAATAATGTTAGCGGAAGATATTGCAAAAGTATGTAGTATGGAATTAATAGCAATGATTGAATGGTCACGTACACTTCCTTGTTTTAATCAACTGCCACCATCTGATCAGCTGATGCTACTGAAAAGATATGCTGTTCAACACCTGATTTTAGAGCATGGATATTACACATCACAATTTAATTTTAATGATGTATGGATGATATCTAATGGAACGTGCATGCCAAGAAATTGTAGCTCAAATAATAATAATTATGTTGATTCCTGTTCAGAGGATAGGAAATGGAGACAGGAAAAATTATATAAGCCAATGACGGAGCGCTGTATAGATGAGGTGGTAGCTCCATTAAAAAGATTACAATTAATGCCAGAGGAGTTATTGACTTTAAAAATAAGTATGCTTTATCAGTGTGGGAATCATTTAAATAAGGATGAATCTACTTTATTAATATCAGAAAAATCTCGAAAAATAATTATAGATGCAAGAAATCGCTGTTATGAAGCATTATTCTTATATTATAAACATATAAAATATAAAAATTATGAAGGTAAATTAAAAATAAGAAATTATAAATTAATTACTTAAT
Source organism: Parastrongyloides trichosuri (assembly GCA_000941615.1). Classification (NCBI taxonomy): domain Eukaryota; kingdom Metazoa; phylum Nematoda; class Chromadorea; order Rhabditida; family Strongyloididae; genus Parastrongyloides; species Parastrongyloides trichosuri. The sequence goes on from LM523160.1 coordinate 886,738, forward strand.
TTTTTTAATTGTAGAAAGATTTGGTAATGTAATATTAACAATTAGTGGAATTGTCTCGGCTGCAACTGCTGTGCAGGAGAGTTATCAAATAATGAGATTATTTAAAATTGTGCCATTTGACCGTTTGGCGGAGCAATTGCTTTTTCATATTAATGAATAATAATATTTTTCTCAAAAATAATTTCATCTCGTGTATGATATAAGACCAAACATATATCTTCTCAGGCCTATAATTAAAATTCATCTTGAACTTTTAAAAATATATAACATACACCAGCTTCTTGACGAATTTTAAAATTTATTATTAACTATGTATATATAAATTTTATCTTTATAATTATAATAAATCCTTCTTTATTTTCATGGCTTTTGCTGAATGAACACATATATTTTTGCTATTATAAATGATTTATTATTAGAAATAATGCAAAATAAATTATTGCTAAGTTTACAAAAGGTGATATTACGTAATATTATATAATAATTGGAGGTTTTATTTTAAATAAGCTATCATATACTTTTAATATATTATATATAATTGTGTGATGTATACATACAGATGTAGATATATGTTGTGTAGAAATAATACAAGATTAAAAATGAGCCAATAAAATATGATGGATTTTTATTAAATTGGCAAATAAAATACTATTAATATTAAGATAAGGAGTAATAAAATATGATTACAAAAATATCAAATCACGCAATTTTCTTTTTCTTCTTTATGTTTCTATAGTAACTCTCTTGTTTTTTTAAGACCAATTTTCAATTGTATTTAAGTAAAACGAGAGAAATACATGTAAGTATAGATGTTGTGATTTTTCTTTATTTTAACATTTCTTAAAATACAATTATATATATCTTTTAAATATATATAATATTTTTACTCCTATTTTACCAAAAGAGTCAAAATTATTTGAAAAGGCAAAAAAAGGAAATAAATATAGAGGCAAACATTATTTGAATGAAAATTAATTTAAACGATATAGTTTATTTTTTTTTCTCCTTTTTTCACAACAAAAATTTTTATAATATATTTTTATTTTAAACCTAAAATTATTTATTATAAAACCATAATATCTAATGAATATATTCACTTATATTTTTGTATATATGATAATTTTTATTGAAACAATCTGTTAAAAAAATAATTATTAGTTTTTAATGCTAGTTGTAATATATATAAAATTTTTTCGTTCCACAACTTTTCTTCCCACACAAAAATTTTGAAAACTAAATTTATTATTACTCATAATTAATTAAAATTTTTCTTAATGTAAAAGATAGTTTGAAGGAAATGTATTTTTGTTTACTTAAAATTAAAGTTTATAAAATTTGTATCTTTTGTTTAATTTTTATAAAAGACTCTGATATCATCATTTAAAGAAAAAATTAAAAAGAGAATAAAAAATATAAATAAATAGGAAGTTCAAATTTTTTTAATTGTATTTTCAAAAATTAAATTCATGATTATGTCATGAAGAAGAAAAAGAATAATTTTTTTTTAAACTTTTTATAATTATTTTAATTCCATTTTATATATTTTCTATTATCATTACAAAAAATTAAATATCAGGATCTTTTTTCTTCATTATTAAATAGTTCATCCTTTTTCTAATTTTATAAAAATGGAAATTTTTGTTATATATATAATAGTATCTATTATATACTAAATATTTTGTATATGGTTGTGGTGTTTGGTACAAAAATATATTATAATATAATAAATGAATTTTAAAAATTTATACCTCATTAATAAACACCTTTATTTTTCAAACATTTTTCTTTTACTTTTATGAGGTATTAATATATCTAAGTATGATATATTAAATATACTTATTTATATATTGAATCGTTTTTATTTCTTTTCACATTATTCAATGAACAGAAATAATAAATTTTCATTTTCTTTATTAGATTTTTCTTATAAAAATTAATATTTATACATGTATAAATTTTATTTTTTATAAAAATAATTATACAATCATTATTTAATATATTACAATTTTTAGTTTCTTCTAATTTAATTATTAATAAAACATTCATTTTTATGGGTAATTTTTAGAAAATATTAAAATTATATATTTATATTTAATTGGGGTCGGTACCTAAAGATTTATTATCTATTATATATATGGTATGATATAAACTAGGTATTTTTTAAATATATTCATAACCATGGGTTCATCTATGTGTAAACCTAAGAGAAAAAAGGTTACTGGATCATCATGGGTAGCTGAAGATTACGAAAATCCTTTTAAAAGTTTTTCTAAAAAAGAAAGAATGTGCTTGAGGGAAACATTTCAGGTAATTAGTTTTGATTTTCTTAATTAATTCTTTTATAGAAACTTTCTGAACCAAAAGAGATTGTGGGAATAATATTTGTTGATATAATTAATGATATTGTTCCTGAATTAAAAAAAGTTTTTGGCGTTGAGAGAGCTCCCAAAGTAAGTATGTTAAAAATGCCAAAATTAGGAGGTCATGTTGCAAGGTTCACAGAACTAATTGATCAGGTTAGATTAAGTATTAATATCAATTATTTAAAATAATATTTATTCAGTTGACCACCATGCTTGGATTAACAGAAAATCTTGTTGGTGCCTGGCAGTTAATTCGCAAAACCGGAAGAAGCCACACAAAGCAATCTTTTCTTGAAAGTAATCAAAATCAATTAGAAAAAAATTATTTTTCAATTGTTGGTATGAATTTTATAAGAGAATTTATACCGTATTTAACAGGTGAAAAGGTATAGATATATTATTAATAAAATAGAATTGATTGTAAAATATTAAAATTAATTATTCTTTATTATAGGATGAAGGGGTAGAAGATAAAAAAAAAGTTCGTTTTGCAAATAATTATACACCTCAAATGATAAAGGATGTCTGGATGAGATTTTTTGAAATAATAATAACACAATTAACAGAGTCATTTGAGTTGGAAAAACAAAAAAGAATAAATATGGCCAATCAAAAAACACTAGCCCCTCATCAACATATAGAAGAAGACCAACGTCGGAAACGGCAAGCTGCACAGGTAAGTAGTGCTATAAATATATATGTATTTTAAAATAAAATTAAGGAGCATTTTCTTTATATAAAACAAGGAAGTAAGAATTTATTAAAAAGCTATTCATTTTTTATTAACAATTTTAAAAGAACTTTTATAAAATTTACATATCACCATTTTTAAGTGGGTTGCATTACACACATCTAAGAATTTTCTTTTATGTTCATTTAAGATATTTATTAAAAAGGCAAAGAAAGAATAAAAATATGTCTTTTCCAATATTTTTGTAACTCTACTATCAGCTTAACGATACACTTGATGCATTTAAAAATCCCTTATCAAAAAAAAAAGATTTTTCTTAAAACAACAATATTTTTTTCATTTTTATTTTTCAGAAGGAAAAGACTGAGGAAGAAAGTTATGAATATGAAGTAAATAAACCACAGGAGGAATTATTTGAAGATCCGTTTTAAACAATTTTCTACAAAAATGTGATGAAAAACATTTGTGTATATATAATTATTTGAAGAATGCATTTTGAGTAATGAAACCTAATAAGTTAGTTTTAAATAATGATATCATAATGTTTATTATTATTATAATGAGATAAAAAGCTCAAAATAGGTTTGTTTGAAGATTTATATATATAACATATATCAATCTTACACATCACGTCATAATACAAGGGAAAAAAAAAAGACCCAATTTATTTCTTCCTTTTTCAATTATAACTTTCTCAACCACAAGTTTTTATTGTCAAATAGCCCATAAACTTCAAAATCAGAATTTGTATATTAGTGTTGGTGGTGGTGATATAAAATGGCTATATATAGAGAATATCGCACTTTAAAAAACTATAAATAATTTAATAACGTTTATTTTTATTTTATAGACTTTAAATAATATACTTAAAATTTCATTTTACTATTATTAATATAAAATTAACAAGAAAACAAAATCTTTCTCTTTTTGTGATATAAAATACTTTATTTTATATAATCGATGTTATCAAAATAAAAATGGAAAATAAAAAGAAAATAATTTGTGAAATTTTTCTATTTAGAATATGATGTGATTATATTTTAATTAAAGAATAAAATGGTTTATCTTAAAATTGTAATTATATGAGAGTTAAAATTCAAAAAAATAAAAAAAATTTTATCTCCATGGTTTGTGTTTTCGACTCTTCAATTATAGTTGTATGTTATGAATGAGTGTATTATTATTTGAATAGTTTTTGTTTATGTATGATTGATCATCAAAATCTATATTTTCAAAGTATAGTAGGTAGTTAAGTATGATAGTTGTTAAAAGAGATCTATATTTTTTTTCGCCTATTTTAAGATAATTTGTTTCCAATTGGACTTGAACTAAAAAAGCTGGTGTCAAAAAATTTTCGTAAAATTAAAAGTTATTGCGGTAAAATATAAAAAAAAAAAAACATTATGTTGATTGCCAATGAATAATTTAGTCACAGTTATTCTTATCTTAATAATCCAGATGTTGATCCAAATTTTAATTGTATCTCTTCTATATTGTCTAAGCATAGACAGGTTCCTTTTACATTACTTTCTTTATCTTCTTCTATAGGGTAATCTGTTATTTGGTCTGAATGCCAAGAAAATATTTTATAGTTATCACCAAAATTTAAACAGTAACTTGCACAATTATTTAATGTTACTTCACTTATTCTAGCAAGTTCATTTCCTTTAATAATGTGATCAGCAAATTTATCTCTATCATAATCATCTAAAAAAAAATGTATATTTTTATCATTCAATTATAAAAAATTACCAAGATCTAAGCATAGTCCAAAATGAGCATTAGCTTTCTCCTCAACAGTGCCATTAAGAGACCTTGTTTTATGAGTACAAATTCCCTCTTCATTTTCTATCCATTCGTATGCCATGCAGCAAAAATCTTCTAAACATGCCTTAGCACATGATCTTTGTGTTCTTTTATATATTTGGCGGTAGTCAGCTCCGTTTATAGTTAAATTTTTGGGAAAGTTGAAACAAAACTCTCCTAAAAATTATAAAATTAATGATTCATGAAATAATAATAAACAAGCGATAAACTTACCACGACTTTCTAAACAATTAGCAGTAAGTAAAAGTAAAATTAAAGTAGTTGAAAAGGATAGAGATAATTTTCCACCTTTGCCTTCTGTATAAATCATTTTGGTTAAAAAAATCAAAACGCTTAAGAATCCCATTGATAAATCAGCAATTAATTGCTTTTTATTTTTCAATGAATCTTGTAACAATGATTGAAATATTGTTCTTTCCTCCTTATTACTTGAAAAGTCAACAATGTTTTCTTCATCTTTTATATAGTTTGTTTTCATCATTTTTTTTTATTTCTTTTACAATGACAGGTAAACAATGTATATTTTATCCAAAATCCAGAGAATAAAAATTTGAATAATGATGAATCACAAAATTAATATATATATTTTTACTGGAAAAAGTTTTTTCAGCCTAAAAAAATATTATCATAATTAATAATTAAATATAAAATAAATTGATCAAAAGGTTTAGCTTATCATCAAGAAATATAAATAAATGTTTACTCAAATTAATATATAAAACATTTTTAGGAGAAGTCTTTTGTAATGAATCGGCCGGTGAATGGTTATATATAGGACCAATTTGGCATAAAATTACTTTGCGGAGTTTATAGCAATCATTTAAGTTAACATTTTTAAATATCAATGAGGAAGTGTTTTCAAAAGTATTTTATAGTTTCATTACACAATTGACACGCCCAGTATACTTTTTAGCCGGTAATTTGTTTTTTGAATAAAAATTTTTAGTTACTATTTTTGAATGGTTTTTATAGAAAATTTTAAGCTGAATTATTAGTAAGAAACAGGAAGTCGAGAAAGGATGATGATTTTTCTGACGTTTGTAGAAGGATAATTGAAATAAGGCTTTTTAATTAAAGAGAAGTTTTATGGAGAAGATATTAAAATAATCACACTTTAGTAAGCAACTAAAATTTAATTGAATAATATTAAAATAATGTTTTATATTTTTAATATTATAAGTTCAAATATTTTATATCTCGACGTTTCAAATTATTACTTTTATTATATAAAAGTAAAGATTGAATGAATAATATAAAAAAGGATCAGGTTAGAAACAGATTTTAAAGCTGCTAATATTTTAAAAATTAGTATTTAACAGCATTACATACACATTGTTAATATATTATTTAGTATTACAATAAATTAAATATAATTTTTATTATTTCATAGAATTTTTTTAAATTTATTACATATATACTATAACTTCCTAAATATGGAATTTGAAGGCGTATTATTAATTAAAAACACAGGAAGAGAAATTAATTTTTGTTTAAATAAGGTAATAGAAAAACTTGTTTCCTCGGAAATAATTAATATAAATTCATATATATTTTTGACGTATAAATTTTTTATAATGATTTTCTTTTTAAAATGTTTTTAAGATTGTTTTTAACTAATTTTTATGAAATATGCAGATAATAAATGCTTATCCGTAAAAAGGTCGTATGTTGAAACGCCTTCTGACTAATTAGTTGAAAATTATTTAAATGTATTATTATGTAGAGATAATCATTAATAATCTTGAAAATATGATTTTTAATGAATTACAGTAATGGAAATTTTTTCATAGAAATCGAAAAAAGCTTATCCATCTGGGGATATTTATAAAATAGAAAGAACGTATATTTGCTTTTTTGATTCTCCCAGTAGAAATGAATGTATAAATGCTTTGAAGAATTATAATAAAAATAAAATTCTTTTTTAGGTGAATCACGTCATTATTCAAGGAATGAAATGATACAATCGTTTTTGTTAGGTACAATAATTAAATCCTTCTAAAAATAAATATTTATTGTTATATCCTATATGTTTACTTCAAAATATTTTAATTTAATAGCTAAACATATCTTTACAAATAGAACAACATTTTTATCAAAGATTAACAAAATATAAAATCTCTGCATCTTTCTGTGCACTTTCAAAACAATATTTTAAAAATTAGTAATATTAAAGAAAGGAGATCAAAATACTTTGATTTAAAAAGAGTTTTAATTTTGTTTATATATATATATATATTTGATATGCAAAAGATGTTTCCATCAAAAGTCTCGAATTAATCAAGCTGAAGACTGTGAGCATTTTATTAAAAGCCAATTGTTCGCCTACGCTATCGTGTGTGTTTCAAAATTTATACAATTATCCTAGAAAATGACAAGGTTTCTTACAATTCAATACATTTCATTGCCTTTCAAATTATTATTCATTACTTCCTTTCATATCTAATCGCTTCGATGAGATATTTACCTCAAGAAGAATTGATGGAGTAAAAATAAATAAAAAGTTTATATCACATTTTCTTTATATTTTGATATATGTTAAGGTACTAATATTTAAAGGCATATATGACAATAGTTACTATGCGTATACTTGGTACTATTTTTGGCATTTTATTTATCTTTTTTAAAATTATATTATAAGGTTGAATTAAAAGTAAATATAGTATAACAAAAAACAAACCTCCTTAATATTCATTCATAATAGTATGGATTCTTTAACTTATTAGAATTCGACTAGAGTATACAAAAAAAAATAATTAAATTTTAAATATTTACAAAACTTTGTGTTGAATTTAAATGATTAATATAATCGTTTTATTATTTAATCAAAAAAGATGACGTAATTTTTATAATTTATGATTATTCGATTAGTTAAAAAAATTACACAAAATAATCATACATTGAACAAGTAATAATTTGCTAAAAATTATCCTAGTATCATAATATATGCTGTAATGGTTTTTTAATTTAAAAAGTTCCTGGTTCACAGTACATAAAGTACGGAATAATAATTTAAAAAGAATAAGTTAACCTTAATAATTATATTTTAAAAATTTTAAAAATAAAATTATACTTTCACAATCCTTAACTTATGTTATCACAAAATTATAATCTTTTTGTGCTTTCACTTATGTTTACTTCTAAAAAGATGACGATGTAGTCAGATAAAAATTCTTCCTCCTTAATTTATTTTTTTTTTAAAAAAAAAGGGACAATATATTCCTTCTTCTTTATTTTATAACTAATATATGGTATATCAACAATGTATTATTAATAAAAATTGTTGAAAAATTTTTTCTTAACAATCTTTATAAAGGAAACATCATATCAAAAATAAAATGTCAAAAATATAATATTTAAAAATGTACTTAAAAAAGAAAACTTTATTTATAGGTAACGAAGCGTAAAAATTACGTACTAAATTTTTCTAAGAATGTTTTTATTAATTTTCCATGGACAGTATAAGGAAGTCTAAATTATGTAAAATAAAATATAAATTTTACGAGTATTTTTAAAAATAATGTACAATATACATATAAATTTTTAAGGAGAGAAATATTTATGTGAAAAGCAATAATAAATGATAAATTAAAAGAACACATTAATAAGTTTAAATATTTCATATTGATCACTGATTACTATTATCATAAATTAAACTATTTGCCAGGTACATAATAACACAATTGAGTCTAGACATATAAATAATTAAAATTTAATGAGAATTGAAACGGAACTTTTTAAAGATAATCAAAGTAATAGTTTAAGATTTCAAATTTTAACATTAAAATATTATAATCTTTGATACCTTGATCATTTTGTAATTAAAAGTTTAATAGGCATTTTAATGTGAACAGAATAATTAATTCTTATATATATTATTTACCTGTTTTCATTAAAATTGGTAAATTAAAACTTCAACACTTTATTAAATAAGCATTTTGTTTAACAAATTTTTTGAAAAATGAAAAAGGATATTTAAGAAAGTATCCTTTAATCCTGTATTAGCTGCCAATTTCATCAACCTATTTTTCTATTGCCAAGTTTTGATATTAAGGATATGAAATCTGAAAAAACAAGGAAATACTTTTTTCTATGCTTTTAAAAGATTAGCTTATATTAATTCCTTAATTTTTAAAAGTCTTTACATTATTTTAGAAACAATTTTCTTACAAAGAGTTTTGTTTTAAACATTTTTGGAAAATAGAGTATTTGAGTCATAATCATATAAGCATGATTTCACAATAGAGATGAGTTGATGCACAATCAAAGTTATAACGTTGTTAAATACAAATAAACGTGTCAACCTGTTATAAATATTGCTTTGTATTGTTCAATTATACAATATCGCATAAAATCTATATATTTTTAGATTAACTATTAAGTCCTAAATTCTAATTGTAACATTTTTTAATAAAAGATTAACAGTATTATTATTTTATTATTAATTTTAAAATAATTTTTTATATATAACAATGATTTGGAAGCGGATAGTTGCAAATTATGTATTATTAGTTTTGATATTACTAGTAGTCATAGAAATATCAACACAACGTATGATAACTCCTGGAATCATGTCTGAAGATGTTACGGTTCATACAGATATGGTATGTTAATAAGAATAATAATGATAATATAAAAAATATATTTCAGATTGAATATATGGGATTTCCGCAACCATCATTAAATGGTACAGAAGTTGAAATAAAGTTTTCTTGTCAACCAGAGTCTATACTTAAATTTACAGCAGAAGTCGTCATAAGGAGTTCTCCATGCGATAGAGAATTTTATGATGCAACATCAACAGAAGCATCTAATATAAAAAATATGCTAACATACTACTTTAATGATAATGAAACAATACCCCCAACGTATGAATATAAAGAATTTTTATATTATCGTTCTAAGCCACTACAATTTGATTGTGCTAATACCCATGAAGCACCAATATTTTTTGAACAATTTGGAAGTGATGTCAAAGACTTTGTCAACGTCATTAATAAGAATGGTAAACGTGTTAAAAAATCAGTAGTTTCTGAAAATAATGATAATAATATTTTTAAAAGAAACACATTATCATCATGGCATCCTATTAAAACTTTACCACAAGATGCTATATATTTTCTAATCATAAAAATAACTCCAATTAGTGGAATATCTTCAAATAACCTTGAAATTATAAAACTTACAATTCAATGGAAATCAAAACATGGATATTTAAATGCTATTGACTATCCATTATTAAATTTTTATAAGTTTATGGTAATTACATATTGTGCAATGCTATGTATTTGGTTATACTTATGTTTAAGAAAATGGAAAGATCTATTAAAGATTCAATTTTGGATAGGTATTGTAATATTAGTTGGACTGATAGAAAAAGCTGTATTCTTATCAGAATTTTCAACTGTTAATGAAACAGGATATACAACTGTAGGGATGATCGAAGTAGGTTTTTTTTAGTGAGATATACGATTTAATATTTTAATTAAAATGATTTTAGTTTGCAGAGATTATATCTGCTTTTAAAAGAACATTATCAAGGATATTAATAATAATTGTAAGTATAGGATATGGTGTTGTGAAACCAAGATTAGGTGAAACACTTAATCAAGTAACTGTGATAGGAGGATTATATTTTGTCTTCTCAGTTATAGAAGGATTAATAAGAACGTCATGGAAAAGCGCAGAAGCTATAAAAGAAAGGCAACTAGCTGCATTACCACTAATCGTTTTTGAAGTAGCAATTTTTTGGTGGATATTTACTTCTTTAACAACCACGATAAGAGCATTAAGAATAAGAAATAATGACGTGAAACTAAGATTATATTCAAATTTTGCCAATGTTTTGGGTATATCTGTGATTATTTCGATACTCTTTATGATATGGTTTTTATCAAACCATGTATTTCAGCACTGCTTAACAGATTGGAAAGAATTATGGTTTGACACAGCTTTTTGGCATCTGCTATTTTGTAGTGTATTAATCTCAATCATGATATTATGGAGACCAGCAAATAATAACCAACGATTTGCTTTCACACCACTATTAGATGATTCAGAAGATGATTGTGATGAATCTTTTCCATTAGGTACATCTTGTGTTGATGAAAATGTTTCAAAAAGATCTGTAGGGATTGATATAAAAAATGATTCAGTAAGGAAGAGTGATATTGATGAAAAAATTGAGGATGATTTAAAATGGATTGAAGAAAATATTCCTACAACTTTTGCTGAGAGATTCCTTTTGGATGACGATGAAGATAATGATTCAAAAGAACTTGAAATGTCAAAAATACTTTAGGGAGCAAATTTACAAATTTTTATCAATGTTCAATAATCAAAAATACTAAAAAAAAATTATTATTATTCAATTATAAGATTTATTAAAACTTTTAATGGGATTATATTATTTATTTATGTTCAAAAAACCCTGTCTTTATTCAAATTTTTAAATAATATTATAAAAAAATTTTTATTAAAAAAAATTGTCACCTGTCTTAAAAAGAAATTGGAATGATGCACATAATGATATCATCTTTATATTGACTTCAGATATTCGCATTTAAATCTCTTGTATTTATTTCATTAAATAATATTTTTATGTATTTTTTATCTCCTTATATCCTACTATTGAAATTACAATGAATTAAGAATATATTTTTTAAAATTTAACATACTTTTAATAGCTTTAAAATTTTCATTTTAGATGTCAGATAACACCCGCGAACATTCTAATAACGAAATTAGAGAAGTATTTGAATCGTACGATACTGTTGGAGATGGACTTATTTTTGCCAAGCAAATTGGTGATGTTTTGAGGGCATTAAATTTAAAGCCTACCGAAGCAGATATACACAGATATGTATCACATTACAGTTCTCCAGAAGAAAGAATTGTTTTTGGAGATTTTTTATACACTTATCAAGCTGCTCGCAATTTGTGCAATCCTGTACCATTAGAAGAAATAATTGAAGGATTATCCCATTTTGATAAAGAAGGTAATGGAATGATTAAGGTGGCTGAACTTCGTCATATTTTAACAACACTTGGAGAGCGTCTTGCTGATGATGAAGTTGATAAATTAATTGAAGGACATGCTGACTCAAGAGGGAATATTAATATTGCAGATTTTGTCAAGAAGATTGTTGAACTAGATGTAAGTATATATGGTTTTTCATTTTGATAACTTTTAATTATATCTTTATAGTAATCATCGATATCAACAAATATTATACACAACAAGCAAATATTCATTTAAATTATTTTCTAAACATTCGCTTATTTTCATTATATATCATTGCCTTTTCAAATATAATTATTTATATGTTTATTTATTCTCAGGTTTCTAACCTAATTTAATATTTATCAACATTTAATGTCTATATGTCAATTTACTTTATAGTCTTATACTAAAAATGATGTCATTTATTCCAAACTATTATCATATATCTGATGAAGATTTAGGAAAAAACAATTATGAATTATATCAATCACTTTTTGATGGGGTAAGTTTTTCTTATATAGAATTCATTGTATATTAATTGGTTTTTTATAGATTCCTGATGATCATCCAGGATATCCACCAGATTGTTTTTTGTTTGTTGCTGCAAAATTATTCAATATGAGTCGTGCAGATTGGGAAAGAGTAAGAATAAGAAATTAACTTTTAATTGAATTAATTTAGATTTCTACCCTTTGTTTGAATCCAAATGGTTTATTTGATCGTCATAGTTTCTTTATATTCTTGAAAATAGCAGCAGTACAACAAGCTAATGCTGAAGTGAATGAAGCAACATTGAAAGGAGAATACCCAATGGCAAAATATTTGGAAGAAGATTGGATGATACCACAAGATCGTTTACAAATTTATCAGTCAATCTTTGATGCTAAGAATAAAATTGGTGGTAAGATAAGTAAAGAAGATGTTTACCAAACTTCAAAAATAAGAAACTTTATGATACATAAATGTTGTGAAGATTATTTTTACCTTACAGACTTTGATAAGGATGGATATCATGACTTTAGCGAGTTTGTTGCTATAATGGAATTGATACATAAGACCTTAACATTGCCTAACCAAGATATTCAGGATAATGTTCAAAGCTATTTAATATCTAATAACAAAGTTTTTCCTTTTAAAGTTATATGGGATAATCTGAGAAAAAGTGGATTTAATAAAGAAACTTATGAAACTCAAATAACAGCTTACGTTCCTGGAATGAGAGCAATTCCTAAAGGGGATCCAACTGCTGATTTTCATGAAAAGAAGATGTCTTTAAATTGCCAGAATGTTGAATTATCAAGAACAGCTGCCCAACTTAAGAAAGATGGTGATAATGCTAAGGCTCTTCTAAATGAACATCATCAAAAAATTGAAGAAGCTGTTAAGATGCGTGATGGTATAAAATTGCGTGCTGGAGAGTTAAAGAATCAAATACGTAATTTGGAACAAAGACAGAAAGATGGAAAAGTTTTGATAGATGAAAAGAAGGAACATTTAGAAAATTTGAAGAAAAGTTATAATAAGCAAAAGGAACATCTTGAAACAGAGAAAGTGGATTTATTAAGAATGAGAAAGATTACAAATAACGTTGTTGATTATAAGAATGAAATGGAGAATGTTATTGCTGATTTACAACAAAGAAAGTATGAATTAACAAATGAATTGGTAGCTGAGAGAGATTCTTTAATTCAGGCATTAAACGATCATTTGAAGAAGAAAAACTCATTATATTCTAATGATAGGCTCTTAAGCCTGGTTGATGAATTTAAAATTTACAAGCCATACATTGATGAAAGAACTGCTTACATGGCAGCATGCGTAGAAGCATTGGACAAAGATCAAATTCCTAATATTTCCAAAGCTTTTGTTAGGTTCCAAAGTACCAAAGACGGTATCTATGAACCCGCTTCCTTTCCAAATACCCAAGATCTCATTTAATCGAGAACAGTGATAAAGTCCATGTAATATTCAAGCAGCAAATTTTTATTTTCGAAGTATTAAAGTTTAAAAAAGCATACATATTACGACAGTGTCGTAACATTTATGTTATGCTAAACTGTGCAAGTAAAGAATTATATAAAACTTAAGAAAGAAAACAAACTGATTTATTTTTTTAACTTTATGTTTATATTTTTATATAATGCAAATAATTAGAAATAGATTACATCAGCATACATTTATATAAAATATCTTGATATTCTTAAACGCAATAGCTTTATTTGGTTAAAAATTAGTCTTAATCTAGCAATTTATAATCTTGAAACATTTCACATTTGTTTAACTAAAAAACATATTAGTAATATTATAACAATACATAAAAATCATATATAGCATCAATGTTTTATTCAAGATAAAAAAGATACAAATTTTAGCAAGTTTCAACAAGTATTTAAAGTAAAAAAAATTGTCTTTTATTTTTTTCTTTTCGTTTGGCAATTTTTTTCCACATCCGACAGATGAAACTTCTAATTTTTTTTTGAATTTTTACTTCGGCCTTTTTCTTGGCATCTTTAACATCCGATGAAATCATGACAAATGGAGGTGGTTGAACAGCAGCTTGTTATTCTGAAACTTTTCCTTCTTTCTTTCCAATCTGACCAATTGGTGATGGAGATTTTTGACTTTTACTTCCTCCATCACTTGGTTCCTTCGATTGTTTTCCATGTCCACCTGCACGTTTCTTTTTAGAATGCTCCTTTTCACCTCTCTTAATTTGAACTGTTTGATATTATTAAAAAACCTAAAAAATTTAAAAAATATTAAGAATATATAAAAATATTAGAAATATATATAAATAATAAAAATGTAAAAAATATTAATATATAAAAAATTTTGTGTCTCAAGTAGATTATATACCATAGAGTATGACGTACAGAATCATCAAGTATTCTTATAAAACAATTTATAAAAAAAATTTATTGTAATATTAATAATTTAAAATATAGAAAACATGAAAATTAATTTGATAAAGTCTAAGTTTTCATATGTTTTATTATTAAATATAATAAAAACAATTTATATTTAGTATTATCTCAAAAAGGATATATTTATTTACATTACAATACAAAAAATATCATATTTTGAGCCCTACAATTAATGATCCTTGTGTTTTATCATTAACCTGCCATTTTTTGCAATAAATCAAACATCTAAAAATTAAATAATTATAATAAAAAATATATCTTCTTACCGTTTGTTTATGTTGTGCTTCAAGATCAATAAAATCTTGCTTTAATTCTTCTATTGTCTCTATTTTTTCTCCTAACATTTGTAATGCTTCATCTAGAAGTACTTTATTCTCAGCCTCCTTTCCTTCTACTTCTTTATACTTTTCGTTTAATACTTTTAGTTCATCTTCAAGTTTTATAATCATTCGTTTATTGCTCAATGAAGCATCTGCTAATTCTTTAATATCATTAACATATCTATACATATTATCACAATTTTCACATGATCCTTCCAAATACCAATCAATTCTGATAGGAGAAGATAATTTATCTCCATTATTATCATAATATTCAATGGATTTATCTGTACTATCAATAATAGTTGGTTCATGTATAGATATTTGATTGTTAGCAATAGAATTTTCTGACTTATTCCTACCCATATTTTGTTCCGAAATGATAATAGCATTATTTCTTTCTTTTATTAAATCATATCTTTTGTTTAATAATGAGATATCCTTTTGTAAAACTGATATAATAGCATCTAGTTGTGTTAAATGGTTACAAGATTTCTCTATGGTTTTATAAAGAATAGATGGTTTTATAATATCATTTAATATATCTGGAATTGCCTTCAATGTTGATGTTGTTCTCTCTACTTTTAATTCTAATTCAATAACTTTGCTCTTCTCTTCATGGTATCTTTTATCTAATGATTTATATAAAGCATCTTTTTCACTTAGTAATTTTTTAGTATTTGATAATTTATCTATAAGGTGCTGTCTTTCATTGTCATAAGAATTCACAGCCGCTTTGTGTTTATCTTCAATATCAGCTATAACTCTTGTAAGATCAATATTATCTATAAAAAAATTTTATAATTTTTTTTATTTAAAAAAAAACATTTTCTTACCATGTACAGCTTGTTCTGCTTTAACTTGTAAGTCATTTCTTAACCTTTCATTTTCATTTTGGCATTGTTTTAGCCTCTCTTTTAATTTTTTAAATTGTTTTCTTTCCTCCTCTAATTGTGCTTTATAATCTTCAATGTCACACATCTTAGTTTCATACATATTTTCTTTTGAATTCCATGACTGGCGAATACTTTCTACTTCTGAACGTAATCTTATTATTTCATTTGTATCATTTTTAGTTCTTTCTTCATATTTAACCACGACGCTTTTCATTTCATCATTTTTTATGTCAAGTGCCTTTGAAAGGTCGCTAACTTCTTCAGTTAGTCTTTGACATTCCGCCTTAAAATTAGAATTTTCTAAATTTGATAATTTTAACTTTTTTATTTCTTTGTCTTTCTGCCCTATCTTCTCAGATAACCTCATTCCTTCCTCTCTTAATTCATTTATTATTTTTTCATTCTCTTTGTTTGTTTTTTTCAATGCGTTATGATCTTTCAGTTCTTTCTCCATTATTTTTATTCTCTGTTTTAATATACTAATTTCATTTTCACTTTTTTTAGACATACATGTTAACTCACTTATTCTGCTATCTCTCATTCCTAATTGAATAGACATATTCTTAATTATGATATTCATTTCTTTTACTTGTTCTGATGAGTTAGCAACCTGATTTAAAACATTATCAATTCTGTTTTGAACAACACATAAATTATTGTTTTGCACTGGTCCAGATACAGAAGACCATTCATCAGCTTGTTTTATTATTTCTATATCACTAGAGGCAACAGTATCAGTCTCAAAATTATCATTATTCTTTCTCTCTGGAGAACTTATATTGCTTTCCCATGCATCATGTTCACTATTATCTTTTATATAATTTACATTTTCTACTATCAATGATGCTGAATCATGATTTGGTGATATCTTAAATTAAAAAGTAACAAACAATTTAATATTTAAACTTACTGTACTTGGTGAGCTATCTAACATTAGACATGCTCCTGGGTTTTCGTCATTACGTGAAGGATTTGGTTCTGCATCCACTATTTTATTCTCTTCATGACAAACATGCCAACTATCTGAAGGTGCAAAAACGGTCAATAATTCATTCCCGCTGTTATCATTTTTTTCCTCATTAACATATTCATTACAATCACTTATTTCTTCACGCTCCATATTCTCATCATTGTCCCCTTTTTCTTCTTCCTCCTCTGGTGTTATTTCCAATACTTGATCTATCTTTTGTTGCGCTTGTAGCAAGGCATTTTTAGCCATTTTACTTGCCCAACCAAAATTCATATTCATTGGGACTTCTCTACTTTTTATAATATTAATAATAAATAATTCTCTATAATAAAAATTTAAAATATTTATAACTTTATATAAATAAGAATCACTTGTTTTATCTTTAAACCTCTTGTTTACTATAATTTTTATAAAAAAAACGTTAAATAAAGTAATTAATATATTATAAAATAGTTAATTAATAATTGTTCCCCCACCAACCAAAACACGAAGTATCCTATTTTTTTAGTCTTATTATTAAAATATACTGTTATGTACACTATAAATTACATTTCTTGATGTTTTAACATAGCAGTAATAAAAATATTAACATTAGAAATTTTGTATCAATAAATTGGTTGTATTTTTATCAATAAAATTTTTAGTCTAAACTTTCTCTATATGATTAAAACGTGGCAAATTGAAACTTTAAAATTATAGTTTTAAAAAATTTTTTGTTTGAAAAATGTTTTTAATATGATATGATATATATTTCGACATGTAGGTGAGCATTATATAAAGTTTATAATTATAAATAGTACGTTTATAGTTTCGTATAGAATGACGTATGTGAATAATATGATCTTTATAGACACATTACCCCAATTTTTTTATTGACTTGTATGTATATGAATCCTTTTTTTACTAACTTCTTTTTACCTCCTTATTTGATGAGAGTTATTTTAACTTTCTTTTTTTAACATAATGATTTTTGCATTTAAAAAAGATGAAAGATAATAATATGTATAACGATTGGTATTTGCATAGAATGAGTATAAAAATGGAAAAAGACTTTTAAAGAATAATTATATTTTTGATAAAAAAAATTTCTAAAAAAATTTTATAATTAACTAAATATGATACACCCTAATGAACATGGAAAAAAGAAGTTGACATTATTACATATATTTTATAAAGTTTAAATAGATTATATATATTTTTATGACAACTTCAAACATATATATTTATTTTATAATATCTTGATAATAATGTCATTTTTTTTTCAAAAAAATAATCTAAATTATTTTGGAATGAAAACTATTTTAAGTATTTTTCATAAAAAAACATTTCTTTCCTTCTAATTTTTCAGTTATATTTTTTTCTTTTTTCTAATTTTAATTTATCCCAGAGTATGGTATATTATTATATGAAAATAGATTTCTATATATATTTGAAATTTTAATTTTTAAAAATAGCACCTAAATATATTATTTGTACTATAGATATATTTTAACTTCATTATTCTTGATAAAAAATATATATACATCTTGACATTGACATATCCCATCTAAAATATAGCTTCTATCTTATCTTCTCCATATTTTATATCACTTCTCTTCTCATTATGATACCATCTATTGTTTTTTAGATCTATTTATATTATTACTACAAAGTAATAAGTACATTTATTTTAAAGTTTATATTTTAAATAAAAATTATTTTTTAGTACTCTCCTAATAATAAAATTATATGTAGAAGGCGGAATCTTTAATTGAACAAAATATCTCTCTCTCAAAGATAGATATATATATATTTCATCAATTTTTATTTTGATAAAAATGTATCATATAAAATAAAAGATAAATAAATGAATGCAATTAACGTCATGTTATTAAAAAGCTTATAAATATATATACTTATCAGTATCTATTATGGTTTTGATATTTAATAATAAGATAACTAACATAATTTTTAATATAATAATGCTTTTTAACAAAACATAGCTATATATATATATATATAAATACTTAATTCGTTCCTTTGCTTTGTAAAGATGCAACCATGTGCTGTTTATGAGAATGATTAGAATTATGTATCTTCTCCGTCATAAGAGATATTTAAGTAAAAATCTTTTTAAGATAAAGAAGGAATGGATAAGGTAATGAATTAATACAAAATAAAGTGATTTAAAAAGTGATGTATATTTGGAAGACACGCCAGTCCAACTATTTATTGACGCTTTCTCAACCTTTTTTATAAATTACACAATTTCATAATAATTCAATACATAGTTTTTCTACCGTCCTCTTCTACACACATCAACTGATTAGTAAAAATTTTAATCAAAAGTATATCTATTATACATTTTTTTCTCATTCATTTTATTTATCATATAAATTTAACTTAATGACCTAGTTTATATTATAAAAATTTTTGCTTTCTCCAATGGCCTTTTTATTTTACAAAATTTTGTTTATTACTCTATATTTTTTAAAAAAATGGCAACTAGTAGTATACTACAATGTTATAATATATTTTGAAAAAATTTAAATTGTATATATATATAATTGTTTTAATTCATTACACAATTGTCACTATCACTTTTATTATATAGAAAAGTATCTCCTTTTTTGTTTATTGACGTGAAATTTTAGAGATCTAATATTGTACTTATACTCGTGACAATTTTTACTTATTTTCTTTTTATTAAAATATCTTTTTTGTATATCTTTTTATTTATTAATTTTAAATTACAATATATATTTAAACCGTTATTTAAATATTTTATTTTTTTTAATAATTTTTTGCCTTATTAATATTATTATTTGTTTTCAGGTTTATTTTTTTGTATATCTACTTAAGAAAGAATATGGATTTGGATGATTTATTAGGACGTTTAGAAGAAAAAAGTAATACCTTGTTCTCACATGAATCTACGAATCAGGAAGAAAAGATAATTACTATTGATACAATAACCAATACTTCTAAAAAATTAACCGATGCACTTTCTTTATCATCGGAAAAATTAACATCTTGTGAAAAGNGAAGAGGTGATGAAGAATGGTTATGAGTATTGTGAAAAAGAAAAATTACAATTTTTGCATCCTACGACTGTAAGTTTATATTATCATTTATATTATAAAGAGAGTATATATTTTTAGATGTTAAATGTTGAAAATGAAAGTACAGAAGAGAGGTCTCAAAACACAAATTTTGCAAATAAAGTACAGGAATATAATAATGAGGGAATTGTTGAAGAGATAACAAACAAAAATGATGAGTCAATTTTATTAAATTTTAATGAGAATAACAGTGTAAATATTAGTCATGATTCTTCAGAGTTTTATTATGATAACAATACAATTAACAGTTATAGTTGTAGGAACGAAGCTAAAAAAGTAATTGAATCAGATTTCCAGATTGATGAAGAAGTAGACATGATGATGAATGAAATTTTAAACGATGCTGCAAAGATGGCTGCAGAGATGATTGCAAATGAAGAAAATAAAAATAAACTGGATGGTAACATTGATGATGCAGAGAATCGCAATATTAATGAAAATGAAACAGGTCAAGATAATTTATCAAATTTTACAAATGAGCCCAAAGAAAATATTTCATCTGTGAATGATGATAATAATTGTAAAAATATAAATTTAAATAACTATTCTTTAAATGGAGATATTTATTCAACAATTGATTATACCAAAAAAAAGAATGTATTAGAAGAATTTGGATGTTTGGAGAATGAATCTTTAGGTCAACAAGAAAGACATATCAAATTTAATGAAATATCAGGGGACCTTGATATTCTCAATGGTAATGAGAGTATAAACAATGATAATAAACAAATAAATGTTGAAAATGATAATGAAAATATTATAAATATAGATTATAACAATGAGGAAATGAAACAGGTTTCAAATAACATTGAAAGTATAATAGAGAATTGTGAATTAAATGAAGAAATCATCTCAACAGCAGATGACGTAACTTATGCTACGATAGATGATATAAGTAATATATATGTTGCTGGAAATGTTGAAACAATTCATCAATATAATCCCGATGAAGAAAATAATACTCCAGAGACTTCAACACGCTTTTATGATAATGCTTCAAATATAATGAATGAATTTATGCGTACAAGTAATGAGGAACAAATTGTTGAACATGATACACCTCAACATCGTCCTTCAAGACCAACTAGTGTTGTTGCCTCGACTCATTATATAACTTCAGAATATAATTCTGATATATTAACAGAGAGTGAACGTTTATTGGGTAAAATTGAACCTGTGTGGATTGATGATAAAGAAGCTGACAATTGTATGCTTTGTAATACAAAATTTTCACTTCTTTTACGAAGACATCATTGTAGATCATGTGGAAGAGTCTTATGTAATTCATGTTGTAATCAACGTAAAAGTTTGAAATTTGCTAATGATGATTCAAAGAAGTTTAGAGTATGTGAATCATGTGTAAAAACACTTACAAGAGTTGAAGAAGTTGAAAAAAGAGAAAGAGAACATATCTCTATTTCTGTTTTACAAGAAGATCCAGAACTTCAAGCTGCTGCAATGAATGAAGTTATTATCAATAGAAATGATGATCAATCTGTTCCTGGACCTTCAGGTGTTTTAAGACAAAAGAAGTCTGTTTTAAAAGTTAAGAATACAGAAGAGAAACCATCTAATGGTGAAACTGAACAATCTACAAGTTCTGGATCACGTAGAAGTGTTACCTTCCTTGATGGTGTTGCTCCAGGTGAAGGAGAAGATAATGATGAACCACAGGTGTTTAATACTATTTTAAGTCAAAGAAGAGCACTTAAAAAAATAAAAGGGAAAGGTGGTCCAGCTTTAAGAAAAATGAGAGAAACAAGAATTGCTGAAGAAAGTAAATCATTATTAAGAACAGATTATTGTGTTGTGGCTGATGATGAATATGTTCTTCATAAAAAAACATATGAGGAAATGAATGTAAAATTTAGAGAATTTGAAAGAATTACAATAGCACTTCAAAGAAATATACATGTTATTGTTCAATATAAGAAATTACCTGAATTTAACTGTAGTCATGCTATTTCTTTATTTACAAAAGGATTATCATCAATGGGTGTTGAAGAAATATTATTCATTTGGGAGATTAATGGAGATAAAATTGATAGTTTAGAAATACCATATGAAATGTTAGCTGTTGTTAATGATATTGTAAGTGAAGGGATTGCAATCTCTTCAGACAGTACAGATGTCAAATATGGAGTAAATGTTGTTTATAAAAGATTAAAACAATTATATAAACTTAAGAATGAATTTGCACAAATATTAGGGTTCCATGCAGTTCTTCTTCATCCGGTTAGAAGTCATGATTTCCATAACCTTGAATTACCTATGGCACCATTTTTCATTGGTACATTTATTTACACAAATGAATATAAATGGGCTAGAACAATCCCAAATCGTTTACTTTATTATCTTGGACTTAATACAGGATGTTATCCAACGCCAATTGTTAATTTTAAAAATAGAACATTTTCATTTACAGAAAAATTTCAAACTACAATATTAAAAGTTGCTATAGATTTTAAATCTCAAAAGTATGGTATATCTCAGATTTATGGAAGTTATGTAACATTAACCAATAACAAAGTTAGTTTATGGTTACCTAAATATGCCAAAGAAGATGTTAGAAAGATTGTATTGGAAAATAAAAGTATGATAATAATGGGATTAGATTTTAATTATCATGCTGATAGCCATCTGGTTTGTGAACAACAAGAAAGTGGTTATTTTTCAACAACAATATTTACAAGACCAAATCAAACAAGAGAAAAAACTGGAGCTACTTTTATTATTTTTGATGGTGCTTTAAAAAACACAACAAATAAGATAAGTAGATCAATTGTTGAAGATGGAGCTGTTGTAAGATTAAACATGGATTATATGAATGAATTAGCTACAGCATTGGAGAATGGAAGAGAATATGAATTAACAGATTCTGCTTTTAATTTATCTATTCATTGGTTTGATATATCAGTAAAAAATGAATATTCTCCCCATAAATTTGCTGATTCCAGAATATCACCAATAGATTCACTTTTCATTGGTGATCGTTATCAGTATGGTCTTAATTACATCCGAATATATGAATCCCAAAACATGATTCCCTCTGCCACTGAATGGTCAATTCGTCTTGCTTCCGTTATTCATATTGATGAAGGAAAGATTAGGTCAATTGCACCGTCACGAATTTTTGAAATTGGTGAAATGATTGCAGCCAGGATTGCTTTAACAATTGCACCGTTTATACAAATATTAATATTTAACAATATCAGTCGCATAACCTTCCGTCTTAACATTGAATCTGAAAATAATGTTAAATATACAACAGAAAGTTGGCCATCGTTGGAAGATGAGTATGCTGTATGGAATTTTACAATTGAGGATCAAATAGTACCTTTCCTTTATCAGCTTGTAAACCATACACCAAATGGTCTTAACATTGAACTTAATATGCCAATCATCTCAACAAGACCATTACCATGCTTTGATGAAGAAGAAAAAAGCAGTTAATCGTGTATTAGGAATACTACTTAAAGTATTCTTTGTAAAGTTTGCTTTTTTTCGGGAAAAATTATCAAATTTTTATTATTCAAACAAGTATATATATAGAATACATTCTCAAACAAAATTTCTTATTTTATAGCTTACCATTAAATATTATTAATTTAACATTAACAACAAAAAAAAATTATACCTTATTCATTTATCAAAAATTAGACCTTATTATTTTTTGTCTTGAATATTATTATATTTTTTTTCTTTTTTAAATAAAAAAAAAGTATTCTATATTTATTAAAAATTATCATAAATTATTAACGAAGTTATGTATGTATTCAAAATAATTAAAAAAGATGTCAAAACCATAGTATATAATTGTATGAATAATTATTGTTGGATATATATATAAATGGAACAATTTATAGTTGATAAGCATCTTAATGAAAAAGAGAATAAAATAAATACTGGAAAGCGCATATACGTGTTAAAACGTTGTTTTTAGAATGCTAAGGAGAATATCCATACAATACATAACTTTATTTCACTTTTATAATAGTACTATAAAACACAATAAGTATAGTTTATTGAAAGAAAACGATACTTTTACAATTAAACATTCAAGATAATAATCTTTTAATGGATATGAAAGCTTATATAGGTATTTAAACGAGTATTTCTACTTCATATACGGTTGTTTTTAATAAAAAATAGAGCTATTTCTAAATATTAAGTGATATACAAAGATTGTTTATATTTTTAGTTCCATTTATACATATTTTTTCTACTTTATTTGGAAGTTTAGTCTAATTAAAAATACAATTATCTTGAAGTCTTACGAGAGTCACATTTTTTTTATTAAAGATATCAATAAAAGAATGTTTTTAAATGCACAATTCAAGAAAGATTCTCATGTTAACAATATTGAAGACGATTTTATATTTAGTGATAAAATAGAAGATGTCATCGTGTCAGATGTTTATAAAGACATTAAAATGATAAATAATGTAAGTTACTTTCAATATTTTATTAAATTTTTTGTACTTAATATTATATTATATATATTAGAATATATGGAGCAACAAAATGGTGGAAGAATATCTTCTTAAATTAACAGAATCTTTCTATCACGATAATTATGATGATTGTACTTGTAAGAAGGATACAAATAGGAAAAAATTGTATTCCTTAAAGAATGAGATAAGAAGAGGATTAACAATAAGTGAACCATTTTTTGAAATAATATTAGGATTTGAAGAAATAATATTATGGAAGAAACCCTTTAATTCATTATGTTATATTTGTTGTTTTCTTTATCTCACCTACAATAGATACCTACTGCAAAGCGTCATTTTTCTTATAATGCTCCAACTTTCTTTTAATTATATGTATTTTGTTAAAAAAATTCCATTCTTTAATATTAAAATTTTTCCCCCACGAAAGAAATTATCTTCACCCCTACATAACAAACCAAGTCATCAAATGTTATATGTTGTCCTCCAGAAGGCAGTAATTTATATATCTAATTTATCAAACTTATTAGAAAAAGTCACCAGGTATGTTTTTCAATAAGATTTTTAAACCATATATTATTATTATATTTTTATAGTTTATTTATGTGGCAAAAAGAAAATATAACAGGATTATTTACCGCATTCCTTATGACATTCTTTTTTCTATCAATTTCATTACCCTTAGAAACAGTCATTACCATATCAGTTATCTGTCTAGGCATTAGAATATTTTTAGGAATATATATTGTACAATGTTTACCTCAGACTGGAAAAAGGATAGACTTAATAGCATATATTTTCTCTGAATTATCATTAACCTCGCATAATGAGAATAAGGCATGCAAAGTAAGTGGAAAAAATAAAAAAAGTTTTTATAAAAAATTACGCGAAAATGATGTTAATGTGGAAAGTTATGTTAGAACAAATGTATGGAAAACGAGAGGAAAAGATATCAATTTTTTAGATGTTCCTAAAAGAAAAAATTATGATATTGTTAATGAAGAAATGTCTTATTATCATTCAAGTACATCTTCAAATATATGTTCCGATAATGATGTTATTGATGAGAGGAAAAATTTATTAAAAAACGTATGTTATCAAAGTACAACCATTGACAATTCAAGTAAGATGAAAAATGATAAAAAAAAAATATTAAAACTATTAATTCCTTTTTTAGAATATAAGTGCAATGTTCTTCTGTCATCATCAAAATTTTATGGAAACATAAAATTAGCAACTTTATTTATTGAAAAAACGTGAGTTTCAACAACTTCATAGATTCATTCAATTTTAGACAATTGATTATACGTTATTTTGATTACAAGAAACTTTCTTATATGTATTTACAATATTCATATACCGAATTTTATTCATTAAATATCATAAGTAAGAATCAGAAGATATTAAAAATGAAAAAACATTGTTGTGAATGTATTTTTAGAAAAAAGAATGCAAAAAATTTTAAATTTTATATATTGACAAACTTTGGAGAATTCCTTGAAACTATTGATAAAATCTCATTATTAAAAGGAAAGATTAATCAGTGATCTAGGAACATTCATGATGAATGGATGATAGTATTTTTCAAAAGTATTAGTTATATTATTTTTATATAAAAGCATTCTTGTTTATTCTATATGCATATACTGTCATCATATCTTATAGAAAATGTCATGGAAAATAGCTAAAACTTTAATTAAAGAATGTGAAATATTTTTTATAGTTGAATCCTATTCATATCATTTTAAGATAAACAATAAAAGATTAATTCATTTCAATAATATATGTATTGCGAATATTTTATACAATTTTAAAAAAAAAGAAATAAAAATTATGAATGTTTAATATTTTCATTACTTCCTCCTAATCCTTTTGGCATTTCTTTTTCGTGGCTAATTAAATTTTGTAGCAATTGAAAGTGTTCTTTTGCTTCTATAGGAGCAGACAATTTATGAAGTGGAGCACATGATACTTTTCTAACTACACCGGTTGATTCAGAATTCTTCTTATCCAAAATATGGACAATAACTTCATTATTATCCTCCTCTAAATAATGATGACATACAATATATAATAGCGTGTTATTTTAAAAAAAAAAAACTTACTTTCCATAACTAAGCCATTTCCTATAATGCTACGTTTACGAGCTCGCATAAACGATGAAAGACGTTCTTCAGCATTTACGTCATCTTTTTGAGTATTAGAAATAAATACATTGTTATGCTTCAATTCCATATCAATATGTATAATATGAAAGAAACTATCTGCAAATAAAAAAATGGAATACTTTTTTCCAAAGTTATAAGTTATATAACGAAATGTTGGATAAATAAAAATTTTATAAGATATACATTCACTTTAGATTATACCCGTCTTTTGCAATTAAAAATATATAAAGTCATGTTCAGGAAGATAATTTATAGCCATGAAATTTGTCTTACTAACGTAATAATATAAGGGGAAGTCCTAATGATCTATTGAAACATAAATAATTTCATTGTTTGTCCAGAATTTGAATGCTCTCTTATAATCAAAACTTACTTCCTTGTATAAAGAACTTTATTATTATGAGAAAATTAACAAAATAAAAAAATTTTCTCTTTTCCCGTGATGATATTTTAAATCAACAAATGGGAAGGCAATATAGTTATATGTTGGTTTTTTGATAATTCTACCTCAATGCTTAGGAAATATTATTCATGAAGATTTTTTAACCAAAAAAAAAAATGACAAGTACATTCGATATGCACGTAGGAAAGAGAAAAAAGCAATTGTTTTGTTATCTCTTCTGTCCTTTTCTTAAAAACAATTGTATCACATAGAGAAATGGTAAACAAAATGTTGATAAATAACGAATATTTATTAATGGGACTATTTTGCAAAGAAAAAAAAGTTCATTAAGGTTTTATTATGATTTATACAATGATTGAAGTTAGTTAATTTTGTTAGTTTCTTTCTCATCTGACACTTTGACATTCTTTTCACAAGCTTCTCCTGTGAAACCTAACCCACACATACATGTGAATTGTTTTGTCGTTCCAAAACATATTCCACGTCCATTACATTGTACCGCTGGATCGCATAATTCTAAAAGTAAACAGATAGAGAGAAAAGAATAATACTATAAAAAATAAATTTATAACCTACTGTCACTACAATCGTCCCCAGCAAATCCTAAATTACAAATACAAAATTTTTGTTGTCTGGTACCAATGCAGCTTCCATTATTTGAACAGTCATCGCTAGTGCATGGTTCTTGACTGTTTTCATTCATTTTTTGTGTTATTTCTTTATTAACCTTCTCTCCAGCTTCGGTAAACATCTTTTTAACCTCATTGTTTATTTCTTTTGCAATCTCATCAGGTTCCGTGGCTACCCATTGGAAAGATAAGAGGATTAAAAGTGTTGTAAAGGAGATTGAAAATTTCATGTTAACCTAAAACTATTTATAAAATTAAATAATTTAATGTATAAAGCTGTAAGAATATACACATATTTATAAATATTCATCATATAAGTACCAATTGGTAAATGAACATATTATAATAAGGTCAAGGAGATGGATAGAAATTATTTTAGTTGTAATGACCAACATTATACTCTTGCTAATTTATTATCTTTATCATTCTTGATTTAAGAAATTAACAAATAAAATTTATATAATGAAAAAATTTTCAATAAAATGTTAAGAAATATAAAAAATGAATTTTTTGTGGTTGGTATGATAGAATGATATATATATATTTCAGTTTGATATATAAGGTTAAACATAAGACAAGTGACAAAAGGATTATGATTTTATTACTGGCATTGGCAGTGATATTTAGCACACTTTTATATTATATGAATCCAAGGTCAATTCTATTTTAAATTTTTAATGTTATTATTATCATATCTAGTATAAAAATGTGTTATTCATAATTGGATATTCATTTTTTCAAAACAATCAAAGTTTTGGATAACATAAATTTTAGTAATAAAAACATTTTTTTCTTTATCACCAATTATTGTTATTCAACTTCTACCTATTTTTTTAATCTTTTCTTCTGAACTTGTTTACATTTGTTAAGTCAAAGTACGTTTTTGTAACTTTCATCCTATCTATTAAAATGAGTAAGTTTATGGTTGATTGAAAATTGAGTAATTAAAAATATATTTATAACGGTGTTATGTTATGATTAGTTAAAGCAAGTTTTATAATTCGTTGATTGATAATTTATATCCTTTGACTTTTAAATTTATTTTAATACCTGACAGCCCCCATTAATTACTATCAGTATTGAGTAATAAAAAATTTTTAATGATACTCTGTTTTGTATCCATAATTTTTTGTGGAAATAATTTGAAGGATTAAAATCTAGTTTTAAAATCATGAAATTTTTGAGGTATTCTATCTCATACCAATATTTTAAAAAACCTTTTTTTTAAATACTAACGTACTATACTCACCACTTTAGTAATTTGATAAAAAAATTGTTGATTAAAAATGAGTAAACTGTTGTTTCTTTAATAATATAGGTAGTTGAACGTGAAGATAGCAATTCAAAATCTAATTTTGAAAGAAGATATTGTTAAAGAAGTGCGACAATTCATTGATATAAGACTCTTTCCGTATAACATTCTTTATTCATACTACTATTTCATTGTACATTAGAAACTTTTTGTAACTTGATATTTTATATTCAAATAACTGTCTTCTTAGAAAATTTTATTTTTCTTATTATTATCATATAAATGATGCTATTACTCTTTGTAATGTTGATGTATTAAATGTATTAAATATATAATAAATTGATAGTATAATTGTATAGTTTAAACAACAAATACTTGAATTCTTCCTATCACTAACAAAATAATTATTCATTTATTTGCCAATAAAGGTACATCACTTTTATCAAATTTTTATAGCTGAGCAAAGTTTAAAGTAGGTATTAATATAAATTCGTGTAAACAGGACTAGGTACAGAATTATACTATCTTATTAAGTTTACCATAATATGAACCTCACTATATATTTGATTTCTATCTTTCAAAAATAAACAAAACCTTTCAAAGAGTTGGTGAGAAAGATATTGTAGTATTAATTTATATTTTTCTTTCTTGTAAACACCCTCTATATTATATATAGTTATAGAAGAATAATACAAAAATAATAACGATTTATCGAGACTCTTAATTCTTGCTTCTTTATTATAACTAGTTTAACTTTTTGAATTAATATACAACTATGATTTGGCTGTCTAAACGGTTATTTGACTCATCACCTTTAATGACACATTGGTCACATTATTCTTTCATTTTAATTCATTTTTATTACTTTAATTATTATCTCAAAATTTTATATTATCCTGTCCATTTATTATATATTCTAATGATAAATATTTTATTGTAGCTAAATTTCATGGACAATCTCTCATGAATTCTTTTGAGAACGATTATTCGCACTCAGGATCAGGAAAACCAGTAAAAAGTTATATAAATACTTTAATATTAGCTGGAATCTTGATTTTGAATCTTTCTATTACCGCTGCATTTCTTATTTTATGGAAATTTTCTCCTGTTAATGAAGTAAGTAAAGAAAAATATCTATTAATTTATACATATTAATCTTTTTTAGACAAATGTTCATTATGCTATAATTGCCCTAGTCTTTTTATGCATATTATTTATTCTTTTTATCCTTTTCGCAATAAAATATTCAAAGTTAAATGAACATAAAAAATTAAATGAAAAAGTTATTGAAGTTCAAATTGTATATCCAGAACCAGAACAAAAATATTTAACGGGTACTTTGCTATCAAAATTATTATCTTCCAATGGTAATAATCAAAAAATTAATCGTACATCGTCTAGAGCAAAAACTATTACAGAATCACTCTCTTCCGTCTCAATTTCAAGAGGAGCATCAAAATCAATGAAAAGTGTTAAAAGTATTTCAAAATCAACATCATCAACTAATACAACAAAGAATTCATCACCTATAGTAGAGGAACCCCATAATACTTTAGATCACTTATCATTTTCATCTTGTGAAGAGGATAATTGTTCTTAATACCAAAATAATTAACGTGAAAACAAACCTCAAAACTTTTTTTTTACTTCTTCCATTATATATAATTATATTATTAAAGAAAGGTGTATTATTATATTTTTGATGGGAGTAAATTCCTTTGATATAAAAAAATATTTATTCTAAAAAAAAAAAAGAAAGCATTATAAAAATATACTCCAAGGCATAAAATAACTAAACTAATTTTAAATATTTATCATGAATCTTTTTAATATATTTGTATCATTTATTTATATATATACACAAAAAATATAAAAATAATATTTCTCATTCTGTGTTTTTGAAACTCAATTATAGTGTTTATTTGAAATTTTACTAAAAAATTGAAGAATATTAATGTCTTCTTTTTAAACATTGTATTTTTCTTTCTAATTAACATTAAGATATGTGATATTGAATAATGCCATTTTTATTTAATTATTTATCACTCAAAAATCTCTTGTTTTAATTTTATATTAGTTGTGAATAAAGATAAGAGAAATTTACTTTATTACAAATAATTTGCTTTATTGATAAGTAAAGAAGGAGTAATATAATGTGAGAGTTAAATAAGCAACCAAAAAATAATATTCATTATTACTTCATTTTTACTTATCCCTTTTAATATGCGAAGGTGTTTTGAAGCATGTCTCGGCTTTTGACCAATATTTATATTTATAAATATAGTTACTACTTGATTAAGTATTCTTATAAACTTTATATCCTGTAATCTTTNTTTCTTTTTTCCTTTTCTTCACATATAATATAATACTTAATTATAAGATTAAGACAATAAAACCACCCAATGATTATTCTTTTTATTAATATTATCAATGATATTAAACAAATTTTTATATTGGTATATTTTAACAAAAATAATGTCTATGTGTTAATGACTCTATATCATTTGATGTTATTTTCAATTGTTATTGCCATCAACTACCCTTGGTCTTATCAAAAAAGAATATATTAAATAATAGCATTATATTTTTTAAATCATCATGATAGAAGACATCTCTTATCTTGATATTTAACTATCCTTTTAAATATTCATTAATTTTCAATCTTTTAATTGAAAATTTTTACTTATTTTTGTAAAAATGATATTTTATAACAAAATTTTAAGAAAAAAGATTACATCTTTTCAATTTAAGTTAAGTAGTTTAAAAAAGCATTTTTTGTTTTGGTTTAACAATTCTATGATAAGCAGACCCATTATCTTGATTATATTTCGGTATTATACTTTTGTTATTTAAAAATGATTTTATAAGATTGCGGTGGTTTGAGTGATAAAAGAGATGAAAAAAATATTTTACTCCAAAATATATGTATATATATAACTAAAAACGTGATTTATCTTATGATATAGGATATTAAATTTAAAATAAAAAGAAAGCACTTTTTTTGTTCTATAAGAATGTTATTATTCGTTACCTTAACCTTTCTATAAACCTTTAAATTATATTTTTCCATTTCGTGACTATTTTTCAAACAGATTTATTATAAAAAGATTCAATATTTCTTTNTTTCTGTAGTAACATTTTTTCCTTAAAGATAATGAAGGGTATATTTTTCATGTAATTTATGTATACTTAATTCGTATTTAATATATCTCAAGTAATATTATTAATTGTATAAATGTTATATTATATAGTGATACCTTCCTGTTAACATTTTTTATTTCTAAACAATATTTGCTTTTCAATATATAAATTAATGACTAATTCTTGAAGTTGTATCGTTATAAATAACATGCATACACCAAAAATTGGCATTATAATATTCTGCCGAAAACATTCTCTAGACATTTAGATATGAACAGGCTATTAATTTATTACTTTTAAAAATAATGATAAAAGTATTATTAAATATGTTTTCTTCAATACTTCTGATAGTGAGAAAAAAAAATTCGAAAAGAATTATCACTCAATTGTTGATAGAGAGATTAATCTTTTAAGCATAAAATTTGAATTACTTTGCCTTTTTTATTTTTTTTTTAAATGATATATAAAAATATATATTTATATATGGATATATATTTTATTATCTCAATATCATTTGACTAATTATTTAAAAAAAGATTAATCTTCTTAATCCTTCTTATTTACTGAAACATTTATTCCAATTTCAACGATCACAAAATTACTTAAGTTTTTTTAAATACCAATAGATGTATATCATATATTTTATATGGTGCGTATATCTATACACAAAGACAATTTCCTTTTTTTACCACTATATAAAGTTCGCATGAACGTTCAATGATGTATATTCTTAAGAATAAACAAAATAATAAACCCTCATTTTCTTTGAAGCTTCATGATGACATATTATTTTTATTCCTTACTTTTTTCTTTCTCAAAAGTCACGATTTTTGGAATTCATTGTTTTATAAAACATCAATAAACTCTAATGAATGCACTATTGGCAATGGTTTTTAATTTTTTTAAACTTACAAATGATATCTAATGAAATGATTCTCTAATGCTCACCTTTTAATAATATTGGTGGAAATATTTGATGGATAATTATTATAATAGCTGTCAATAGTTCATATGGTATTCTTATTGTTTTTTTTTAAAAAGGATAAACACATATATATGTATAATGAAGATATTTTTATTCATATACAAATTGTGTGAAGTTTCCCCAAGTGAATTTTTGTTAATTTGTGTAACAATAAATTTTAACTTCCATTTTAAGATATTCCTCTTTGATAAACCACTTTAGAAAAGCCTTTTCTATATGTTAATATAAATTTGTTAATACGCCTATTCTAATTTTAAGAAATATTTCAGACAACTTATAACATTAATTTTATCATTATTAATACATTTATTTTAAAACACTTTCTAAAATGAATGTATCTAATAATAATGATATTGAGAGAGGTAAATATACACAAGTTCCACCTAAAGGAGCTTCAACAGTTAAGGTAATTGAACTATTTAAAAATAAAAAATTTAACCTAACTTTTTGAACTATTTAGCATTCCACTTGTGAAATGCCAACGTTCACTCCAAAAGCATCAGTAGCTGGGAGATTGTCAACTCAAATAATTCCGCAAAAACAAAGTCGTATTATTCCACCTGGTGGTCAATTGTTTCTTTGTATCATTGGTTCCGGATTATCATTAGGTATTTGCTTTTGGTTGGCATTTTTCAGTAACGATGTCAAATGGAGAAGATTTTTAATTGCTAGTGGAGCAGCAGTATGTGCATTTATGTTTGCTGGTTTGGCAATCTCATCAATGAGAAAACGTGATAAGTAAGTATATGATGTTTTTTATTTAAAATATATATTTTAATCTAATTACTTAAAGTGTTTATGAGGATACAATTTCCCCTGCTTTATTAATTGCACAAAGGCGTGCCACATTAACCGCTCAAAGAAATTCACATGCTGTTGCTGTAAAAGAATCAACACCAAATGAAATTTAAAAAAAAAGCGTAATACAATATTGATATAAAAATAATTATTTTTATAAATTTAATTCATTAAAATATTAACACAAACAATAACATTATTACATTTTAAATTGTGTTTGAGTATTTATCTTATTATTTTATTTGTAACTTGATTATAAAAAAATCCCTTTTATATAAATTTAATGTATTTCTTTTTTTTTCCATTAAAATATGTGTCCTTTTTATTATTATATCTTCAATTTTTTTCAACAACAATATATCATATTCCATATATATATGTTGTTAATCATTTTCCATCTAAATTATGTATGATAAATAGGGAGTAGTTAAGAATGATAAACATTTCAATCTGATAAAAAAAATTATGTACCTATAAATAAATTGTACATATGTACTCAAAAATTTAAATGATACTTATAGTATTTTAAATTATAGGTATATAAATTTTTAATATAAAGCTTTTAATTTTCTGTCAAAAAAAAAAAGAAATTGAAATGCAATTACTAAGATTTAAAAGTACAGAAGAAATTCTTAAACTTTTTATAACAATTTTAATTTTATAATTTCAACATACATTTTTTAATTTTACGTTTAAGTTAAGATGAAAGCAGGAAGGAAAGATTATCCTAAGTACATATTTTATTGAATTGTATTTAATTGCTTTCTTTTGTTAATTTTCTTAAAAAACAATATATGCTTCATTTATATGGATACACCATAAAAAATTATCTTTTAAAAGATGTATTATTATATTTTTTTTTATAAATTGCATTGTGAGGAGATTTTTAGATGGCTTTTTAATATAAACAAGATATTAAAATTCTGTTATTGTTTAATATTACCCTAATGTGGTTGGTTAATTAATATATAACTATCTTTAAAGCGTACAAATATTGAAGCATAAAAGAAAGAATTTTAATTTTCTGAATAGGGAACTAAAAAATTTTATATCAGATGATAAACAACAGAAAAGAGGCTTAAAAAATATTTTTATTTAGTTGAAGGTAATAAAATGTATAAAGAGTTAAAGATTGATTAAAAACCATCTCCTGTATCCTGTTTTAAAAATTCATCATTTTCAAATTCTCAAAAATATATATATTTTACCATTAAAATGTTTATCATTATAAAGAATAAAATACTTTTGACTTTTTAAAACCAAATAACACTAACAATTTTCATTATTGTATTTTGAAGTTGTTGATGATGCCACCAATAGAATACATATATACATATATATTATGGATGACAAAAAAACAAATAATTTATGGGGCGGATTGAAAATAATAATACCCCTAAATAATTTTAAAATAAACAATATACATTTTTTTTTTCTTAATACTGCTTTTTAAAGTAATTATTACTCAGTTGAATGAAATTTTATTCTCACATTGCAATTTTAAAAAATAGTTTTATCAAAAGAAAAACATTTTAAAAATGTTATAATTTACGTACGATTGAAAAGATTAAAGAAAACAAATTCTATCCAATTTGTTTAAACAATTGGATCTGCCCAAACACAGTCTTCTTCAATTTTAAGATTATACTTACTTCCTCCATCTCTATACTTAGATGTTGGGACTCTAAACCATCCACTTTCACCCCATGGTGTTCCCCAAGAATTTCTTCCTAAAATTAATTTAAATATTATTAAATACAAATTCATATAACTTACCAATCCAATATTCAACTCCAGAATCATGATCAATTCCGTATCCAGCAACTTCAATGATATGATCAATTTCTTCATTAGTTTCTTGAATCCATATTCCTCCATTGTAATCTTCGAATTCTTTAGTAGCAGCAATACCACAAGCAATTGGTCCATTCTTTGCAATTTCTGCCATCATATTTTCACGTCCAGAAACTCTTCCATAATCTCCAACTTTGTAAAGAGTGTAATTTGAAATAGTAAAACAATTTCCTACAAAACAATTTAATTATTAAATTTAAATAAATTTTTTTTACCTGGCCAACATGAATAACATCTATTTTGTTCATTGCATTTTTGATTTTTAGCTTGATAATTATTACAAGTTTCATGTGGAATTCCGTTCTTATGAGCATATTCATAAACAGGAAGAGGTTCTCCACCATTACATGACCCAGCACCTGCACAATCAATGACTTCTTGAACAGATAACATTGGTTGAGGGAAAGCATTATTTCTCTTGATATTGATACGATCAGCTAAGGCAGATGTACTACCAAAAGCCCAGCAAGAGCCACAATATTGTGGAATATGCTATAAAAAAGTTTATTAAATAAAACAATATATTTAGTAAACATACTTGATTACGATCAACACTAGCGTAGTTGACTCCATTATAATTTCTCCAATCTACAGCCTTTGGTAAATCGTTTGGATTGAAATCATCTTTTTCCCATTCCCTCAATGATGTTCTAAATATAAAATACTAATAGTTGATAAAAAAAAAAGTTACAAACCTGCGTTCACGAGTAAGAGTTCCTTTCTTGACATAACAGCATTTTTGATTATATCTATTTCTCTTTGATAATTTTGAAAGTTGTTTTTTGACATCACCAAACTTATCTGTACCATGTGAGTAAGATGAAACTGCTACTCCATAAATTGTGAGGACAATAAAAGTATTAAAGAAATACATTTTCAGAAGAAAAATGTGAATAATGAAAGAGGTTTAAAATGGTCTATATATATTACTTTAGACAAGATAAAGCTATCAATCTTATCTAATACCTTCAAGAGATGACCTCTTTGAAAAATTGTTTGCATCCAATAAATTAAATTAGCAATCTCTAATAGAGATTGAAGATTAGATAGGGTCATAAAAAATATGGAATGTGCTTTAATCTAACATATGTTTTTATATATCAATCATTTACAATCTTAATGTGATAACTAATGTCAGGCTGCTTTTAAATTAATGACCATTTGTTAATGGGTAATTTAATATTTTTTTAAATATATTTTTGTCATCATTTCTATTTAAATTTTATAGCATTGCAAAAATGTGATATATCATTTTAAACGATAAGAATGAACAAATATTTTTTGATTGAGTATATCTGGTTCTCTAAAAGCAAATATTTTAATCTTTTATCATAAAAAACATGATCTTTTATTTAGACAATGATTAATTACATCCTTTTTGACGGCATTAAATGTTGATGATAAAATTAGAGTTATTTTAATAAATAATTGAACTTTTTATTTAGAATCACCTGTCTAGTGATGTAATGTTGATAATAAAATAACCAATATAATTTAATAAAACACATACTCTTTATCAATTTTCGAGGCAATTTTGAGAAAATAATAAAAATATTATTTCATATAAATAAATAAATAAGAACATTTATGCTAATAATTTTATTTTAAAAATTAAAAAAAATAGACATTAAGTGAATAAAATTATTTGATAAATTTTTATCTCTTGACATTTAAATACTCTTGAAAAATTATGATTTAATTTTTAATATATTTATAAATATTGTTTTCCTCGTGAAAACAATTTATCCTATATATATAATTAGTTATCTAAATTATTCTTTAAAAATTTGTTTACAACAAGTTTTGCAGCGGAGAGACGCCTAGTTGTATTCGGAGATCTATAAAATATGATTATTAAAGTTATAAAAAAAATTACTTACCTTCTAATGCGATTGCTTGATCCGTCTACTGAAGAAGATGCAAGTTCTGTAGGTGGAGATAATACTTTTGAAGTTTGTGCTTGTGATTTGTTTTTATCTCTGCTTCCCAAAAAATTATTTATCATAGTTCTTGCTGTTGATTCAGCCTTAATGACATGTTTTTTATTTGGAATTGTAGTTTGTACTTCTGTTTTTAAAACAGTATTTACCGGTATATCACCCTTTACAGCTATTGGAGAAATAGGTTCTATAGAAGCAGAGGTTTTTACAATTGATGGAATTTCTGGCATTACAGTTGTACTGGATAATCTGCTTCTTGA
This sequence comes from Parastrongyloides trichosuri, assembly GCA_000941615.1. Classification (NCBI taxonomy): domain Eukaryota; kingdom Metazoa; phylum Nematoda; class Chromadorea; order Rhabditida; family Strongyloididae; genus Parastrongyloides; species Parastrongyloides trichosuri. Next base: position 924,711 of record LM523160.1, read on the forward strand.
TGGTGAAATTGTTGTTGATTCATTTGTTTTATTTCTTCCATTATATTCATCATTTGGATGTAAAGTATTTGATGAATTTATTGGTGTCGTTGTACTCAATGCAACTCCATCTTGACTTGAAACTGATCTTGGCATAAATGTTTGTTTTTGTGTTGAACTTCCTGGTATTATATCAGTTGTTCCTCTTTTACCACTTAATCTTCTTAGTAATGAAGATCCCTTTCTATGCTTTTTATCCAATTTCTGTTGCTTGTTATTTTTCTTTGGCAATCTTTTAGGCATATGACCATCATCTCTTCTACCTGTACCTTCTCTAATTGATGTTTGTGACATTGGAATAACACGTAACTGGATACATGATCCAGCTGACAATATTTTTTGCATACATTCATAATAAGTTATATTGTTAACAGATGAATTATTAATATGTGTTATAAATTCATTTGGTAAAAGACCTGCCTTCTCCGCAGGTGAATTTTGAAGAACTGTATTAATAATATGTTCTATTGTGAAGTAATTTGATTCACTATTTTCAAAAACTTTTATTGATTTGATTGTAAATCCAAATCCACGTGATCCTTTATGAATCGTAACAATACGTCCCTTTCCTAACATTGATGTTGGTGTATGTGAAATTGTTGGATGCAAAAATATTGTCGATGAAGATTGATTACTGTTTGTACCTTCATTAATTGAAGTTGTAACATTTGGTGAATTACTATCAAATGAAGATACACTTGATACAGAGTTAGCTCCTGGAGATAGCTGTCCAGATGAAACAGTTGAATGAGAAGGTTGATTTGTAGAACTACTAGATGAAGTTGGAATTAGGACTTGTAAAGATTCATCAACAGAATCTTTTTTAATTGATCCTCTATTTTCTTCTGAAACTACGAGGCCAGATAATGAAGATTTTGGTCTTCTTAATGTATGTAATAAAGTTGGATGAGGTTTCTTTTGATTGTTTGAACCTTTCCATGTTTCATCAATGTAATTTTTAATATTGGAATAATGTTCATCAACTGGAGATAAATCTGGTTGTTGTTGAACTTGAGAATTTGAACTTTCTTGATTATTTGAAACGGATGTAGCATTATATGCTGAAACTTGTAATCTTGGAAGTGGAGAAGCTAAAGGAGATGTTTTCTTACACATTTGAGCTAAAGCAGACCCAGTACTTTCAGTAAGGGTAAAGTTTGAAGCATCTAAACTTGAATTAGATGAAGATCCTCCTGCTCCAATACACCCAGTACAATTTGTTCCACTACTTGATGTTGATGAATTTAAATGTCTTTGTGCTGAAAACTTTTTTCTCAAAACTACAGCACTTGGAGTTTGTAAAGATTCTTGTGATTCAGATGAAAAAGCTGTTCTTAATTGTCTTGAAGTCGTATCTAATTTATTAAATGTTCTGTCACTAGGAGAAGATGTTAACTTTTTATGACCTGAAATATCATTTGAAGATGTATCTCTTGTTGTTATTCCATCATTATCAACAGATATAGATTTCTTTGTTGGAGGATTCATATCATTATTGAAAAAGGATGTATTACATATGCTTGAAGTTGAAGAATTAACAATACCAGGTAAGGTAACAGAAAATGAATTTGAAGAACCAGGATGTTGTGAATCAATAGCACAAATACTATGTCGTGGTGTTGCTGTATTGAATGATAAAAACATAGGAGTTTCTTCATCTCCAGAATCAGCATCATGATTATATCTATCTGATCTTGTATCAAAATAACTTGTATCTTCTTCCCCTTGAAGTTTTGGAACAAATTCTGCTTTTTGTCTAAGGAGAGAATTAAAATCAAGTGATTTGAAAAATAAATGGGATGAAACTTGAACAGCTCCACCAAATGTACCAAGTCTTTCGTCTGGATTCTTTTCTAACAACATTTTTATCATATCTTCTGCTTCAGGATCTAATGCTTCTTCGCCTTCAGGAAATTCAGGTTCATCTCTAATAATACTTGCAAATAAATTTTCTGGAGTATCTCCACAAAATGGAACAACACCAACAAGAAATTCATAAACAATTATTCCTAAAGCCCACCAATCTACTGGTTTTCCATATCCTTGTCTCAAAATAACTTCTGGAGCAATATAATCAGGTGTTCCACATAATTGCATATCTTTAAATTGATGTATATCATCAACAGTACTCTCTGAAGCTAATGTTGTACGATTCATTAAACCAATTTTTGATAGCCCGAAATCTGTTAATTTTATATGTCCCATAGCTGTAATTAAAAGATTATCTGGTTTCAAATCTCGATGAACAATCCCATAAGAATGTAAATATTCTATTGCAAGTACAGTCTCTGCTGAATAAAGCCTTGTTAACTCCAATGGTAAAACACCAGCTATTTTAAGAAGAGATGCACAATCACCACCTTCAACATATTCTAATAACATACATAAATAAGTTTTTGTTTCAAAGCTTCCAAAAAATGATACAACAAAGGGATTATCAGTAAAAGTCAATATATCTCTCTCTGCATAAACTTGATCCACTTGATTTCTTAATATTAATGTTTGTTTCTTCATTTTTTTCAAGGCAAATCTTTGACGTGTAATTTTATGTCTAACTAGATACACAGCTCCATATGCACCATTACTAATAAGTCTGATTGTTTCAAAATCACTTTCATATGGTTGAATGCCTTTAGGTTTTGAATCTATTGAAGAAGTTGTAGAAGATTTTTCTAAATTGTTATATAATTCTGTATCAACAGAACTATTCTTTGAGAAGCGTTCTTCAAGTGGACTTGAATTTAAACCTTTATCTAAACCTAGCTTTTCTAAAATATATTGTGGTAAATCTCTTGGTTTTTTGTTTGTCTGAACCAATTGTTGCCTCAAAGCACCTTCTGTTTCTTGTAACAATTTATAAAAGTCATCTGGATCAAATTCAAGACATTCCAAAAGACGTGCTGGTCTTGAAATAATCATTAACAACTCTTTTACAATTTTTGATAAATAGTTAAAACATTCATCACTAACTTTATGTTGTCCTTCAACCAGAAGTTCATCTAATTTACATGTCATTTCTAAGAAATAATTACTTGATAATCCATCATCTTTACTTTTTTGATAACAGTCTGATGCAATTTCAACTATTTGATGATGAATAAACCTTGTTGCTCCATCTGATACACAATTAAGAGTATTCGTATCACATGTTATAGATTCTGCTCCGCTAACAATAATTGATCTTCTATTTGACATAATTGAATTTATTGATGATGAATGTGATGTATTAAGACTTTGCATATTCAAAGAACGGCATGTATTTGTGGAAACATCTGAATGTTGTATTAAATCATTGGCAATAGTTGAATTTTTGCTACTAAAAGATGGACTTGTTAATTTACCAGGTGAAGTTTCAAGTGATGCTATATCTATTGTTGTACTGGTACCTGATAATGGAATATTTTCAGCAATAAATTGTCTTAACAATTCTTCCATATAATGTTTTGCTTTTGGAAATCTTTCTTTAAAAACTGTAGACATTAATGGAACTTCAGAAACATTTTCATTTAAGAAACAAACGGGACTACTCAAACTTCTTGATCTTGGTCTAAAAAGACTTTTATGAATTTCTTCATTTCCATCAGTTGAATGTTCTCCACAATGATATTGTTTATCTTTTTCAATTCTCATATCATTAAATAATTCATTAATTTGTTCTTGAGATGAATATTGACTTGACAAAGCAGAACTACTACCTGGAGTACCATACCCAGAAGTTGATGGTAATGAAGCCAATGACCAACGACGATGTTCTGCTAGATTAACATGTGGAGGAAGATTTGGATTATTATGTTTTGTGACTGAATGTTTTGCTATGACAGGATTAATATGACTTCTCAAAGATTCACGACCAATAGCATTTCGAAGTTTAACACGATTAACGGGACTTTTACATCTAGCAATTGGTACAATACTTTGATTAGTATCAACACTTTTTTTATAAGCAATATTTTTATTGGTTTTTGACATCAAAGAGTCATGACATTGATTATTATAGTTGCATAATCCAGTTGAACGTCTTTCTTTCTTTGTTCTTGATAATATACCATTTCCACTAAATGATGACATTATACTAACTGTTGATTTTCTTGAACCAATACTACTTCTAGAGCTTTTGGTTGAATAAATAGATGACAATTCTGGATCAGAATGACCAAGCGAATGACGCATCCTTATCATGTTATTTCTACAGCTTTGTGATGGTGTGTTTGTACTTTCTAATAAGAAATGTGAATCATTATAATGTTGTCCTTGTAATGATGAAATTGATGTAGCAGCAATTGAAGGACGTCTGGTAAATCTTTGTATAGGATTTAAAGTATAATTACTTGAAGCAAGTACGTGGGAACGCCCCATAATATTTTCATTTGGATTAAGGACAGAAAATGAGGAGTGTAATGAATTAGTATATTTTCCTTCAGCAACAGATTCGGGTCTTGACATGAAAGTTTCAGATGAATCTGAAATATTATATTGTGATGTTATTGATGAAGCATTAGGGTGACTAGATAGAGAGCTACTATTTCCTTTTCCAGGTATAGGTGATAGTTGGTATGATTCTCGTTGTAAATTGTTAGGGGATTCTATACTTTCATCATAGCATATGGATTTTCTTAATTTACCCTCACGATAAAATTGAGATGGGTTTAAAACTAAAAGAAAATAAAATTGGATATAGATAGAACAGAAATAGGTATATTAACAAGTATAGAAAAGAAAGAATATTTGATGATTTGAAAACAATAATTAATAGTTTTCAATTCATAAATATAGGGGAAAATATTAATAAAAAAATATTTTAAAATTATAATTACCTGAATAATGTGATGGATATGATGATGTAGCATCGTGGGTACCACTAGACATTTGTGCAAGTGTTCCAGATGAAATTGTACTGCCACTTATATTATTAGCATTATTAATAACATTCCCAGTAGTTATGGATTGATTTGTGTTACTAATTATACTATTAGAATCAGAAATATGTGAAGTACGTGAATTATTTCTAGATCGAAATGAAGATTGATCATTTGACTCCATCCAGCTGCATTCAAATTCGTTATCGGAAATTCCACTATTTATAATACCGTTTCCTGAGCCTACAGATGTTGTTCTTATAAAATTATTGGTTGATTGCGTTGATAAAGATCTTATTGGTCTTGTAAGGACCGGTGACAACAATACAGATGGTGATAAACAATCACCAGTTGCAAACTAAAAAATTATTTGAATGAATAATTTATTCTTAATGTTAAATATATATAGTAATTATGATAAAAATTTTTATAAAAAGGCTAATAAATGTATAAATTTTTAAAGTTTAAATAAATGTAATACAAGAAATAAATAAATATAATATATCCTCTTATATTTGATGAAAAATTTTTGAAGAGCCTATGTACTTTATATATTTTTGGGATGACTTTTCTTTATGCCAATTTAATTTAGAAAGCTTTTTCAATTTTCTACACTATACATATAGTATAACAAGAGGAGGAATGAATAGAAATAAAAACAAATGGATAGATATCTGCTAATTGCATCCTATGTATTTTTAGATACAAAAATATATATGCATCTCTTTTATGATATTTTTTTATACAACTTTTATAAAATATAAGACCGAAAAAATAAAATAAAATACGGCATTATATATGGATAGAATGATAGAATTTTAAATATGTATCTATAAAGAGTATCGAAATAAGATTTTTAAAAGATAAAAGTATCTTTTGTATATGATAAAAAGAGTTTTTTATATGACATTAAGAGAAAAACTTATAAAACTATATGTATATATATATATATTTTCATCTTCGTAATTATTAGAAAAGTGATTTAAAATACGAATAATAATATATCATGTTTTTTAGAAAACAACTGTTTTTAAAAGAAAATATTTTTGGTGGATGGAAATATTAAAATAATTATAGAATATATGTAGATGTTTTAAAAGAAATTTCAAATTAATCAAATTATATAATATTGTTTCAAGATGTCGAATAGGGAGCGTATTATATATGCATACATTGTTCAACACTGTATGACGAAGAAAAAAGAGTCTCGAATAGTTATTAGTAGTAAACTAATAGAAATGTAACAGTATGCTTGATTTAAGTTTGTATGTCTGATATATGAAAGCAATAGAAAAAAGTTTTTATTGTATAACAATATCTGCTTTTATACTTTGGCATTTCTCAACACATATATGTATATAGGTGACGATGCAATTTTCGGGAGTAATATTATTACAAGATAAGACAACTTATCATTGTATATATGGAATTATATTAGTTTTTCTAACGTTAAATTATTAGTGAGTAAAAAGGTAAATATTTTAGAATATTAATTATATGTTCATTTCTCAATAGAAGTAGTAGAACAGAAGAGGAGGAACAACGTGTAGCAATCTTAATTTTTGCTATCTCATCTTTTAGAGTATAATGATACTTATATATACATTTTGGTGAATAATATATATAAAATGATACAATAAAATCAAACAATGAAATCATCTTTTATTGTCTAATTTGAGAATTATTTTTAGTTGAAATGTGAACAAAAAACGACGTCAATAAAGTTTTTATATTACCTAATTTTTATAATAGACTACTTTAAAATGTTCTTAAAGTTTGAATGATATATATTGAAATATGTATCTTTATATATAATGTTTTGATCATAAATTATAAGAATATTGAAAACAAAATACATCTTATATAAAATAATGGCATGGATATAAATAATTTTTCATTTACTAAAAATATATGGCTTTTTTTTTTGTTATTATTCTTTCATACATAAAGATAATATTCAAACTAGTAATAAGAAATAACATTTAATAATAATTTATAAAAGTAATAAAATATTTTAAAAAAATATATTATCTTTGATATAGAGAAGGATTGTATAAAATAATTGAAATGTGAGAAAGTAAAATATGGCATATCTATTAACCTAATCTTTAACGAATAAAATTATTTTTATATGCGCTACTATATACATTAATAAAATATTACATATATAAAATACAACCGTTCCAATATATCACAAATTGTAAATTGTATATATATGTAGTTAATTTTTTAATTTTTGTTTCGTTAAACTTTTTATGCCTCCTACATTTATATAAAATATATATGATGCATATTAATGAGAAAAGACTTTAAAAAGAGAGATGGAAAAATGATAGATATCTATATATATATATATATAATACTTACCAAATAGTTATTTTTTGATTGCAAAATAGATTCATTTAGTAAAAGTGGACTTTGAATATGACGACGATATTGAATAGAATTATTTCCACTTTTGTATAAAGAACTTGATGTTGAATGGGATGTTTTAACTGATGAGTTTTCTCCAGATTTATCATAATAAGATTCAGTTTTTGCTCTTGGACGAGGATTGGTATCTGGCAACGGAAAATCAATAGATTGTTTATGCATTATCAGAAATTGTTATTTTAGAAATATCTTTATTATATATATTTTTAAAATTAAATCTTTCTCAATTTATAAAAATAAAGATCTTAATTCGAATATAAGGTATCCATTCCATTTAATATATGATAACAACTTTTTATCTTTTCATTTATTTTTGTTTCTTAATAATATTTTTAATTAGTTAAACTTCTCTTCTTTTCAAAATATATACTTATAATCGTCAATCTATATATTGCGTTTTTGCAAAAATTAAAAAATATAATTTTAAAGAAGGAATATAATAAATTTGAAAATATTTTTGCAATATTGAATTACTAAAAAATATGGTATAATGATAAAATAATGAAATAATAAAAGAAATAAAATATAATAAAAACATTCCCGAGTATAAAACTTTTCCCGATCGATGCACTTTGTTGGCTGTGGTGGTATATTGTCGTATTAATACCCCTTGACATTGTCAAACAAAAATTTTTGTTCTATATGATTATAGTCAAAATTGTTACGATAATAATATTATATATAAGATTTGTATAGATATATAATGAATTTATATGTTACAACAAAATGAGACGTTATATATAATAAATATTATTGTTTGGAGAAAAAGCTGATATTTAAAGTTAATATTTACGTCATATCTACTATTAAAATAGGTGTTTCTCAATTTATTATTGATATTAGTACATATATATATATTTCTCAAATTAATAATAGGAAAATATTAATTTTCAAACAACACAAACTAAAAAGTATTAAAATATTATACTCAGGAAGGCTTTTGTTTATTACATAAAAAAAAAAGAAATATTCTAATGAGAAAATATGTTTTCAAAAAGCAATATTATCCTATTTCATATTAATAAGGTTTTCCACATGACATATAGTTAAAAATTCTTAACATAATGATGAGTAATAAAGAAGAGTGATAATAAAAAAGGGAATTAATATTATTTAATAATATATCATTGAAAGAGAAACTACATTAAAGTCTTTTTCTAATAAAAATAAAAAATTGTAAAAGTTTTGGTAGATATAATGCTTGTAGAGTTGTATGTTATAAGGAAATAAGTAGTTTGTTAAAGTCTTAAATTTATAAAATAATGTTTGAGGACGAGATTTTTAAGTTTAAATACATTATATATTATCTTCAGTTAAATTATTAGTAGTAATTTCTAAGAAACAAGTTTCTCATCTTCATTCATGACCAATAAGCAGAATCTTTTGATTGTTTTCTATTTATTATGTATAGGAAACACTTTTTTATCTATCAGGGTGCGATTTTATTATAGTATATGACTGGTCTTCAAAAATTGAACAGGAAATTAAAAAATATTTTGTTTGTAAAAGTTTCATTGATTAAATGAGTTTATCTAGCTACTAATATATATATATATATACTAATTTTTCTATTACAAAGAAAAATATAAAAAACATGTCTTATCATAAAAATAAAATGTAAAAGTTAATATTTATCAATTATTTATTCATTTTTTTTAAATATAAAAAAAACAATAGTCATTTGGCAACATTATATTCATATAAGTCTACAAACATAGATAACTAAAATGACTAAGGAAGTGGAAGACCATAAAATTTAGTTAGATAAATGATTATAATATGTACAGACTTTGAAAATTATTCCAAAACAATATATAATAAGAGAATTGTGATAGATTGAAAATAATGATAAATATTTACACAAAGATAATATATGTATTTTTGATTTAACTTTTAGAAATAAAAATTTTTGTCTATGACAATAATGAAAAGATATAAACTGTACAAAAGATTCCCAAAATTTTTTTCACTACATATATATAAGTAGAAATACTTATTATTAATTTTTTTTTCACCAAGCAGTCTTATCTCTCTCCATGATGCAAACAATTATACTTTTTAGTTATATAAAAATAAAAAGTTTTTTAGGTATGAAAAAAAAAATGAATATGAACAAACTTTTTAATTATTATTATATACAACTGAGTGTTATGAGAAACTAATATACATTGACTCTTTTAAAAATTTTATAATTTTTTTTAAATACATAATTTTTTCATTTTACTAGAAAAATCACTACGAGAACAATAATCAAATTCATATTATTATCATTAAACAAACAAAAACTTTTCACACTTTTTCAATTAAAATTGAATATATAATCAGCAATTATCTGATCTTAACAAGAATCGTGAAACATATTATATACAAATCAAAACATAACTGTTTATTTTCTCACTCAATATTAATATAATACTAACTTTTAATATTACACGTAGAAAGAATATATATTATTCTTATTATTAAAAATAATAAAAAAAATAGTTTTACACACAAATTGAATCTCCTCTTTTTTTACTATATTATTAAAGTAATTGTTAAAATTTTTAATGAATGTTTAACAATAAACATTCTGACATTTCATTAAAAATTATATATTATTATATTTTGTTGTAAAATAGAATACAAAATATAAATTAAATTTATTCCTTTGACATCATTAAAATATACAAAATTTAATATAACAATGTGATAAAAAAACAAATATAATAAAAATAACTCTTTTTTATCTTTATTTTTTATATATCTTTTTTAACCTCGTTTAGGATATAATTCTAAGAATTTTTGTCGTAACAATTGAAAAAATATATGTATAAAAAAATTTAATTTTAAAAATTGAATAAAGTTGTTGAAATACATTTTTTTTTTGTCAAATAAAAATTGTCAAGACAATTATAATATTCTTAATTGACATTCACTTTTATGTTGACGTTTCAATAAAAATTTTATTATAATATTTGATAAAAAATAGACATGTGTATATTGTTTATCATAATAACAAAACTTGTTGGCCAATTTTAATTGCCATTTTTAAAAAAGAAGTATAACTGTGTATGTGCTAAAAAAAGTTATTTTATTTAAGTTACTTTAAAATATTATATTTATAATTTATTTTTACCAAAATATTTCTATCATCATACAACAAAAAGAGAGAAGTAATTTAGAAGATTATATATTTCTTGGTAAATTAAAATGACATCATCTAATTATTTGATAATAATTTAAAATAACCAATTAACTTTTTTCAACATTAATTAGAAAATTTAAAAATTTATCGTAAATTATTTTTTAACATTATTTAAGGTATCCATCTCTTCTCATATATGTTGTTTTTTTAATCACAAGTAAATAATCTTATTTATTATGTCAATACCTATTAAACTTAGACATGTATCAGTCATAAATATATATATTTTTATATGTTATTTGTATGTTTAATTTATTACTCTTAATTAATAATTAATAAAATTACTAGTAAAATAATTATATCACAAAAATGGAACAATATTTTTGTTCCACCATAATATTTTTAGGGAAATGAGCTTTTTACTTTTTGTTATCATAACTATTAATAAAATCCAGAATTTTAATTTTTTTTGTTTATTATTATAACAAATTAATCATATTTTTTAAGTTAAAATAGGTAATTATGTTTAAATTTTTTAAACAAAATTTATTAAAAATATAATCATACTGATAAAAGATTTTAATTTGATGATAAAAAAACAGTTATAAAAATTTAGCGACTTTTATAAAAAAAAAATTTAGTTAAATAACAACACAAAAATATTTGATCTGTAAATTTGTAAGTGGGTTGATTTTTATATAATGATATCATTTTAATTTAACAATATCACTATATAATATATAAATAATATTAATCACGCATGCCAGAACAAACAAAAATTAGTTTATATATTTATTAATATATCTAATTTTGCATTAAGATTATGGAAAGAAAGACATAAAATTTGAATTCTTTTATTTCTCTTTTTCTATAGCTTCATAAATGTTAGGAAGAGATAATTGACGCTTACGCAAATTTCCTCTATCTCTGTTTTTAAATGATACCCCACGATCCTTATGAATTTGGGCAAACATACTTTGAGAAAACCGATTTGCGGCATCTTGAATACTATCAGAATCAGAAGAATCAGATTCATCAATTTCTGGATGATAATCAAATGGATCTCTATGTTGATAGTTGGCAATATCAGAACCAAAATGTGCAATCATTTCTGATGGTTTTTTTATTAATTTTGGAATTGATTGTCTGAAACTATGTAAACGACCTTTCATACTTCTATCCGGAACTTCTTCTTTAATATCTTCTTCATCATGATAATCAACAATCTGTGGTTCACATTCAATGTCTTTCTTTATAGGACTTCTACAAGTTAATTTTTTAAATAACCATACAATTGGAATTTCTCTTCCATGTTTGCGTGGAAGAACTAGAAATATAATTATTTGAAGAGTTGAAAGAAAACTTCCAATACCATTTGGTACTATTATATATAAATCTTCTTTCAATAAACCATATAAAAACCATTCTGTACTAACTGCAAAGTTTGCAATACATAATGGTAAAGGAAGTGTTGAGGTGGCTCTTTTACGAAGAACAACATGAATTCCAGCAAGTGGTGCTCCAAAATCCATAGCATTAAGAGTAACACAAATAATACCTAAAGGATGATATACCTTGTGTCCAAAAAAATATACAGATGTAACGAGTGATGCACATATTGCATATATTCCACCTAATTGAAAAGTTATCCAAAGTTTATCTTTTGTCATTATCCAATAAAATGTTGAATAAGTTATATAAAGAACACATTGAACAGATGTAACATATATAACAGTTGAATCAGGCTTTAAATATCCATACGTTAACCAGCATGTACCTCTAAAAAATTCAGGTAACGAAATAAATTATTCAAAAAATTATAACAAACCCTAAAATTCCCATTAAAAATGGTGCTCCTGAAATTTCTTTTGTATCACCTCTTCTCCATATTTGTCTACAAATAGCTGTACCACAAAAAAATAATGCTACAGTAGTTAGAAATGCTAGGAGAGATAAAAGATTTATTAAGGAAAATTCATGAAAAATTTCAAACATCTTAAAAATAAAAATAAAATAAAATGACTAGCAAGGAGAGTTGTATGATTATATATCGAAGTATGTGTACAGTACAACTGTAATGAATTATGAAAAAAAAAGTTAATGATAATAAAGTTATCCTTCTTCTAATGATTGCTGAACTTCCCTACGATATTATATATTAATTAATCAGTCTAAATACTATTTTAATATATTTATTTTACTGCCTCTCTGTACCAATCAAAAATGCGCAGGGTTCAGTGTTAAGCACAAGATTGAAAAATAATTTTTATTTGTCTAATTATAATATTTATTAATTTAGTTTATTTTTAATAATTATTTTAATAATTATTTATAAAATATAAAAAAGACATTAAAACACATTCTTTTATTTAGTTTTTTTACTAATTTAGTTGTTTAGATTTATTTTTAACATTGGACTTCAACGGTCTAGGCTTAATGTCTGGTTTAAGGAAGCATTTGTAAGGGATGTATAATAAATTAATAATTACTTCACTTTTATGATTCAATCTGAAGTCAATAACCCATTTAAAATAGAAAACAAGTTTGGCGAATGATTATAGTTGAAGGCAATTGTCAGAATGTTTTATAAATTGATTAAAGGAAGAAGAAAAACTTTATTAGCAAATTAATTTTCATAAAGTAATAATAGAGATAAAAAATAGATTAATATTAATTAAATAGATATTTATAAATTTTTTTATTTATTTTAAAAATGTTATGTTAAAATTAGACAAGCAAAATATAACTATTATATATATATTGTCTGAAGCGACAGCATATTTGGCAAATGAGTGTTTTTCTAGAAATTATATGTTATATATAGTTAGATCAAACTACATATTTAAAAATTAATTGATTAACTTTACAAAATTATACGCAAAGGTGCGGCATACTTTAATATGGATGATGAAATGTGAAGATCCATTCTTGAATACAGGAGTGATTGATGGTTACTTATTTGTAAATTTGCACACTAGACGAAAACAATCTTGCGAGTTTAGTTTTCGAAAGTTGGATTCATTTATATATCTTCTGTTTTATCGCATATATTAAATAAAATAATACCATCTAATAATATAAAAAAAAAATTATATATATGCTATTTTTATTATCACAAAAATAGCTAACACATACTTAGGTTTCATCATTCTTACCGGTATTATTTGTAACGTTGCTTGTTTCATCACGTTCCTCAACAACTTTTAAAGATGACTGAGAAGTAACACGTCCATTATTTGAATCATCTGACAAATTATCTTCCTCTGTTTCGTCTGGAGGTATACGTGACAAATACCATTGCCGGTTTTCTTCTAATTGATCTAAAATATCTTGAGCATCCGGTTGAACTAACTCGGCCCAAGTCTCAAACAAAGGATGTACAATATAATCTATAAATCCAATTTGGGATTTTTCTATTGTAACTGTACCACGATCACACATTGGACTAACTTCTAAACCGAGATCTTTTTCTTTATCACCTTGTCTCCAATATTCTTCTAAAATTCTTTGATTCCAACATCTATATAACTCTATTGGTTTAGTAGGATTTGAAAGATCTGCCAAATGTATCATAGACTGAAGTAATATAACACGTTCATTGTATTTTTCAGGTTTAACAATTGATGTTCCAGCAACTTTTTTTGCTTCTACCATTGTTTTTAAATCAGCTAATAAACTCATATGTTTAGACATGTCTGTGGCAAGAACCATATCAATAACTGTTTTTCTAAAGCTTTGTCGTTGTTTTTTATTTAAATTTGTTAAGAAATCACAACTTGAATCTTGTAAAAGTTTGAAAGCAACGGCTAAATGATGTTGCTCAAGAACAGATTCATCGTTATACATTATAGCTAACTCATTATCTAAAATTATTATTATAATTAAAAATTAATTTTTTTTTTTAATACTTACTAGAATTAATTAAATACTGGTTTGTAAACCCAGGATGATCAACGTCATGAACGGCAGCCGCAAATATTCCTGCTAAAATTTCCAAGTCAGAGAAGACTCCTCTTAAAGAAGGACTATTTAAAAAGACATGAATAGATTGAGTAACGTCAGCAGCATGTATCTGGTTGTGATAAGCATTCTCTTTATAATGATGTTCCAAATGAATCAAATAAGTGATCAGTTGGTGAGGATTAATATGAAAGGTTGTCAGTATTCCACGTTGTTTCATTATTGTGTATGTTGTAGATGTTAAAGCATGCCCTTTTGATAATTCATGAACTTTAAAAATGTTTGGCCCCCATCTGTCAAGCTGGAAAAGAGAGTTATTATGTTTATATGTTAGAATCAATAGTTAAATATTATATATATATTATATTAAAAACTTACCATTTGCATATATACTGCAATTTCTTTTGCGCAATCAACACCGTACTCTGGTACCTGTCCAGAGTGAAGGTTTTTGAGTTTACGCACTCCGCTAATCTTTGACATTGCAGCAGTTTTCGCTTTACCAAACAATGAAAGATGAGGACTTGATTGAGAAGTACTTGCGACAGAAGAAAGCTCCTCGGCATTAATCTCCTTTGATTGTTCAGGTTGATTTGGAGAAACTGTTTCCTCTTCGTTGTTATCCATGTATGTATTAATGAGAAACTTTGAAATTTGAGTTCCAGACTTAGAAGATTCAGCAAAGTGACTCAATTCTTTGTTGAGCATTTTCCGGAACTAAAAGAAAAGTAAATATTAGAAAGAGAATCAAAACCAGTTTCTATATAAAAGAGCTTCGTAGTGAAGCTATGAAATGTCTTTTGTAATGGTCTCCTTGTTGGAATGTAGGACAATGAATAAATTTCTAGCTCTATGTCATTTAAAGAATATTATATTTATAAGAGTTTATATGTATTTGACAATAAAATATGCAACGATGTTAGAAAAGGAAAAATTAAAGTTTATGTTAATTTTTTATTGCTCTTTTTTAATAATCCTACATAAGCAGATTTACCTTTTATCTTTAGTCAAAATGGCAAAGATTTAAATTAATGAGAGAATAAAAATTTTCGCATTAGAAAACTACTTATTATAGGATGAGAGATTATGTTAAAAGAACTACCATATAAGAATATCCCACATGGTATTATAAAGTTCTTTTTAGTATCATTTTTTGTAATGTTGGAAAAAGTCTTAAATAGGGATAAAATAAATTTGTTTTATCATAAAATTGATAATTAATAGAACGGGCTTGTGAATAAATTTAAATATTATATAGTATGGAATGGCAATAAAAATTAAAAAATTCCTTTGAGGCTGTAAGACTAAACTAATTTGTTTATAAATAAAAACTTTATAAAGACTCTTAGTAATTTTTTTATGTTTTACCTTGCTGGAAGCCATCTCTGAAACAGAGCGATGCGTTTGAATAGTCTCTAATTGCTCCAAACACCAGTCTAATTCTTCTAAAGTTTCCATAGCACATGCCATTACATTATCGGGTAGTTGTATACTATGCAATGGGGCTGTTTTTTTGACATTTCGATATTTATCTTCAGCACCCGGTTTGCTTGGTGGCAAATTGGTAATAGATATAAGGTTTGAACGAACATTTCGAAGTGATGCTAGTAACTGAGCAAATGGTGTAACAATCAAATCATCACCATGCCTAAAAAAAATATAAATATTTAATTTAAATGATATACTTTTCAATAATAAATTTTCTTGTTTTATATATTGGTCAATATAAAATCTAATTCTGTTTTGTTTATTATTTTTTTTTTATTTAACAAGTTACGTGTGATAAGGATGATAAACAAATATTTTTACACATTCAAGCTTAATGTCAATTTACAACCTACTATCTTTTATATAACATATATATTAAATTAATATTAATTTGTGCAATCATATTGGTCCAGACGGTGCATTAATTTAGATTTTAAAGAAGCATTTACTGGGAAACGTAATATATATTTTTCTTCTGATGATATTTAGTCGAATAGCCTATATGAAATGAGGTAATTACCATTATATAAGGTTTATGTGTTAATTTAATAAAAGTGTACGTGCTATTTTAAATATAATTGACTTTGGGATGAGTTTAGTAAATAGATAATAATATTGTGACATCATAAAAAAAGGTAAATTTGAAATAAAATATATATATATAAGTTTATAAAATGTTATAAAATAGTATTAATAAACTTTTCACAATATCAATAAAAAAATTGAATTTTCTTAAAATAATAAAAAAAAAAGTTATATTATATGTATTGATGAGAATGTTAAAAATATATGTATACATGCCATATAAAGAGATGATTAAATTTATAACATATAATAATAGTAGTAGTAAAGCTTTAGTAATTGAAGCAGAAGATAAAATAAATATCTCTAAAAATAATAAAAAAAAATAAATAAACTTACAAAGGAGCAGTATGAGGGTGCTCAGTTGAAGTAACAGATGATGCTCTAGATACTGGTCGACATGCTAACATTTCTGGAGGATCAGTTTTGTATAAAAAAGATTCTCTTCTAGCATGTCCTCCACTTCCAGGCATAAGATGCATATTCAATGAGCTTCCCGTTAAATGAACGGAAGAAGATGATTGAACTGGTCTACCACATCCACTAGGATCAGTACTTGGGCATTGTTGACTACATTTATTAGTTGAAGAAACCGAAGATAGAGATTCTTTTTCAATAAAATCTGATGGAACCGGTTGACTGAAATTGGTAGATTGGTTTGAAGGGCGAAAAAAGTTATTCAAATGAAGATCTTTGCGGAGAATTCCGAAAGCGTTGTTCTTTTTTGACATTAGATAAAAATTTAAATGTTATATTAAGATAGTATAAATATAAACTTTAAGGTAAAGGACCTTAAAAAGCATACAAAAAAGGCACAATATTCTTTTGTTTTGACGCCTAACGGCTAGCAAAAATAAAATATTATTATTGAAAACTGTTAGCTGCCGTTCCGTTAATTATTGAAACAATTGATAGTCTTAGAAAATTTAACAGCAAATAAAGCCGCTTTAAATTATCTTTGTTCAGGTTTACTGGTAGTAGAGCAGTCAAAAGCAAAAAAAGTGCCAATAAAAAGTAGTAGGAGCCTGAGAT
The DNA here is from genome assembly GCA_000941615.1 of Parastrongyloides trichosuri. Classification (NCBI taxonomy): domain Eukaryota; kingdom Metazoa; phylum Nematoda; class Chromadorea; order Rhabditida; family Strongyloididae; genus Parastrongyloides; species Parastrongyloides trichosuri. The sequence goes on from LM523160.1 coordinate 942,228, forward strand.
GATGGAATAAGCAGATGAAGGCAAAAACCTCAGGAGTCTGAAAGACAGTTTTCAGATTGAAAAGAAACAGAGCTGCAATAAGAAAATGGATAATGACGTAGTTTAGGGTTGTCGCCGTCCTCTATTCTCCTATATATTCTGATTATTGTTTTGAGGCAACTGAAGACAGCTACTACCACAATAAGAAGAAAATGAGATGTGAAGGAGCAGGGAGAAGGCCGCCAGGCTTACAAGCTTTTGCTGCGCCAATAACGCTTCAACTTTCTTTTTTAAACAAGTAGTGTTAGTATGTATACTTTTTTTAAAATTCACGAATACCAACTACAAAGGGGTGAAAGTATATGTATATATAAATATATATATATATTTATCAGTGGGACAATATATACCAAGCCCGGGAAAGTATGTCATAATGCTCTCTTTTTATTCTCCCAAAATTTATCTTATCTCTGCTACATTATTCTAACATTTTTGCATACACTCTACTCCTGACTTCTTTAGTTAAATTGGACCCAGCTGTAAAATCTTTATTTAAATATAGAGGGCCAGGCAAGTATATACGGCAAATGTCGTATAGAAAGGATATTGTATAGTAAAAGCAGGCGTGTCATAACATCATACTGCTTAATTTTATCATCACATTCAGTTACATCTTGCTCCTAAGGCACTAGAACTTAATACATATATATATATATATGTATAAATAAATATATATGTTAAATACGTATCTATTTCAAGAGATAACTGAGAATTAGCTAACAGAATGTTTCTTTTTTTTTGCATCAAAGCTGTCAATTGTACTTTTTATTTAAACATATACATATATGAATTATTTTTAAAAAAGAAATCTTCTTATTTCTTTATCAATTTAAGTAAACTTCTTTTTCTACCAATAGACTTTTTACTATCTTAAAAATGGTATATCATCAAGAGTAATGGTAATATCATTTTTACACATATAATATTTTTCAAGGAATAGCTTATTAGCCCCCAAAGAGTGAAAATTATAAGTATGTTTTGTAATGAAAAAAAAAAGATTAAATTCATATGATGCCTGATAAATTATACTACTTCTGACTAAACCATTTTCCCCAACTTAATTTGGTTTTTAGGGAAATTTTATAATGAAACTGAATAGTGTTGTTATATAAAGATTAGATGCATTTATAAATACGATGTGGGAGCAGCAGCTGGTTAGAAATAAATTAAGTGACCTCAAATTTCTCTTAAACTAACTCAATTTGCAGACATTTTTGAACCTCATTAATTTATTTTGCATTGAATATATATATAAAGTCTAACAATGTTATATGTATTAAAGGATGGAAACATATATTTGCATCTGAAATTGATGCTAAAAGATTGGTTAAAATTTTATGAATATATTGTTGATAAAAATGATAAGAGAAATGGTTAAACATATTCAGGATATAAAGAAATAAATGTTAAAAATTTATAAAGATAATATTATAAAGAGAAAATTAAAAAAGACTAATAAAGAATGATGTGTATACTTTATATTTTATTCTCCCACGTAATGGTGATTTTTTCATATACTTATTAAATACATTTGCAATTAAATCAGTTTGCCAGTACTAAAATGATAGTTATGTTTCGCCACATGATTTATACATGAAACACTAAGTAATAATTAATGATATATTCTGGTATTACAATATTAGGTGAAATAAGATGGAAGTATACAGACGAAATTTGTGCACCAGTTTTACCGGAAGTGTAATTTATAGCAGTAATTATTTAGAATATGGAGAATGTTGTAATATATAGAAAGTAACACAAATTTTTTCAAGTTTTCTTAAACACAAAAAATGATGAGTTGAAAAGTTGAACAATAAAGATCAAGGATATTTAATATAACATTAATGATTTTTAAAAATTTTTCAAATAATCTTACCTTTTTCCTGGGACAAACCAAACAGTATGGCGTCTGTTACGATTATTAGAAGAAGTCGTCATTTGACACGAATCTGAACAAATGATTATCTCTGAAATAGTAATCTTTTGTGTGAATATTTACTCATGAGTAACAAGGAGACAAATAGCAATTAATGAACCATTTCAATGATAATAGGAATGTGTATCAGGAAACGTTTGTATCAATGATAGCCCTTAACATGTGTACAAACAAATGGCATTTAAAAGATATTGGTTTCGAGATTAAATAGGATATTGGGGTGTGTATTATATAAAAGATAAAGATGATTTCCTATTTTTAATGTTATGTAAATAACAAAAATTTGTAATAATGATTGATGAAAAATAACATAGATAAAATATATATTAATGAGAAATGATAGCTTTCATGATTGCTCTTATCACAAAACAAATTAACAATAATATAAAAGTAAGCTTCATTTTATTTTTTACTTAAGTTTGTTAAACTAAAGCTAATATTTGATATTATATAATGGCAATAATTGTTACATAAAATTTAATCGTAATTTTAATATAGTAACTTTTTATGTAACCAAAAAATTTTTAACAAATATATATTCAATACATACAATTTTTCCTACCCTTTTGAAAATACGATTCTCTCATGTGACTCAAGCCCGCCTAGTCATCAAACGTATTAAAGTTTATATACAAATTTGTATAAAAAAGTTATAGTTAAAATTTATTAAAGGCAACCACCAAGATCAAAATGTTTTATGAGTTCGCAAATGTATAATATTTAGAGTATTAAAATAATAGAAAAGATAATAATATTCTTAGAATGAAAAATATTTTATTCATATATATATATATATTTTTTTTTGTTACAAATTAGAATCTTCTTATGTATCATAATTTAGAACCAATAATTTCATAAAAAAGATCGGTGATTTTATAAAGATAATAAAAGAGTGATTATTTTTTTTGAACATTTAATGTCTTTCAACTAGATAATTTGAATTAAATAATGTTTGTCAGAAATAGGGAAAGAAGAAGAGCTTATCAATTACTTCTTATAAAAATGATTATATACTATCAACCGAAAGGTAAATAAAAAATTTAGTTATGATATAATGTTGTTATAAAATATATGAAAAGCTTTATTTTCACATATTTAATATTTCATATTGGATAATTAAATATTACTTTTTTATAAAGCAGATGAATATAAAAAATTCATAAGAACAAATTTATGAATATTTTTATAGGGGGTTTTAATTGTATCGAAAAGTTATCACCTATAAAATCCTTGAAAAGTATCACCTATTTTTAAATATTTATATGAATTTTTCTATTCTTTGCGCAAAAGATCATCAAGAATAGAGATTAAATTTATGACAAAAGGCGAATCTCCTTACAAATATAACTACTGGGGCGGAAGTAATTACAACATCTTTTTAATTGTGTACAATTTTATTTAAATAAGGCGTCACTTAGTCTCTTTTAAGACATCTAAATATTATCTTATAATTACAATAATATTAAGTAAAGAACAACTCTTTCGGAAACTCAATTTATATTTTTGTAATACTAAATCTGATAACTTACCTTATATGATTTGAATGTGAAATGGTAAAAGCTCTGAATCTTTTCCATTCGTCTCTTCTATTTTTCATTGTTAAATGTTATCTTACCTTGTTATATGATTATATTAAATTGTTTCAAAATTGATATAATAACTTTTAATGATACTTTTTTCACATTACAATTTTCTATTACTGCTTAAAATTTAATGATACTGAAAAAAAGTGAAAATATTTTTGTTAAAAAATTGTTCATACAATCAAAATATAAAAAAAAAAAAATTTGATAATTTTAAAGTTTTGAAAAGAGGTACATCATAACATAATGGTTGAATGAAGGCATATTTTAAAATATATATTATATAAATGACAAGAAAAATGGTACATATGATACCGATCATCATCACGCTATATGTCATACCAAAAGCAATAATTTTTATATTTTTTGTCCCATAGCCATTTCAGGTGATAAAGTGTTATGTGCCGAGTTTATAAAAAAATATTACAATAAGTAAGCAATTTTGTAAAGTAATATTTATGTTTCCACAAATAACATTAATCTTAATGTCATTCTTAGGTTAATAAGATATCTTATCTAAATTTTATATACCACAACATAAAATAGAATATTTGATGTGTTAACAATAATTTTTCAATCATTCAAATTTGTTATATGAAACTGTCTAAATATTTGAAACGCGAAAAATAATATAAAAAGTCAAAATAATATTTATTTGAACCATAAATAAGACAGTTATTGATAAAAAAGAGAAAAAAATTATATCAGTGAAAATGCCTCTTAAAGTTCTCCTTCATCAAGCTCAATCTCTTGGGTCTCAAAAATGTTTTATAAATTTTATTGTATCAAAAAGCGAACTTTATATTTAAAGTTATCTATCTTCTACATTCATAAAATTATATCGTGATAAAGTAGTTTGTTATTTTAACTCATTATTATGTAAGGAAATCTATGTTATCATAAAAATTACTTTCAAAGTATAAATAAAAATATTGAATATATTTTAATTAGAAATAATTGTATTACTAATATTTTTTGTTGTTCTTTTTAAAAGAAGCATTTTTTAAATCATTGTTAATAATATCATATATATATTTATATATTACATCTAATGCAATCATCTTTTAAAATTATCAGAGTAATATATCTATATTTTAAAGTTATAATTAATGATATAAATAAAGAATAATGGTAAAATAATAAATAAGTTAAATAATTAAGGGAACATAATATATTATTTGCATACAAATTATTATATATCAATACATTTTAATTAAAAAATAGATAAAATAAATGACAGTTTCCCTGAATTTTTAAAATCTTTTTTAAAGCTTTTAAAATAAAAACATCTTATCTAAATTTAACTGTCAGGTGAGGCATTAACATGTAAGCTTTCAGTACATTTCCAATTAATCATACTCTTTTGAAGAGAGATGAAGAGATGTGATAAATTATATTTTAGATTTTTGGCATTCTTGTTAATTTTTATGATAAGGTATATAGGCATCAAATTGTCATTTATTGGTTATTTAAATATCAATATGTAAATACAAAAAAGTGGGAAAAATATAACATAATAAGAATATATATTGAATAGGAAAGAAAATTTAATATGATTAATTGCGTTCAATGAAGAATAGAATTTGTCCTTTCAAAAGAGATTTTGTCGATGAAAGAATTTTAATCTAAAATATCATATTTTTTAAATAATATTAATATACATAAAAATATATGATGATGCATAACAAAGCTTCTACTTAGAAGAAGGTAGGAAAAGACATGAATAATAAAGAACATTTCACTACTCATGACATTCATGCATTTTGCACTAGCTTAATATTCATTTTTATCAGTAAAGTGATCACTTTTCAAGAACTGAGCATAAATGACAAAATATATAAACATATCTCTTATATATAAAAATGTACTGTGGTGAATATAAATTAAACCTATGTTTTAACAAACTCATAAAATGAATGAGTGCATAACATTGAGTTGTTAAAAACTACTATTTTAAGAACTGTTATAGTTTAGTGTATGACAGAAGATGAGGCACCTCAAATAAAATGTGAATAAATTGAATTGAAAAAAAAAAGATGGTAGACGGCGTTATATAATCTAAAAAGCCGATTTACCGAGAGAAGAAGCTTTCATTATTTTAATTGTCATAATTTGTCTTCTAACATTAGAAATTAGATGATGTAGAAATAAAAAGAGATGCTGGTTTTGTTAAAATGCCATTTTAATCGTAATTTTAAAATATCTTGAATTTTGAATTACGAGATGTTAGAATATAAAACTTTTGAAGCTTCTAATTACAAAAGCTAATAGTATTTATTCAGCCTCCATATCCTAACAAAGTGTAGCTGTGCATATGAAGATAGAAATGGAAAAAGACAACTGGAATGATATTATGTTTAAATTTTACATATTAGAAGCATATACATGTGTATTTTAAAACTTTTTCAAAATTTATTCTGTACAGAGTGACAATTAAAAAGTACTGATAATGTTTTAAAAGTCAAAAAATAATTAAACATACATTCTATATTAAGTAATGCTATATTTATAACAAATTCAGCTTACTAACTAATGTTTAATAATAATTAAATTTATCGTCCTCTTTATAGATAATACTTTTTACGCTCAAATTGTTTTCTTTTAACTATTCATTTCTTTACTTAATATAAATTCTTTATCTATTTGGTAATTAATAAATACTTTAGAAATTTTATATATAATGGACTTTAAAGATGTTATTTTAATTCAAGAAACAGATTTCAATACAAAGATTAACTATATCGTAATATTTAATTGAAATACCGCCTTAAGGAATTTTAAAGGAATTATCAAATTTTTACAGTTATAAAATATAAAGTTAAAAAAGAATTTGAAATAATGTTTTTCTTTAAACATTTAAATATTCATAACGCAATTTTATTATTTCTTCACCAATAAAATTATAGATTTAAATACCAAAGATTATGAATAAAGAGTGATCATTAAAAATAAAATATTTATTATTATTTCAGTAAATAGTTTACTTTCCATTTTCAATATGTATTATTATTTCCATCGTTTGTATATTTATATTTGAAGTAAAATATTATTTTATAATATCACTGGTGAAATCGATGAATTATATTTATTGTGAGTTTTGTTAATATGATGTAGGGATTCAAATATTGGCGGACAACAGACATTTTATATGATACAAATGTGAAAAGATATATTATGACAGTTTCCGCTTTTAATTGTTTTAAATTTATTATAATTAAACTAGTAATATTAAAAAAAAAAGTACAAGAGATAATTCATAAGCACACGATTGACCTTCTTTTATAAATGTTATAATTTTTTAAAATATGCATATATCAACTCAGACACAGAAAAGATGTGACTTCATTAAATTACATCATTAAAATAATTTTTTAAAATGTTGTTTTATATTACAATCCAGATTGGGAGAAGATAAAATAAATCAAAAATATGTTATCAAAGGGACAGCCATTCTTTAAATATTTTTCTACAATTTTATAACGATATCATATAAAAAAAAATATTATAATATTTCAATGAATTTTTATATGAAAGTCATAAAAAAGAAGACGTTTAAAAATATACAAGGTCAATTATTAATGTTGCTAATTTGATAAAATATATGAAGAAAGAGTATTAAAAGGAAAAAATTTTCTTAATCATTAAGAGAAAAAAATATAACTAATTGACAATGTGATGTGTTATTTATGCTTTTTTAATTATTTCCAGGAATCATTTTTTGTTTGAAAAGAGAACTTGTAAACAATTATATGTTTGCACTTTTAGTTTTTGTTTTTAAATCCTGATAAGATTAATTTTTTTACGATTTTATTTTGATGATATTCAAAAATTAATCAGGAAAAAAAAATTATTATTAAAAATTAAATTTAAAAATTTTATATGAATGATAACATTACATATCAAATAATATTTTTTTAAATAAAAAAATCGGCCTAATAAAAGAAGAAAGATTTAGCGGCGCATGACTTAGAATAACATTTATGAGGATTTGATGTTGGAAGTTTTTATAATTATCCTTGACATTTTTTACCATATTTACTTTTAAATATTTTAAGCTGATTATATATTTTAATATCTTATGATAAACATATTTTAATTATTTTTAAATATACAAATGTTTACTTTGGATATATGGATATAAAAATAGTATTAAAATAAAAAATCTCAAGATATATGTAAATAGATTCATGAAATTTAAAAGTTTATGTAAAGATAATAATGAATTGAAAAATTACTACAATACATATTCATAAGTTTTTTTCTATTCATCCATTTTCTAATAAGAATTCTTTAGTTTCTCTTGACTTTTTTGTCTTTTGGTTTACCTCCTTTAATATATCTTTGAACGAAGAAGTTAATAAAGAGAGCAAGGTATGAGAATTCCATAACAGTAGCTACCTTGAAAACTGTATCATCAAAATCACATTGTGCTCCATTAAGATAAATAGCAAAGAAAAGATGAATAAGGATTCCACATGAAATGATAAATTGTAAAATTTGAATTGATGTGATGGATTGAGCAATTGCCTTTGGGACTCTAATTTTCATTGAAGCAAGGAAATAATAAGTATACATAAATGCATGTACAAAGAAATTTAAATAAATTCCCCATCTATTGAATCCTGGAGTGTATGGATAAGAGAAGAATGAGTACATGACAGTAAGAATATGATGATACCAATGAAGAAACATAAGTGGTTTTTTTCTAAGAACAAGAAAAACTGTATCAATAAGTTCAAACATTTTTGAAACAATAAAAAGCCATACCCAATATCCATTATTTCCTTTATTCATATCACCAATTTTACAATAAGATCCATAAATTCCGTTATTCTTAACAGTTGAAAAAAATTCACTTGTTAACATAATTGTTCCAGTGATTGAGAAAACTGATAAGAAACAATTCCAAATATTAAGTGGAAGTGTTAAATGGAATGGCTCACGATTTTTCATTATATATTTGATTGAGAAGATTACAACAACATAAATCATTGAAAGCTATAATTATATTCAATAAATAAATATTTTAATAAAATATAACTTACTTGAATTGTCAATGGGAAATGCTTCACAACCCAATCTCTTGCTTTTACATCATCAAAGGGTGATGAAGTAACAATATTTAAAAATCCATTTACATCAAATTTCGGTGTTGAAAATATTTCATCAGGAAGATTTTGAAGTAATGAAGAAGCCATGTTTTCCTAAAAAAAAATAAAAGTTAGAATAATTAAATAAAAATAATAATAACAAAATTAATAAATTCGCTTTTATAAATATATACTTTACTAAAATACAACAATATTAAACTACAATTAGGTACAATACGTTAATATGAATGTTGGCAATATATGATAAGACATTTATAATGATACTCTTATCAAATTAATATATATGATAACATTATATACAATAATTTAGAAGTAAATTGCAATAATATTCATAACAAATAGAAATCTTATCAATTATAGAAATATATAATTATTTTTTTACTCACCTAAGAATTTTTATTAACTGTTAAAACAAGCTTTTTAAAGAAAATTTTCAAGTTTCATCAAAATGTAGGGTTATTTGGAATGTAGTGTACAAAGTTAATTTAAATTAAAATATGTATTAAACACTTTGTATTTAAATTTAAATATAATTTTTCATAAACTTTAAACATACTTACTTAGTTATCTTTTTTTATTACATATCAATCATTTCATATCATTAATATTTATTACTTACTGAAGTACCCAGATACTTAGATGATTATAATAATTTTCGCTACAAAAATTAAGTAAAAGAGAAATTCTAACTAAGATGCTTTCAACTTTTTTCGTAATGAAAGTAAAGCGTTATACATGTCTAACGATGTGAGAACTTTGTACTTTAAAATATGTTTCTTTGTAATACGAGGTTATACCTTTAAATATAATTTTTTTTAAAGTCATTTCTTTGATGATAGTTTAATAATATATATAAAAGTATTATCATTAAATTGAAGATAAAAAAGAGTTTAGATAAGTAAAAATATAAAACTTTTTATATGAAATAAATAATTATTTTATTTCAACATTTATTCAATATATTTTTTCGTTATTCTAATCATTACAATGATAAGAAGTAACATTAAAATTTTTCAATTTGATTAGTTTTGCTTAAACATATATTTTAGATAGTTTTACTGTTAGTGAAATGAATCGAAAATAAAATCTGATGATGATCGGATGATTTTATTTATTGCCGATTACTTTGATGATAGATAAAAAACTAAAGACTAATTTTTAAGGTAAACCTAAAAAGAACAAAGTGATAATTAAAATAAATTTTGCAAAAATATTGATACATAATAAGTAGAAAATAAGTTAAGACGTGTTTTAGCTACAAATATAACTTTCATCCTTGATCAAAAATTATTTTTTTAATTAAACGAAGTTGCAATATATAATTTCAATCATTCTTGATACAGACTATATACATTAAATATTTTTGTTAAGAAAATGAATATAATATATTTTATTATTAAATATCATGATATTTTTATTTTAAACAATTTTTATCACAAATGTATTTAAAAAGAAATAAAACAAGTTATAAAAAGAATTTGTATGTTATTTTTTTACTTTACGAATTTTATATCCATTATATTTATCCATTTTTTAATTACTCTTCTTTGAAACTTTGGCAGAAACTTTTTTTGGAGCAATATATGCTTTGTAAAAGAATTGAGCAAATAAATATAAATAACTAACATACATAAATCCACCGATTATTAAAACATTCCATGATGTATTGCAATTTTCGACATTCCCAAAAGACATAATATAAACAAGATGAGAAAAGATTCCACATGAAATTATGAATTGAATTAATTGAATTGATGTTATAAATTGCCTAACAATATTTGGATATCTTTTACCGAATGCGGAAGTTCCGAAATAACTGTAAAAAAAAAAATTTAATTAGTTTCATTTATTTTTAAGCTTGATTTAATAAACTTACAAGTACATAATTGTATGAACAAAAAGATTCATAACTAAAGACCATCTAGCCCATGCTTGACTTTCTGAGTAAGTTAATGCAGCATAATAAAAAGTAAGAGCATGATGATACCAATGCATAAAAATTACTGGTTTTTTTCTAAGAATTAAAAGTATGGTATCTCCAAGTTCTGGAAGTTTACTCATAACAAATATCCATCCCCAATATCCAGAAATTTCACCAGTGTAATATTCACCATTATAACAATAAGAACCAAAGAAACCTGTATTTTTAATTGAATTATACAATTCTGGTCCAAGAAAGTATAAATCAATGGCAGAAAAAATTGAAAACCCTAAATTCCAAAAGCCAACAAAATTTTGAAGATCAAATGGTTGCCTATTCTTCATAATTCTTTGTCCTCCAAAAACAACAACAACATATGCTAATGAAATCCAAGCACATGTTGGAACCCAGTGTGACATAAAATATTTAGCATCAGTATTTGACCATTGTTTGGCAAAAAGAATATCAGTCATAGAGACATATGGAATAGAATCTCCTGATGTCATTTGTGTATCCTCAACTAAACTAAAGATTAAAAATAATAATAGAAAGAAACAATTTTTATAATAATATGATATAAAATAAATAATTTTATATACAAGAATATTTTTAAAAGTAAAAATTGAATTAAATTGACTATACCATTAATTCTATTATAATCCATACAAAATATCTTTACTTTAAAAATAAATATAATCCTACTTATATAAAATTCAATTGAATGAAACAATAATAATACAAATATTTAATGATAACACGAAGAGAAGATTCAGTTTGTAAGAAATATTAAGAAATTATTAGAATATATTTAAGAAGTATAACTTCTTTCTCATTATTATGTGTCTATTTGTTTAAGGTCAAAGGTAAAATAAGATTTTGAATTAACTTCCATATACACGAAACCTCTAACTATGTATAATATATTTATGACAAATCAACTTAATAATAAATAAAAAGGAGTTTATATTTGTAATCCTTGCATCGTTTTGGTATAACTTTATATACCAACTTCTTATCAGTAAGACAACCTACTTTTATTGAGTATTATCTTCAATATCACCAATCTTTTTAAATTAATAACGAGTAATGGTAAAGTAATATGTATCTCTGAGTCCAAGGTTCTCCTTATCCATAAAATAAATATATTTTATAGATGTTTCTTATAAAATCATCCATTTGTCATGGGTGTGTTATATTTAAAAAGCTTTATATAATGACAACCTTTTTATATAATTTTTTTTTATATTCTTAAATTTCGCACTCTCTCTAACAATTTTCCCCATTATATCAATACATTATATAAATTATTTTTATAACGGTAAACCCCATAAATTATGTATATATATCACCTTACAATTTATTTCCTTGAGAAGTTACCATACAGTTGCAAGGTACAAAACATTTTCCTTATTTAAATAAAAATTATTATAAAAAATTGCCTGAAACATTTTAATGTATTGTGAATAGTCATACTTCTTATCATTTTTCTTAAAATTTTGTGATTATAAAAGAAAATGATAAGAAAGAAGAGATAGTTTTTATTCTAAAAACTACCAATATTGTATCAAAAGAAGGTACGATAGGTCAAATTATTCATTATTTACAAAAATTTTGGGTAAAAAAGTTATTCTTTAGTCAAAATCTCACGCCATTATATAAAATATGGTCTTACAAATGAGATGATACTACTTTAATTTTTATAAATATATTACATTAAATGTTAAATTATTTTCTTAAAAATATTACTACAACTTTTAACAAATTTTAAAGAATATCTTGATTATTTATATATGTGTAATAATATGTATAAGGAATAAAATATACATACTTTAATAATTAAAATACCTAATGAAAACAAAGATATTTAAAATCATTTTGATATATATTTACAAAATAATTTTACAAAAATATATTTAACAAAAGGAGTTACAAAGTACATTCTCTATCAAGAAGATGTAAATATGAATTGAAACACATTTATAAGCATATTTTATTACATATAATAAAAGTATTTATTTTAACTTGTTGATTTCCAAAGAAGTATTGAAAGATTTTTAAATATGTTTGTAATTTTTACATGAATTTGACTTCCGATTATAATAAAATAATATTTTATTTGTCAATTATTAACTAAATGTTTAAAACATGTTTATCTCAAAAATTTCACTTATATAAGTGTATTGGAGGTAACAAAAAAAAGAAATACATATGTATATCCGATTTTATTTTAAAAATTATAATTGAATTATGTATTTATTTATTTGTTCATTGATCACTCAATGATGAAGATGAATTTTTCATTTTAATAATTTTATAATAACATTTTTTTTGTTCATATTTTAATAAATAATATGATAAGATTATTCTTTTAGCCTTATTTTTGTATTTAAATTTACTTTCAAGTATAATTATACATTTATGAATTATGAAATTTGATAAAGATTATTTAAAATTGGGTATATTTTAATAATTATATTTGTTTATTTCCAAAGTACAGATAGAATATTTATTTAAAACATTTATATACAAATTTTTAGTGTGTTAAAGTAGTAGTTACCCTCATTGTTTTCCTCTTACCTAGAAGTTGAATGTAACAGTTGTTGGGAAATAGTGTATTAACAGCATAAGCTGATTGTGAAGCAGACTTTTATAGTTTATGGTGACATTCATTGAAAGTTTCCACGTCTATCTTTTTGCATAATATGATATTTATTTCTGTATATGTTTATGGGTTTTTTAAAATGAAAAGGAGAAATATATGGATTTTTCATTTATATATTTCTTTTTATTGTATAAAATTTTATTAAATACATATTTTTGTAGATTAATGGAAGGAGATAAATCTGAAAATGATGCAAAAGAATTAAAATCAAATGATCAAGTTATTGACGTGGAAGAATCTCAATTATTGTTGGAGGATGAATATAATCCAAATGATAATGAAATGCCCAAAAGTGGAAAAAGGAATAAAATTATTTTAAAAAATAATCGTCGTAAAGAGAGAGGTTTCAAACGAATTCCTAATTTTGCAAAAAATGCAGCTTTAAAGATTCATGAAAAGATGAAAGTTTCCATGGTAAGTTGGCTAAACATCCTTCTGTTCTACCTTTTTTTAAACTTTTAAATATCAGAAAATAAACATAATATTGTATAAATTTTTAACAATAAAGTTCATTTAATTCGTCATAAAATACTCTAATACATAAGGATTAATATTTTCACCATTAAAACGTTATAATTTTTAAATCTTCTTCATAAAGATTAATTATTATCATTTTAAAAATTATTAATAGGACGTTTTATTATATTATTTTACCTTTTATGAAAAAATCCAAATAATGTATATGGGACATTTATCGCCCTCACAGACTAAATAACTATTTTAAACTTCACTATGGAGAGATTTTTATCTAAGATTTTTATCTTAATATCGTTCTATATTTTGGATATTATTCTTCTATTTTAGATAAAAACATGTAAAATGTAACTGAAAATTTGTTTCACAAAAACTTTATTTTATCCATTTCAATGTTATTTATTAAACCCTTATCCCTTTGATTTTTTTCTTTTTGTTTTTTCTTTACCTTCCCATAGTATTTATTATGTATATGAAATATATTTAACTTTTTTTTAGAAAATGGTGGAAATTCAAAGAGAATCTTCTGGGATAAATATAAAAATGTTAATTTTAATATGGTTAACTTTTCAAAATTCTGCCCATAATCTTCTTATAAGATATTCTAGAGCTCGTGAAGTTGATGATATGTTTTTAGCAACATCAGCTGTCTTCAATACAGAAATTGTTAAAATAATCATTTGTTTGTATATGGTTGTGTATGAAACTGGGAGTATCAATTCAATGATAAGACAAATTAATTCTCAAGTAATAAAGCAACCATTTGATACATTAAAAGTTTGCATACCAGCAATGATATATATTGTTCAAAATAATTTATTTTATCTTGCTGCTTCACATTTAGATGCAGCTTCTTTCATGGTATGTTTGTAAACACATATGTATAAATAATACACATTCCTTAAAATATTTTTATAATATATATATACATGTATAAAAATACTTTCAGATCACATCACAACTTAAAATATTTACAACCGCCCTCTTCTCAGTTATATTGTTAAGAAAAAGCCTTTTAAAAACACAATGGTTTGCATTATTAATATTATTTCTTGGAGTATCTCTTGTTCAGATGCAAACAGGAAAGACGGGGGTTATTGACCCAGACCAAAAACCTTTTATAGGTTTATTGGCCGTCATATCAGCATGTTGCTTATCAGGATTTGCTGGTGTTTATTTTGAAAAAATTTTAAAGGGTTCTGCTCCAGTATCTATTTGGATAAGAAATGTTCAAATGGCTATATTCGCGATACCTGCTAGCTTTTTAGGAATGTATATGCAAGATGGAAAAGTTATTATGGAGAAAGGTATTTATTTTGGTTATGATTTTGTGGTGTGGTTAACGGTATTTTGGTATGGAGTAGGGGGACTATCAGTTGCAGTATGCATTAAATATGCAGATAATATTGCTAAAAATTTTGCCACGTCAGTCTCGATCATATTAAGCACAATTGGTTCGATGTATTTATTTTCATTTATCCCAAATGCTTTATTTAGTCTTGGAGCTTCTTTAGTAATATTTAGTATATTCCTGTACAGTTCTTCAAATACCTTTGTTAAATTTTTAAAGAAACAGACAATTGTTTGATTATATATAATAATGCTAATATATGTTACTTGATTTTATAATGTAGCTGTCATTTTTTGATAATGATTGAGATTATTATAATATATTAATAATCGTGTATTCATATTATATTAAATTTATTATATTATCACTCAATGAACTTTTATTTTTATTATATAATTTATTTCTTCTAGGTTTTATCTAAATTAATATATTACCTCTTTTATTTAACTCTAAGTACAGAAATAATATTATAAAATAGAGACCCGCCAAATTATAAACTCTAACATATTGGCATCCCTCATAACATATAGAGAATGTTCCCTGGTCTAGTGTTCCAATTTTTCGCCATCTGTGTTAATTAACCTTACTATCCTCTTTTTATAATAAATTCTTTTAACTCAAATGAATAACATTAAAACTCTTTTTCTTTATTAAATATTTTTTATACTCTAATCATTCCAATTATCTATTAGATTTTAATATTAAAAAAATAATTTAAAAATAAAACGCAATAATACTGTTCTTATCAATATATTTATTTAAAAATTTAATATAAAATATTATTATACATTTTTCTGAACGTGTTAATCTTTTTGTTATTTTTTGTTGTGTAATGTTATTTTAAAAAATAAATATTTTTTTAATCAAAACTTGTTACTTTTAAAAGTTATACATTTTAATTTTAACATTCGAATGCCCTTTCAATGAAATAAATAATTCATCTTTTAGAAGTTTTCCTTTTAAGGAATGTACAATTTTTAAATTAAAAGTATATATATATATATTAAAGTGTGATTATTATATAACTTGCCAGAGATTAATTTTATTTATCTACTTAAATTGCATTTTTTCAAACACAATCGGCTTGGTGTGTTTCTAATTTTGTCTTCAAGTTACTTATCAAATATGGAAATCTTTTATTAGACTTAGTTTTTACTTTTTATTATTTATTTAAAAAGCTTGTTTTTCTTTGTCATGATTATACATTTATCTTGTTTTTATTATATATTATTAAATATAATCTCTTTCAACGCCTATAAATGTACTCTCTTTCATAATGAGTATATTAATTGTAATAATTTTTATTAATTTCATTATAGTCCTATTCATAACATTCCGACTCATTATTTTTGATATCCTTCTGAATTATTACTTGTAATGATGGGTGAGAAAAAGGAATCTATAGCTATTAATGATTCTCCTGCTCTTATTGAAGAAACTGTTGAAATGAAAAAAAATATTGAAGTAAATGATGAAATCAAAAAACCAGCTGCTTCCACACAAAAGTCAGGTATGATATATTTTTTAATAAATATCTGTTAAATCAATTGAGATTATGCATCCTTTTTGTAATACCTCATATTTTGTCACCATCATCTTTTCATTTTTACTTTAATGTTGCATTTCTTTGTTCTTGAATGATTAATAGTGTCTACTTTTTCTTAATTTTGTGTAACTATCAAAAAATATGTTATTACATTTTAATTTTCAATATACAAGTTATATATTAAAATTTACAATTTTTAAAACAAACATCAAAAATTAGATCGAAAGATATTTGATATTTAAATTATATTTTAAAATTAAATATAAATCAAATTTTAAAAACAATAAACATTCTCTTCTCTCATTATTATATAATAAATTTTAACAATATATAATTAAATGCATACACAAAATAAAACTGCGGCGCGTTCCAAGACCATTGCATATAGTGGAAGGTCACGTTTAGGATATATTATCGGTGATATGTTCCTTATACATATTTAGTTACTTTCCATTTATAAACTTAAAAATAAAATTGCAACAAATTTTGTATTTTATATAAAGAACTGGAACTTCTTATTTCTTTCATTTCCTTTGTTTATTTAATAACATGTTAAGAAAATAATTTCTTGTCTTTCTATCTTAAAAAAGTATATTTATTCATATTAATACAACTGAAAAAATTTCTAGAACTTCATTTAGTGATACATTATTTAAAATAAATAATAAGACTTTCGTTAAACATTATATGTATTTATACATACATTTATTTCCTAATAAATTTATCTTAGTAAAAATTTCTACACACTATAACACATTTTTAATACATCTTTCCACTCAATAAGGAGACATTCTCTTTTTGATGATACTCTAACTTTATTAACTTTTTTATCTCATCATTTAATAGTTGTAATATTGTGTCTATAAATGTATTCAAATATTTATTTATTTTATAGATAATTTTGTAAAAATAATACATATTATACCCTTATATATAATAACATTATTTTTCTATTCATTATGTTAACGTATCTTATATTTTTACTGAATTAAGTTAATTATACAAAAAATATAATTATTTCATAATATAAATGATAGTGCTGATATGTGATGTTCACAAACAACTTAGTTTATACGCGTATATAATATATAAATGATGATGTATTGACTGTACATAGTCACTGAAAGAATTAAAATGTTGAAATTTTATAAATTACATTTTTATTTAATAATATTATATTTCAAGTAGCTTTTGAAGCTCCCTCTCTTTATTTTAAAGGTCTTTTTACAATTTTTATAGTGTTTAGTTATATATTTAATGGTATTTTTTTACTATTACATTGTTCTTATTAAAGATTATGTCTCCCAAAACTTGAATATATATATGTATATATTTGATATATATATATTTTTATAAACGAGAAGTTTAACATATTTTATTTTCAGCAAAGATAATCAAATACCTGTCTTTATTCATATTAATTGCTCAAAATGCCTTAAATGTCTTGTTTATGAGACATGTTCGTTCAAGACCCGGAACAACAATGTTCCTTTCCTCAGTCTCTGTATTTTGGGGAGAGATTATGAAACTTGTACTTGGTTTCTTTCTACTCATTGGAGAACAAAAAGGATTGAAAAATGCTGTTTTATGTTTATATACAAATTTTTTTGTTGAATATAAAGAATTATTAAAAACAGCTGTACCTGCTTTGATTTACTCAGTTCAAAACATATTACTTTACCATGCTGTATCACATCTTGAAGCTGCAACATTCATGGTCACTTATCAACTTAAAATTTTAACCACAGCTATATTTACAGTCCTTATTTTGCGTCGCAAATTATCTCTTTTTCAATGGATTTCTTTATTAGTTCTTTTTAGTGGTGTTGTTGTTGTTCAGTACGACATCAAATTTTCAAATGCAAAAAAAAGTGCTCTCTTAATTAATACCACTACAACACCCTCTTCAATAGAAGCTACCACAGAGGCATTAAAAGAATTCACTAGCTCAACAATTTTAACTTCTCAAAAAGATGCAAGATATCAAAATAGTATTTTAGGGTTGGGTTTTGTTATAACGGCATGTATACTTTCTGGATTTGCAGGGATTTATTTAGAGAAAATGTTAAAATATAGTAAAGTGTCATTGTGGACTAGAAATATGCAACTAGCAACCTTGTCTTTGCCATTATTGTTCGCTATTACAATGGTAAGTATAATTAAAAACATCACATATATAACTTTACTTTTTAGATAAAAGATGGTGACAAGGTTATGAAGGATGGTTTCATGCAAGGGTTTGATCTAATGGTATGGATAACTGTATTGATCAATGCTGCTGGTGGGTTGATAGTCGCAGTAGTAATAAAATACGCTGACAACATTTTAAAAGGATTTGCAACGTCTATCGCCATTATAGTTAGTACAATCGGATCAATTTATATTTTCGGCTTTGTGCCTTCATATATCTTTATCATTGGTGCTGCATTAGTAATTTTGGCTGTTATCGTATATTCCGTATTTCCATACAAAGCCCCTGCACAAGCTTCTCAAACACAAGTTGAAATGAACAATTTGTTAAATAAACCGGATGCTTAAAATGTTAAACGAATAGTTGACAAACATATTTTTTTAATTATTATTGATACCGTATTGCCTTCTATCTTACGTTTATCTTATATTTTTGTGAACAGTTTATATTGTCGTACAGAAGAAAATTTATTTTATATAGTGAGTATGTTAACTGTTAACACTAAACTATTTACCTATTCCGATATATTTTACACATCCATTAATTAAAATTTCAATCTTGTCATATACAATTTCTTTTTTATAATCTGTTTTAAAACATTTGATATCTTTAATATTTTATTTAAAAAAATAATAATATTTTAAAATAATTTTTTACAGTGAATGGCATTATTATTATAATATTATTAAAAAGAAATATATAATGTTGAATTTTTCTCCTTTCTATGCTAGAGTTACGAGTAATGCTTATCAACAAATACAAATTAATGATATTGTTGCAGTTATTGGATATGATTCAACTAACACATCTAGATATCATTGTCGCAACAGTTTTAGTGAAGAAGCTTTTATAAATATTGATGATTTGGATAAAATTAATTTAAATCCATCTATGACAAGTTCTATTGTTATGTCTGTAGCTGATTATACATCAACAGAAATTGATGATCTTCAATTTTCAAAGTATTCATTAATTTTGATAGAAAAAAACATTGATGATTCGTGGGCTACAGGATATGTACTATCTGATCAAGGAAAACGTCTAGGGAAAGAAGGAATGTTTCCACTTACATATGTAACAAAATTAATAAGTATAAAAGAATTTGAAAATGATGAGAATGAATATGAAGAAGTACCATGTGAAACTGATAATCGTGTTGTTTTTAGGGATCCTACAACTTTGGAGACGAACAATGAAGAAAGAGGAAAAGCAAAGTCTTTATATGATTTTGAAAAACGATCTCCTAATGAACTAACTATTTGTGCTGGAGATGAAATAGAAATTGAAAAAGAAATTGATGATGATTGGTACTATGGGTTGAATAAACGTACAGGAGAGAGAGGCGCGATTCCAAAAAATTATGTCACGAAAGAGAACGTGGAGAATGAGAATGTTTATGAGAACTTTCAAGAGAAATTGTCTTCAACAACTTCATCAGATTCAAGAGAATATGGTTTAGCTAGTGTTCTATATGATTATACTGCTCAATATGATGATGAGCTAACAGTATTGAAAGGATACTCTCTTAAAGTTATTGAATTTTGTGGTGACGATTGGGTAAAATGTCAAAATCCAAAAACGGAAGAAATTGGTATTGTTCCAGTTGCATTTGTTCAAATATATTCTGATGATAATTATGGACTTGAAAATATGGAAGATAACTACACAACAGAAGGTGTTTCTTATGGTCATGAAGATTATTCTACAGAATCACAACCAGGATCTTTGTATCCATCATTACAAGAATCTATTAAAGAAGAAAAAATAGATTTTACCATTGGTGGGTCATTATTTCCAAAGAAGCAAGAAGAACCTTTAGAATATGGACAAAACAATAGATATTCAGTTCAACAAAGTAATTATGAATTTGAAACGCCATATAGTTTTTCATCTCAATCATCAAGCTCACAATCTTATCCAATACCAAAACAAAATATAGAATGGGTTCAATTTCCTGAATTAAGTAAAATAACAAAAACTGGGAATAAAACAACTCCTGAAAGGCCTCCACCACCAAACATTTTAGGAAGTCTTAAACCTTCAAGAGCAGCACCACCAAGACCTCAAAAATTACCAGGTGTTAAAAGTGATACAAAAATATCAAAAGACCCTTATGTTAATAATAATGGATCTTTAGTTGTATCTCAAAAAACACCTACAAGCATTAGTAGCATAATAGAAGAATTGATATCATCTGAAATCGAGTATTCAACATTTTTGGAAATGTGGGAGTCTACAATTAATCAAGCAAATGAATTAACCACTAAAGAAAAAGAAAATCTTTTAACAGGTTATTCTCAATTAAAATTATTATCAAAATATCTTGTTGAAGCATTTGTTGAAGAACAAAGTAAAGATGAAAAAGATCAAAAAATAGGTTATGTTTTTATTCGATTTAAGGATAAATTCTTTCAAGCATATACTTCTCATTGTGGAGCCTTAGAGAGTATAGCTGAAACTATTGAGGAAGAAAGTGATTCTGGATTAAGACAAAAGTTATCACTAATTGTTGATGAAATGCGTTTATCTGGTAAGAATATATTTGATGTAACAAGTGCAGTTACCAGACCAATTCAAAGAGCTATGAAATATATATTATATTTGGATCAATTGTACAAATTAACACCACCCGGTCATCCAGACTATAAAAATTTATTCAAAGCAAAAGAAACCATGACTTATTTATCAAAGAATCTTAATGATACTAAAAGAAAGAGTGAAATAACAAAAAAATATATTGATGACAAGCCTATAACAATATTAGAAAGATTATCTAGACTTAACATGCACTCAGTCGCTAAAAAAAGTAGTCGTTTTAAGTATAGAATTAGTTCCAATCTTGGATTAAATAAAATTAAAGATCATGAATTTTCAAAGTTAGTAATGATGTTGAAGGATGCAAATTCAAGATTGTTGAAGTTTCTTTATCATCTTCAATTATATCGCAAATCAATGAAGGATGATGCAAAGAAGTTTGTCTCTGAATATACTAAAGGGGAATGTAAGTTGATATTATTATATTTTTAAACCTAATAAATTTAGATAGAATGGCAATTAATGATGGTCTTTGGGAAACATATTTAGAACTTACGACTTCAATTCTCATTAAAATGGCTGAATATATTCATTCAATTGATCAAGAGATTGGACAAAACGCAAGCACATTATCAGCAAGAGATTATGGAAGATTGATTAAGAAGCGTAATGATAAGTTGGCGGATTATGAGAATGCATTAAATGCTTCAAAACAATTACCTGAAGTATCATCGAAGAAAGCTGAATACGATGCGTTGAATAATAAATTAAAATCTGATCTTCCAAGAACAATCGATAATATTTACAACTCTACAACACAATTCATTAGAAAATTTTTATCAAAACATTATGATTTCTTGCAGGCAATTGATAACAATCATTGTATGCTTCAGAAGGAAAAAACTAATTGGAAAAAAAATGTTAATATTCCAACGTTCTCTGTGTTTGTTCAAAGGGCAAATAAAATTGCTATTTTTAAAAGAATTGAAGCTTTACAGATCGGAGATAAGATTGACATAAGATTTAAGAATCAACCATTAAATGATAACAATTTCCATGTTCTTAAAAATATACCATTGCAAACAGATTCACATAAGAATTTCTTGCTTTCAATGTGTCCCAACGTTATTGATAAAGACAATCTCAGGATTGTTACTAAAAACTTTAAGAATCCAGGGGATAATTTTTATATTAAAAAAGGCCACATCGTTCTTGTCATTGAAAAACGTGGTTTAAACTATTTTGTTACTAATGGTCTTTCAGAATCTGTTGTATCTCCTGATTGTTTAAGTACATTTATAAAGAAAGGAGAAATTTCTTCATCCACTATTAAACCTATTGAATATTCCAATGATAAAATAATTGATATATATTCGGGTCCTGAAGAAAAGCAATTGAATCAACAGAAAAGAGAAGAATTACCTGTAAGAAATGAATTAGAATTACTTGTAGATATATTTGGAGATAATAAGCCAGAGAATAATAGAAATAATTCAATTTCTAATAGTTCTTTACCACCAATAAAGCCAGATACAAATTTCAAAATATTCGAAACTAACACACCTTCATTAGAACAAATTCAGAAATATAACATTGAAAGTAAACCATCAGTGAGTACTTCAACGTATAATCCTAGCGTTCTAAATTCAAGACCACGCCCAGTTTCTCATTTATCAGTAGGACAACCAAACAAAATATCATTACCTAAAACTATTACATCGGTACCTAGAAATGATCAAACTACGTATTTTCAACCAACCACATTTCAACAAAATCAAACACAACAATCATTACAGAAGGTTAACAAAACTAGTTCTATTACCAATAACGATAATAAACTAACAAAAAATGGAAGTGAAGATCTTATAGATTTTAGTGAAAATCTTATTGACTTTTTTACACCTATTGAAACTAAAAATACTAATACAACAAGAAATAATATTACTAATATTCAGAGTCAATTACCTACTTTGTATAACAATGATATTAATCAAAATCAACCATCTTATACAACAAATATTTTTAATCAGAATAATTTACAGTATGGTTTTTCAAGAAATGTACAACCTACTTCATTTTTACAAAATCATCAACAAATTACTGCACCTAATTATAATAGTTCTTTATTCTTAGATGAAATTCGTGCTTCGATCAATGCATCACCACCATCAATCAATTGGGATGCTAAGCCATCAGATACACCACGTATACCACAAAGGCCAGTAATGCCGTACACGACTCCAAGGCAAATTATGTAAAAATAATATACTTTTATACTTATTTAAANAAATACTTAAAAACATTAAAATAATTATATTTAATTATTTAAACGTTTCAATTGTTATAAAAATATTTTATCTGATGAATAACTTCTGATGAAATAATATATTTTAAAAAATGTATATTTCCCCAAAAAAATTGTGCTTGGGACTTTTGATTACTATCTGTATAAAATATTTATTTATTTTTTTTATTCACAAGCTAATTTACCATGGAAACTTGTCATTGCAATTCCAAATGCTTGTAAAGGAGATAAAGGATATCTAAAATCCATTGTAAAAAGTTCATCTGATACTCTTCCAAATTGCATAACAATATAATCAGGATCAGCTTCATGAATTATTTGAAAATTTTTGACACTTGCTTGCGTTACACGTCCATGAAAATTTAAGACATATGACTGTGTATCTTCATTCCATTGTGGACTTTTATTTTGCATAACAACTAACCCATCTGTTCTTTTACTTTTATATCTCTCTAAAATTGTATCCTTATCAGAAATAGGACGAAACTCCTTCCTAGATCCAATATCTGAATCATATATTCCTGGTATGATAACTGTCATACGGCGTGGTCCCTTAAAACCTAAAACATTGGTATCATATATAACAGCTGCCAACTCTTGTCGGATACCATCTCCAATGCTTCCTGCTCTTTTAGGATTTTCACCATTATCATAAATAGTAAATGACGTTCCCAAAGCATTAGAACGTACTTTCCCAACAAAAGATTTTCCTTCACGACTTAAATCTGTTGCATCTATTGAAATAAGATAATTAGCTGTTGCACTCTTCTTTCTCTTCCTTGCAGCTAATAAGAATATCTAAAATTAATTAATTATATTTATAAATAATAAACTATAATTACCCTTTTATCATCCTCTTTCTCTAAATGAAGATAATAAGTTGGATAGATACCGCGGTCCATTCCTTTTTTGTCACGAGTTATACGACATTTCATTGTAAGATGCTTTTTAACAGCTTCTTAAAAATAAGTTTTAAAAATAATAAAATAAATAATAAGATTATATTATACCTGTAACAAATTTGGGTAAATTATTCATAATTTCTGTTACATCACATTGTTGAACACAGGGTAAAATATGATTTTCCAGTCCATCATTACTTAATTGTGAAATTTCAGTGTTTTGCGGTGAATCAAGTAAATTGATATTTGAATCAGTTCCAGCATTTTTGTATCTCCCATTTGAATTTAAATTTGGTGTTGAAATTTTTTCTTCTGGTAATCCAATACTTTTAATATCTTCTTCACTAGATGTACTAAAATAAAAAATGCTGTGTCATTTAAATTAAAAAAATTACCTTTGTGCTGGTGGTGGAGTTACTCCTCTAACAGTAATATAAGTTGGAGTACCTGCATTTGTAGCTCTTTGAATAAATTCTGATTCCTCAGAACTAAGAGAAATTGGATTTTCATATGCATAAAGTTCTTTATCTTTTCTATCTCTATTATCCATATTAGAAAAACCAGAAAAAAATGATTGTCCAAAAGAATGTTTTTCAGAATTAAGCATTCCAGGTGATGATCGTAGAATATGGTCTTTTGATAGATTGTTAGCACGCAATTCTCCTGAGTTATGTCGTTTTTGGCGTTGTTTTTCTTCTAAGATTCGTCTCTAAAATATATATATAGGATAAAAATTAATTGATTAAAACAAACTTGTTTCCTTAGGTTATGTGAAAGCCATTCGTTATGCTCATTTCCACTCATATTTTATAATATATCCAAGTTATAAAATAGCTAATGCAGTTCTATTTATAACAATTCTAAAAATAATTAATTAAACTGTTTACACACATTTTATTATAATAATAATATCACATTTTAATATTCCAAATTACTCATATATTATTTTAAGTATGAATATATAATAGTTATACAAAGCTCTATATATCTTTATAAATGTAATATTGTTACAAAACTTTTCAATGTTAAGTAATTAAAATTATTATATATCTAAGAGACATAATAATAAATTTATATATATTGATAAGAAACAAATTGAAATGGCACCTTAAATATGGTTACCAGGTAGATAAAATGAAGTAATATCTCTTATGTTATAATTATTAAGTAGGTGTTTTAAGAATATAAAAATTATATGAAAACAAGCAAAAGCAAGGAATATTTAAAGCATTTCAAAAGTATCCAAATATTTTGCCCAACAGTTATAACACCTAGCTATATACATATATAGATAGGTATACAAGAAATAATATATAGTAAAATATATATATAAATGTCACTCATTTATCTCACTTCTAACAACTTTTAAATGGTTTCAATATCATAACTATTAATTATATATTTTCTTGCACTTTTTAAAGGCATTCCTATTAAGCTTGTTATTTATTCTTTCTATATATATTTTTATAGGAAAATAAAATATATTTCTTAAAATATTAAAGATTTATATTAGTTCATGTGCAATTAATTTGCTTCATGTTACTAGGGGTAACCATTAAAATGATAATTATTACATCGTTAAAATTTTTGGTGTTGTCAAGGTAGTTATCCATCTATTACCAATTTTTTTCTTTCAATCTTTATTGTTTAAAATTAATCTTCAATTTTAAATAAAAAATCTATTATAATTTATTATTATTCTTAACAATAATTATACATTTTTAAAGTTGTAAATAAAAGAATTATGAAATAATTATAATTAGTTCGTTTATAATATTTATAAATTATTTCAATACATTATATATTTATTTTATTTTACAAAAAGATAATTTATTTGAAGGCATATAAAATTTTAAATAACAGGAAAAGAATACGGATCTTTGTATTATAAAAATTAAAATATTCCATTTGAAAATTGACTTGTATATGTGTACATAAAATAATAATATGCCATTACGAGACCTGCGGCACCAATCACAATCCAATTATTTATAGAATATCGAGGTAAAGGTCCTTTAGGTTTTGGGATTGGCGATTTGCGCGCATCAATATATTCCTTCAAAAGACGTTTTTTAAGAACCATTGGAGGATAATCATCAAATAAAACTTGAGCATCAGCTATAATTTCTGGTATACGAATATTTTTTGGTATCGTATTCAGCACTCCATATATTACACCTTGATCTCCTTCACATTTCTTTATTTCGTCTTCTCTTGACAAAACCAGTGCTGATGATAAGTAGATTGGCATGAGAGAATGAGAACTTAAAAACAAATCAAAACATAAAACGATATGTTGATAATTGAAAAGTGAATGTGATAGCCAGGTTAAAGACCACGGAAGAGCAAATATACCAGAGCTATGTGAATCCCTTAATATCTTATCAATAGTTTTACTTCTTTTGTAAAATATAGGAAACATTAATTCTAGTTGCTTCAAAACCGTTTCTTCAAAAGACTTTTTTAGATATGCTGAAAATACACCTCTTTTTGTTAATGATTTACATATTTGATACCCAATTTCAATTCCAACTACAAGAACTATTGTTAAACATACATCATGAAATCCTTGATAGTATTGAAATTTTTTATTTCTATTTAAAACTCTTACTATAAATGGCGTTAGTTCTGTTGTTAATTTTTCTCTATTTTCGTCATCAATAAAAGATGGAAATCTATCCAATGTTCTGTTAACATCTAGTTGTACCTGGTTCCAATCTTTGTGAAGCCTCAGAATATCTATGTCTGGTTCTACATACTAAATAAAAAGATGATATACTTATTTTAAATTTAAACATACATTCTGTTCAAACTCCACATCCAATGTAGATGAAACTGTATCATAGTCTGAATCAGAATCATATTCTTCACTATTTTTAATATAATCATAATCAGAAGGATAATGATTAGCTAGAACTGGCCATATTTTTTCCCTGTACTCATCTAATATTAACCCTCCTGGTGATGTTGCAAACTTTCTTAACTGTCCTACACAAAGATGCAGCTTTCCTTCATTATCATTTAAAAATCTTTTTATCTCCATATCTTTATTCTTTAGTTTATCCTCCAAAGCATTTACAATTGCATCTGAAGCACTCCTGGAAATATCTTCACTAAGTTCTGAATTAAACTCTCCTATATATGGTAAATTTGGCATATCCTCCCATGTTTCATCAATAGATTTATTCCTAATCATCCTTTCTATCATAAATAAACTGAAAAAAAACATTTTAAATACAATATTTACTTACTTAAATTTTTAAAAATCAATAGTAAATTATCATGAAGGACAATAGTAATAAAAAAAGCTGTTTATGTAAATACAATTAATAAGAATATAAATTTATTTGTGACACATAATAACATAGGTTGTGCTTAATACTCCAACTCTTTCGTCGTAAGAAAATGAAACTTTCTATAAAAGTATTAAAAAATCTGAAAAATAAAGCTTAAAAAGAATATTAAATAAAATATTTTCATAAAAGAAGTAATAATTTGTTAAAATTATTAACAAATAAAAAACAAAGAGATCATTATTGATGACTATCAAGAACTATCAAAAACATTTCTGAGAACAAATAATGAAATTCGTTTCTTCAATATTAATCAGTTTCTTAACTTCATAAAACTTTGTTTCAAATTACTCTTTCTCCAATTTTACAGTATTAATCATAATTTTGAAATTTTTTTTTGAAGTTAAAGAAATTCCTGTCAAAGCAATACTTGGTGACACAATTCCATGTGTGAGAAGTCCAGTTGAAATACTAAATAGTGATAAACATCCATGTACTTAAATTTTAATTGAATTAATATTTACTGGTACTTTTCAAGTTAATAATGTTTAAACTTAAAATGAACCAATTTTTAACTTTAAAAACTTTATAATTATAATTTTTTTTCTAATACTTCGATCGGTCTAAAACTTTTATTGATCGTCTTAGAATTAAATTCTACACTAGAATCAAACTCTTAAATGTTTCAAAGTATTATTTTCTAATAAGAGACAACTTTTACATTTAGCTCCTCATACATATATTAATTTCTATAGTAATTTTGTAGTAAACTTACTTGTGCCTCAATTACATAGTTACTAACTCAACTATCATAACAATAAACAGTTTATCATAATTGTATATATCTGGGAGTAATTTTTTGTTCCAATTACATTTATAAATGATTTGTACTATGTATCAGCATGCTTATTTGCTGCAAACATACTAAAAAGTACAATGTTTCATAAACTTTTTAACAATTGAAATATAAAATTGATGCTAAAATTTCTTCAACATTGTAACAACACTTTTTTTGAATATTTGTTTATTCTTTTTAAATATTTTTAATCAATAAGTATTTTTAAAATGATCTAAAAAAAGCTTTTTTAATAAAAAATTTTATTTACTATAATATAAAATTATAATAATTATACTTGTTAATATTCTGATTTGGTTTAATTTTTTCATTACGTTTGCCATAATCATTTTTTTTGTAATGACTTTTTCAAGCTTGTTTCTGCAGAAGCCATTCTTGTTATAATTACTTTTTTCATTATTTAAGACAGAAATTATTCTTGTTGTCATTACTTTTTTCATCATTTATTTTATTGCTTTGTCCAGTCATGGACCAAATTTTCAAAGTGGTTCTTTTGCATGTCCATACTTGAAATTGTTACTACCACTTTTTATTAGTTCAAGAAGGGGGTGTGTTTGTTATATAAAAAATAAAACCAAAGGAGATTTCATATTAAAATTTATATTTTAAAATAGTGTATTCATATGGTATTAAGGAACTATTATAAAATAGAATTCGTTTTTATATGTAAATATTCCAAGTGTCATTCGAAAGAATGACAAAAGAAATAGGATTTTGGATCCTTATATATTCTTTTTTGGAGAGAAATAAATCAAAAATCTATGTAATAAATTATTTTATTCATGAATAAATAAATAATAATTGTTTTTTTCTTATGCTTATATTTTATAAACATGAATAATAATTTTTCTAACAATTGAATATTTGTTATATTTAAATATAACAGTATATAACAAATTTTTTAAGATCAAATACCTAACGATACGATTGGATTATAATTTTGTGACCTTTATTTTATCATTTTTTTTAAATCCAAAATGTTAAAAATTTAGTAAAACACAATATTTCTTGGTAATAAAAATTGAATATATTGCTTATATTTTTTAAAATTTTTATGAATATAATAAAGAACAAAAAATCAATTTCAGATGTTTATCAATTTTAAAACAACGTGTATTTCATAAACATCAAAATATAATCTATATGCTACAAAAAGATTGTAAATATAAAATAATGATTTAACAAACAGAAGCATATATTTTATTCAACATTTTTTCTTTAATATTTAAGTTTAAAAATAGGTCATCAGAGTATTATATTTCTTTGTGTTATTGAAGAATATGTCAAAACATTAATCTTAAAGATTTATCATTTAATTTGAGCAGATGTTTTAACATTTCTGCCTATAATACTGCTTTATCAAATATTAATGGTTTATTATAAAATAAGTTAATTGAAAAGCATTAATGAATAGCTTTTTAATTATCTTATATTCTTATAAAGAATTATAAAGAAAACGGTTGCAATTTGGAGCAACGTTACCAAGATATATAATGCCATTAAGGTTGCTTTTATAAGAAAAGTTATAGATATTAATATTTTTAAATTTATATTTCATGGCCGATCATCTATATTCTCCATTATGGTATCAAAAAAGCTAAGGATCAATTGTAACATTATCAAATTTTGTTTAATTAGTATTGTTCTCTTTTTGGTTCTTGGCATAATTTATATATATGATAATGGAGATGAAAATTCTTACCTATCGGTGGCAAGTACATATTCAAAATATTCTTTAGATGAAATGCGAAATTTTGCTTTCAAAAATAAAATTACAATTGAATATAGGCAACATTTATATACAAGGTGGAACATGTCATTTAGCAAAATACTTAATGATAAAAATGCAAAGTATGTTTAATTTTTATATTAATAAATTCTTTCTTTTAGATTTAGCCTTCAAAGTGATGATGTTATTGTATTTTTGCATATTCAAAAAACTGCTGGTACCAGTTTTGAAAGATTTCTAGTTAAAAACATGGATATAGAACATAAATGTGATTGTAATTTAGGTAAAAAACGTTGTAATTGTACAAAAAATAATCAAACTAAACAAACGTGGCTTTTTTCACGTTATTCAACAGGATGGATGTGTGGTTTGCATGCTGATTATACTGAATTATTTGTTTCTGATTGTGTTGAGAATGTTCTTGATCGAAAAGAAGGAGAACATAGAAAAAGACGATATTTTTATACAACATTTTTAAGAGAACCTGTATCTCGTTTCATATCAGAGTATCGTCATGTCGATAGAGGAGCAACCTGGTTATCCGCAAAACATATGTGTAATGGAAAACCTCCTACACCTGAAGAATTACCATTGTGTTTTGATCCAGATATAGGATGGGAAGGAGTTAGCCTTGATGAATTTTTAGACTGTCCTTTTAATCTTGCATTTAATAGGTAACTTAATATTATTGAAATGATTAATTTCTTTTAGACAATCAAGAATGTTAGCAGATTTAACATTAGTTAATTGTTATGATACAAAGTCAATGAGTCCTGATGTTCGTGATAAAATTATTTTAAAAAGCGCAAAGAATAATCTTAAAAATTTTGCATTTTTTGGTATTAAAGAAAATATGAATGCTAGTCAAGAAATATTTGAAAGATCTTTTGGCATTAAATTCACAAAAAACCTTGGTGTTTGGAATAAAAGCAAATCAAAGGATACAATGATAACTAAATCTCAATTAGAGAAGATAAAATTAAGAAACAAATTGGATATCGAATTATATGACTACGCATTAAGGTTATTTGAAAAAAGAATGAAAAAGTTAGGAATAAACAATTTTGAAGTTCCTCCGTCTTCGTACAATCTCACATATGATGAATATCTCAAAGAAAATAATTACTGGGTTTAATAAAATATCTTCTACTATTATTTTAGCATAATATATTAAATATAATTACTTATATAATAAATCTCTTTCTGAAATATAATAATTTAGATTTGACATTTATTTTCATAAAAGTTTTGCTGAACTATTTAAAACAATCATTCTATTCGATATTAATGAGATTACTTCTTTACAACTGTATTTTTTTTTCGTTAGCATCAGAAAGACTTTTAGTAGCATACTTTATGTATTGATGTATATTACATTGTTCAATTAAATGATATATTATCAAATATCTTTTTGATTAGTAATCTTCCGCGCTTGTAATGTATGAAGCATATATATAATAATTTAAACACTTATAAATATAATATCTTTATTATAAAGGATAAATACAATATACCATAATAGGTGGAAATATGTGATAGAGATGATTAAAGAAGTAAAAAGTTGTTAACTATGAAACATTTATAATCAACTTTTTTGAAAAAGCATAGTAAAGATAGTGTTGAATCCAGTAATTTTGAGAAAATTACCTTTTTGTTAAAAAGGCCACTACACACATGAAAAATGTTACATAAAAACAAGAAAATTGTAGAAAAAAATTTAACACTTCCAGGTCTATTTGTAGCAATAAATTAATACAAATGAGTTGAAAATTCTTTTTATCATTATTTTAAATATACAAGTTTAGTATATTTTATCACAGATTGCAATAAAATAATAGAATTTTGTAAAATTTCTGTCCTAATTTTTTCAATCATTTATTTATTATTTTTAATTTTGATTATTAAAAACGTATTAAAGTGTTAATTCAAATAATAAGATTCATATTTAGAATTGAGACATTACAAAAAATACAGAAAGAAGATTCTTAATGATTGTATTAAAATTCTTAACCAAAGTTCTTCTTTTGTTAGTACATTTAATATCATATTGAGTTTAACTATGGTAAACTTTTTCTTCTTTTTAGAATGCAAACATACAAGAATTATTTTTTGTATTGTTGTTTCTACCGTTATATAAAGTAAGATATATGCAGAGGTAAATTATCTATATTTTACTTTTTTTGTTTTTTTATTTTGTAAACATATAAAAATTAATTATTTCATTTTTATTTTATTTTTAATAATGAACTAGAAAGTTCTGACATATTGTCTTTTGAAAACATTTTAATAATTCTCTTGTGACGATGGAATAATGTATACGTGCATATCCCATTATATTTTTAAACCTGTTACAATTATTTATTTTAATTGCAATGGTTCAATGCATGGACATCAAATTATTACACAAGTATATTGCTGATCTTGATTCGGTATGTAATAATGAAGCTAAAGAAAATCTAATAAACTTTATTGATAAAGGTATGTTACAATTATAAGATGTAACAATAAAAAGTTATGTTAATATTTTAGGTCTTGGAATAAATGAATTAATAAATGAATTAATTAACACTTACATTAGAACAAAATCTGCAAGAACTATAGAAATTTTATCTTTTATCAAAGAACCATATGACGAAGTATTTTTTAATCTAATTGAAATTAACTTGAAAGAATCAAACAAAAATGTACATAATATACTAATGCTTCTTGGGCAGTTAACACAAAAGTCTATTAAATGGATACCTAAATTTCCAATGTACAAAAATTTATTAGAAGATATAATGGAGAAATATATATGTGATACAGAGGATGATTCTTTAAAATCAATCAGTCTTTATTTTTTATCTTGCCTCCTTCCTCATTGTCCTAAAGTTGACATGAGTATACTTCAAAATTGTTGCAAATCATTTATCATTTGCTGTGAATATCTAAATTACAATATTCAGAATGAAAGTGTAAATATACATTATCCTCTTAAAAAATACTTTAATGTGTTATACGGAATGTTTCCAAACTTTTTATTATCGTATATTAAAAAGGCTTTCAAATCAGGTGAAATTAGAAATGACGTGTATATTAATATTATTGAAAAATATTTCTCATCTGTAAAATTTAATCCTATTCTTATTAGTGCTGATTCTGGTGATGAAATAAAACATTTATTGAACAAAGAACCACATATTATTTGGTGTGATATCAATAACTTTTCTGTTAATGATGATATGGACCTCAACAATTTCGGTGATAACTATTTATCAATGCATAATTTTATAAATGGTGATGAAAGTATAGATTTAGGAAGTGAAGCTATATTTAATGATGAAGAATTTCAAGAACCTTTAAATAATATAAGTTTTGTAAGAAATGAAGTACCAAATATATCAAATGGGAAAAGTTTTTCTGGATCAATAGAATCAGATATTATAATGGATGATCCTTCAAATACTTCTAATGAGTCATACAAAGTTGAAATCGTTGAAGAATGTGTTGGTAAAGAAATAAATGTACTGGAGGATGAATATATTAGTGATAGAGATGAAAATATCAGTAATAAAGGTTTGACAACAAATTTGCCATTTAGGAAATGGTATTCTATGACAGATATTTATCAAAATAAAAATAAAAGTAATAATATATATAAAAATATATGGAATGATAAGTTGTCAAAAAAATTTCAATCCAAAAAAGATAAATACATGAAGGCTAGCAAATATTATCATGAATGTATAATGAATCTTGGTCAAGCAGATTGTTTTCCTGGTGTTATGTATGATGATATGGGACGTTTATTGAAAAATTTATGTGAAAAAGATCAATTGAATGTTTTGAGGACAAGACTTGTATTGGTTAATCAACACTTATTATTTGAACGCTATTCTCGATTAATGTATTTACGAAGAATAAAGAGTTTGTTTAAACATTTATTGGATGAAAAAAACAAGAACAAATATTTTAAATGTCTTGAATTAACAAACAAAGAGCTTGAAAGAAAGTTAGATCAATCTAATCAATTGTATACAGATTTAGAAACAATTTCACAAGAAGATATAGAAAGATTAGAAAAAGAAAATGATATTTGGCAAGCTAAAGTTCGTGAGTTAAAGGATGAAAATGAGGAATTAAAGATTAAATTACAATCTAATATGATAAATAGAAATTTTGAATATATTGGTAGTCGAAATAAGGAAGATGAAGAAAAGAATTTATATTCTATTATTCGTGATTTTGAAGCTGAAATAGAATTGTTAAAAGGTGAATTAACTTCAAATCAGACATTGAAAGCATCATTAAATGAAGCTCTTGAAATAAATAGTAGACTTAATGATAAATTTAATGAATTGAAAATTAAATATGAAACTTTGGTTAAAGAAAATTATAGTAAAACAACTAAATCCCAAATAGATTCGTTGGAAAGTAGACTTATATGTAAAGAAGATGAATTGATAAGAATGCAACAACAATTGAATAATGCAAGGAAGGAATATAAAATAATAACACAAAATTATAGACAATTGGAGCATACGGTTTCATTAGAAGCTCATAAAAATAAAGAAATAAAAGCATTAATGGCTAAGCAAGCACAAGCAAATTCAAAATTAATTGATGCATTAAATGAAAGATTCAAAACAGTTTCTGTGTTAAATGAAAAACAAACAGAATACATTTCTACACTTTTAGGTGTTATTGAAAAGAATAAGAAGTGTGTTGTTTTACCAAGTAACATTGCTAATCATGAATTGTGGAATCTTCCAGAAGGTAGTATATCTTCAGAGTTGGAACAATTAAGTCAAGATAATTTACGTGAAGGTAATAATATTCAAGATTTATCAAAAAACAATTCTGTAGGACAGAAGTATCTTCAAACCCGAAATTCAGGAAGAAATAGTTGGAATAATTCAGAATCTAACAGAAGTTTAAATATTAATAGAATTAGATATGATAGTCAGGCGGAAAATTCTTCATAAATCGTTACTTTTAATGACATAACTAAATTATTATTTTTTAAGTATGCAATTTTATTAATAAATTGGTCTTATAAGTAAAATAAGAAGAGAATAAAAAATAAAGTTTGAATCATTAAATATAGAGTCCTTCAA
Source organism: Parastrongyloides trichosuri (assembly GCA_000941615.1). Lineage (NCBI taxonomy): Eukaryota > Metazoa > Nematoda > Chromadorea > Rhabditida > Strongyloididae > Parastrongyloides > Parastrongyloides trichosuri. Next base: position 977,758 of record LM523160.1, read on the forward strand.
AATATCACAACAATAGTAATGAATTATTCCAAATGATCAAATGTATATTCATTTTTAATAACTGTTTTTTCATCGATATGATTTAAGTATTTCAATGTTCTGCTTGCTAAAAGAGTTGTGATACCAAATGCAAATGTTGTTTTAAGTGCTATTGACGATCTAAAGTAATAAATTTAAATTAAAAAATTGTAGAAAAATATCTTACTTTTTTGGAATAAATGGTTTAATAAAAATTGCTAGTAATAGACTTCCAAAATTGTATATAACCGATCCTAAAACACTATATTCCACGCGACTCCATGTTGGTGTTTTACATAGATGTGGCCTGTAAAATAGGAATAAACCACTTCCAACAAGTGATGCTGCCATTAGTGATCTTGATGCAGCATATTCATATTCATTAAAAATATTTTTTAAAAGCGTAGGAGAAAATAGTTGTGCTGTAAATAAACTATGAGCTCCAACTCCCGTTAGAGGGATATAATATGATAATAAATTTGTTGTGTTTATTGGTTTTGATAACCAGGTTACCCAACTTTGCGCTCTCATTAAACACTATATAGTTTACTAAAAATATTTTATCTGTATTAAATTTCTTAAATATTAAAATGATTATAATTTGAGTAAAAAATTAAAGATTATAAAATGAATGTTTATCTATATATTATTTTGTTTTATATAATAAAACGTATGCAATAAGGAATGGAAACGTAAAACGAAATACCACTATTTTTAAACATCAAAGCATTGTATGTGTCTTATTTAGGATAGGTTTTTATAAATAAATATTTATTAAAATCATATTTTATAGATAAAAAGTTGATAATAAATTTTAATGTAATAATTTAAACATTTTTACTTAGTCTAAAATATGTATAATATGTTTTTTGTTAAGTTTTTAATATCAATAAATTATATGAAAATGCAATAATTAATTTTACTTTAAACAATAATAAGATAAATATGTGTAAAATATTCTTAAGATTATAACAAATATTTAATTACAATGTTTAATTGATATATTTAAAAACATACAAAATTATTCATATGCTAAATGCCAGTTAAACTATGTAAACATATTTGTTGTTTAAGTAATTGGAAAGATAATACTATTACAAAACTATTTGAGGTTTTTTTTAATATAAAAATATTAAATTTATCTAAGCCTCTGGTGCGCACAAACATTCTTACAATGGTATTACATTAATAATCTTTACATTAGAAATTAATTTTTATTAATGTATGTTTCTTTGTCAAAATTTAACAAAAATTATTTATCAATGATTTTACATATATTATACTTTGATCAAATATATTCTAAAACTACTAAGCATTTCCAGATCAATCAAACAGTTTTGCAACATTTTGACATTTATAATTTGCTATATATATTATAAACGTTCATTGTAACATAGAAATTTAAAAAAATTAAACTATATAATTTTTAATAAATTAGAAGAATAATTTTCAATATTATACATAAATAAATATACCCACATAACATTATATTTTTAAAAATAAAATTTAAAGACACAACACATAAGCATTACTACTATTTGAAATAATACTTTTTAACTTTTTTGTTATCATTCCTAGATTTAAGTGTAAGTTTTATATGTTAATAATGATAATTATACTGATGATTAGCAAATATTTAAATACTTCTATTATCTAAAAAGGTTGTGTAAAAAATATTATTTTAACAAAAGCGTTGGAGTTTTTCGGAATTTATTTACCAATAAAAAGTGTTTTATTATAAAAACTTTATTTTAAATTGACATAAAGAAAACAAATTTTATTATCGTGTAAAAGATAAAATGATTAAAATATCAATGTCACATTAAAGTCTCAAATAAAATAAATTTTTAATCTACAGGTTATGTATTAGATAGTGTTTTTAATGCTTTTAATATATAAGAAACTTAATTGGTAATTTTATATATAAAGGTTTGAATAAGAGACATTGGTTCAATAAAAATTATCCCATTTAAGAAGGATATTAAATGTAGAGTATAGTTTTTTTAATAATAAATAAATTAATAAAATATAATTAATTGCTCCTAGTTAAATTTATTAGTGTAATTATAAACGTCATCTCGTAAAATAAATAGTAACAAAATTTTCTTTAATAATATCGAAATAAAGTACAGATTTGGTATAATAATAGTCAATCGTTATTTATTATACATGTAATAACATATATTAAAAATTTAAGATATGTTTCTAAATAATAATATGTTATATGAAATTATAATTTAAAAATTAAATAATTATTTGAATGTATAAATAACACAAACTACAATCATTTTTATAAATATAAAGAAAGAGAACTTTAAAATAAATAAGAAAGAAACATATTATAATATGTATATGTTTATTTCATAAATAAATATTCAAATTCCTGAAGAAACAATCATAAATTGTTTGTTGAATATACTTTTAATAAATTGTGTTTATATATATATATATATTCATAATTAAATTTCGTCATCAATGATAAAATAATATATAAAACAATTTTTAAAAATTTAAAAATAAACGATATACCTTGCATCTTTAAGTATCCTTTTAAAATGTATATTTCTTTTCAAACACGACTATGAATATATATATATATACAACTACAAAAACATTCTAAATTTCTTATAATAATTAGATAATATGTCTGATTAATCATTTTACAGTTCAGTAAAAATACTATACAATTTATTTAATTTATAAAATTTATGATGGCATTTATTTTGTCTCCTTTTCTTATGATTCATATCTTTTCAAACGGTTGCCGCTTTTATAGTCATTCGGTAAAATTTATTCATACAAAAGAAATTAATCAAATGTCTAAACGTAATAATTTTAAAAGGTTAATAAAAAATTAAAATGTTCTTTATTATAAATTAATTAACATTATTATAAACTTGTCTTTTGCTATATATTTTATTTTTAAATAAGATTTTTTAAATTTTTTTGATGCGTGATCACAAGAAAAAAATATGTAAAATTTATTTTTTAAATTTTTATTATTCTTATTGTTATGAATGTAAATGACCGTTGTATCAAATACGTATAACATTATAATATTTCTAAATTTTTCAACCCACTACAATTTAAGCTTCAATGAAGCATATATATTTTAGGAAAAAAGATTTTTTTTAAAAAAAAGATTATTTTCTAAATTTAGAAGTGCATAAAAATCTATTTAAATGTATTTCCTTTAAAGTATAACAAATTATAATTTAACAATAAACAGCTTATTTTTTGTTTTCTTCCCATGAAATAATTTTATTTTTTTGTATTATATACTTATATAGTTTTAATTTAAATTTTTTTTTATACATAATGCATTTTAAATAGAGTACAAAGATAATAAATGAATAAAATACAATATAATTACTATGTTTATTACTGAAATAAAACTTCGCATTTCATTTTAAAAATTATTTACGATGCTGAAAACGTTTTATCTTTTAATATGTCATTCATTTACTATTATGGACTTTATATTTAAATAATTTTATCATTAATTGAATTTAAAATTTCTATATAAAAAATCAATTATATACATAAGTACATTTTTCTTTTTAATTCTTTTCAAAAATTTTTGTTGTATAAAAGATATATATAATGATTTTTGATATTTTATTTTTTATCATAAATGTTTACATCAAATAAATTATTTATTCAATAGAATGTTTCATTTAAAAAATAAAAGAAATATGACTATTTCTGTGAAAAATATTTGCTATCAAATAATACTTTGATATCAAAACAAAAAATCAACCATTTAATTAATAATAAAAGAAATTTTATTATTTTCAAATCATAATTCTTAAAAAAAATGCAGTATAAACAATTTTTTATTAAAATTTTATCATTCGTACTTTTATCTAAGTTCAATTTTAATAAAGTTTTCATGCTGAGAATTATTTCCAAATAAAATATATTTTATTATATTCATTATAAAATTTATTTTCTTTATCATTAATTTATTGTTAAATATTTCATTTTTTGATATATTAGACGGGATTAACATCAAACTTCTGTTTATTAAAATATTATTTTTTTCTTAACATTTTAAAAAATGTATTATTTTAAATAATTTCAACATAAATTGCTTTTGACATATTATATTTCTTATATTTAAAATCATTTAATGACAAACATAAACATATTATGACGTTCCATTTATACGTTTTTGATAAGTATTATTTCAATTAAAACTTACGAATTATTTTAACTTATATTTATTTATCTAACAAATTTCAGTATAATTTTTTTGCTGGCCTGGAAGTTATCGCAAAGAGGCAGTTAAAAAAAGTTCTTTGCGATTTACCAGACCACAAACAAATCATGACATTTGTTACTCATAACATGGAAGTATTTGATTTGTAGATTGCAAAAACTTACGATACTTAAACAACAATACAGTATAAATTAATTAGATAATTTATTACACCATAATTTTATGTAGTTTTAACTTTCATGGCCTGGATTTGGTCGCAAAGATGATTTTATTAAATAACATATTTGCAAACCCTTCCAACCAGGAAAATAAAAACAATAACAAAAATGAATCTAGAATATACAGTTTTCATAAACTAATATTCCGTGGCCTGGATTCGGTCGCAAAAAAACGTTACGTGGCATTTTTGCAGACTGATCCAACCACGGAAGATGTAGCTTTCTATATACATTATAAATATTGTTAAATGATAATTTGACCAAAAAACAACTTTAATAAACAATGCTTTCGTGGCCTGGATTCGGTCGCAAAGATACTTTACACAGCATGTTTGCAAACTGATCCAACCACGAAGACATATTTATTTATTTATTTGTATCTGAAATATAATGATTAGAGAATTTAGTTTCCTAAGTTCTCGTGGCCTGGATTCGGTCGCAAATACGTTTTTCAATCAACGTGTTTGCAGAAAGATCCAGCCACAAAAAAATAGAAGTATTCTTGATATAAAAATGAAATGTCCGAATTTTCGTGGCCTGGATTAGGTCGCAAATAAATTTTATGCGATATTTGCAGAAAATCCAAACCACGAAATCTCGACAATCATAAATAATATAAAATGTTATTCATTTTCTCGTAGCCTGGATACAGTCGCAAAAACATATCAAACTTTTTGCTGATCGATCCAGCTGCGAGATTAAAATAATAAATTTTTTAAATACATACAAGCTTTTAAAATCTCGTGGCCTGGATTCGGTCGCAAAGACGAAATTCATACAACGTATTTGCAGAGAGATCCAGCCACGAGATAGTAAAATATTTTACCGTAGTGGTTAACTAATCACTATGGTACCACAGATATTTAATTATATATAATACAATTTGTTACTTAAATATACAATTTTTTTACTATACATAAGACAAAATAAGACGAATGAAGAAGCATAACAAAGTGTCTAGTTGTCTTCAATCGATATATGCAAATGTTTAACTAAAAATAAAACTAAGTAGACACGTTCTATAACAAACTATACCAATATATAACATTATTTAAAGTGGTATAAAAAACCTGTTTTTCAAAATGCTATTTATATAGTATCGACATGTATAAAAACGTTAACTTGACATATACCTACTTCTTTTTTCATCTTTTTTAAAGGCAAGCCATTCCAAGTTAAAATGAATGTGCCTACAACAAATGTTTAGATGGGAGAGAAGCTAGAATATAAATATTATAACATATATCTAGAGAGACAGAGGAATACCACACACATGTAGTCGACAAATGTATTGGTATAGCACATATGTATTGAAACAGTCGACTATATATATATATATTTTCAAAGAAATAAATGTACTAAACTCTGTATGATGACAAAGTTAAACTGACGATATCGTCCACACAACGACTGCTTATAAATGCTTTCGCGACCTCAACTAATCTTACGAAAGGCCTGCCCACCAAATAAAAAGCCTGCCAACAAATGACAAGCCTATCTCGTAGAAAAATAAGCATTTTGTATAGTTTGGCGCCGTTTTGCTTAAAATGCAGACAAAAATGTGTCAAAAGAAATTTTTTTTAAACATGATATTTTTCTTAAAATTTCATACAGGAAAAAAACATGAAATTTAAAACATAATATAATTTTTGTTTAGCAAATATTAATTGATAATTGGTATGATATTTTATATAAAAGTGTACACATATTCAAAAATCTCACAACAACAGATAACATTTTCATAGTTTCCGGTAGGGAATAGAAATATTACCTGTCTTATCAAAGATCTATTATCTTAATGAAAAAGTTATAGTAATAATCTAACCGAAATTGTTTTAATATTAATTTAAATTTAATAAGTATAATATCAATATAAATACAATTGTTGTAATATCAAATAATGATCATTTTTATATATATACATATATATAATGATTATAAGTTTCAGATAAATTTAATAACTTTAACATTTATCGATGGTTTTTAAAGATAGGACGTATAACAGATAATTAAACTTTACTATATATTGGTCATTAATAATACAAGTAAAGATAAGATAAATTTATATTTTCCATTACTTGTGCTTTTGAGTATTTTAAAACTTGTATTTGATCAATTGATGAATGTCTATACGAAGAAAATGTACTTTTTTTAATTAACAGAGAAAATAAAAATACTAGTAATATTTTGAATCCATTCCAACAGTATGATTTTTTTTTAAATAACAACTTCCTTTTATAAAATATATATTAAAGATCAACGAAACAATAAAAATAATGTCTTTCCATAAATATTCATTTTTATATAAATTATTAATGACTTGATTTTTAATATTTAAAAATCTTGTTTACATATTTTTTTATCAATAAACCTATCAAGTTAAGTTTTCAGATAAAATATGATAAAGATCTCGTTGATTGATAGTTGTTGAAGGATTGAATTCTCATAGACATAATATCAAACAATCCCTCTGGATATTTTTCATATTTAAGTGTATCTCAATCAAAAGTAAGCCTTTAAGCATTTCGGTAGATACTTTTAAATTAAACATATTGTTGCATATTTTTAAAAACACCTGTCCATATTCATAAGTTTTGTCAATACGAGAAAATCAAACATATAACCTGAAGACATATTAAAGACGCAATGTCAAGTAAAAAATGCACTGTAAGTATCATTTTCTCCTCCTTTTTTTGAACTATATATATTTTCAGGCTAGTTATAATTTTTCAAACTGTGTACAAACTTAAATTTCACTTATAAGAATGCATTTTTTAATTTTATTCTATTTTTTTAATTTTATTCTAATTTTTTTACTTTTATTTTGATGATCTAATCTAGTAAAACGTAATATTTGAAGTTTACATATGGGTGTGTTTTTCGTACACGATATAATTAAAAATCTTGCACGATTTACATGCTCACATGTTAATTTCATTGTTCTTTCTATATCAGTTTATAAAAATTTAATAAAATTAAAATTTTCATTCAATTAAAAAATATCGTATTTTAATCTCATTTAATTGAAATTATTAAAATTATTTTATTATAAAATTGTATAAATAAAATTTTTATAAAATATTATTTATATTATAAATCAAATAAAAAATATTATTTGTTGTATATTTTAGAATTTAAATATTTTGTTTTTTATTATTATTTACTTTCATAAGTTTTGAAACAATAAGAAAGATATACAAATAGTAATATATTCGTGAGAATTAAAGATGATATTTTTATTTATTTTTCATATGATAAATTATTAGAAAAAACAAACGATTTCAATTTTTGATATCACTAAATTATCATAAAAATATATTTTAAATCAATTATATTTTATTTTTAACTTTATATTTTATTTTTACCAAATGTATATATTTAATTAACAGATAAAAATTTTGTTATTTGGATATAACATTTATTTTTAAATCAGTCATACTTGCTTGAATTTTACTTGTTTCTATTATTTCTCCATCAACTACAATTGGGCTTTCTATATTAAATGATTCTAATCTAAATGAACTAACAGGAATACATTTTACAAAAGAATGTTTCAAATGATTACCATTTTCAATATCACTTAAAAATTGAACAATTGAAAATCTTGATGGTATATCTTTGCGAAGACAATAGGTGAGGTAAATAGATGAATCATCTAGTTTTGCATTTGGCATGTAAAAACCATCCCTACTTATATGTGATATGGTAACAGCATAAATAAATAAAAATTCTTCTTCAATATATTTCCACGTTCTTGGTAATGTTTCATTTAATGAAGGAACATTTTTTTCAATATAATTGTCATCTAACACTTCCGGATGAAATGAATCATCTTCATCAAAGATACTCAGCGAATCTATTGTGACTAATGTTTCATTATTTGAATATACTGGCAAACATTTTTCATTATAATCCTCATATGATGATGATAGGTCTTTTTTATAATACCAAAGCTTTCCTTTATATGTTTTAAGTTTAATAGTTTTAATAACAGCTTCCACAAAAAATCTATTAGAACCAAGAGCTTTCCGCCATCTTTCACTTTCGATATCTAACCAATAAAAAAATATACATATAAATAATATTTAAAACATACCTATATCAGCAAGTAATCCCCATCCAACTGATAAGAATGCCACATAATTCTTATGAATTGTTTCAATATGCATAAGATTAACAAAAGATGATAATGCACTTGGATTACTTACATTTTTTATGGCACGTTCTTGGAATCCATTTTTTTGTAAAGATTGATTATTTGCTGATAAAACAGATGATAATAAACCGTTTCCGGAGCCAGTCGGCACGATGCCAATTGGCAATTTGCTTAAAATGTTACTTTTATCATTTCTTTGATATATTCCATTTACCCATTCGAAAACTAATCCATCCCCTGACATAATTATCACTGCTTTAAATGCATTTAAATTTTGCTTATGTTTTGCTACTTCAAAACAATGATTTTTACCCTCTATAACATAAAAAATATTTTTAATTAGTTAAATACTATTTATATATTTAATTATACATACCTGTAACTATAGCTTCAAAACCAATGTTATTTTCTTTTAGTGCAGGTAACAATTTTTGATTAAAATCTCTAATAGATGTTCCTGCTCCAGATTTTGGATTTAAAAAAATTAAAACATTATTTGAAGTTTTTGAAACACAGTTATCTAAACAAAAAAAATTACATATATTAAACATGAAGTATTTTTTGTAAAACATACATTCATTTATCTCTTTATTTAATGTATTTTTTTTACAGCATTTACAAAAAAATATGGACATTATATTTTTACTAAAACGAATATTTTAAATAATACATTTATTAACATTTAATATTTTTAAACAGAAATGAAATAATTTTTAATATTAATATTTAGTTGCATCTGTAAGAAAATTTTATTTTTGACAATCTTAATAGTCAAATATATATTTGATATCAATTTATTATTTGATTAGAAAATATTTTATAATAAAAAAAATGATTAGATATGTGTTAAAGACATATGATTAAATTTATAAATGGTTAAAAAATATAGCATCAGCTTCTTTTTGTATAAAGTTAAAATTTTGCATATGTATATATATGTTCGTCAATAAATTGTCAGTATACCTAGTTCGTTTGAACTATATTAAACATAGGTACACAAGTACTTCATATGTATAGGTTATTATTTACTTTAAAAATATTTACACAAATCATTTTAATAAAGTCTATACTCTGGTGAACTTGTAAAGATTATAAAACGCTTTATGTAACATTCAAATGGTATAATCAATCAAATCGTTTTTTTTTTGCATTCCATTTATATTGTAATTTGTGTATATTTTATGTACATTTTTTGATGTCATAAATGAATTTAAGTTTAAAAATATGAAATGCTTAAATGCAGATAGCTGGTGTATGTTGATATTGGAGAAAATAATTTAAAACTTACTGCTTTTAATTAAGAGTTCTTTTTCATTGTAATGGAAATGATATAATTTAAATGCAATCATCATCTAAGAAAGTAAAATAATAAATATTTTCAATAAACGAATGTATAGCAAAGTTTGTTACCATATTCATTTCCTGTAATCTACTTAATAAAAATGTATTTAAAATGTTTTCAATTGAAATATTTAATTTTAAGTGAACATAACTTATTTAACAAACAGTTACAATCTGATTTGTTTTAGTTAAAATTGGTTTAATTTAAAATTGTTTAATTTAAAATTAATATTTAAATGAATAACTTTTTTTAAAAATTTTTTTTAAAGTGTCAACCATTATGCACTTTAAATATCTTTTGGTAAAAAAATTATAATTTTTTTAATATTTATATATTAGTAATTTATTTTCTAAAGGTTTATTTTATAAGTGCTAATTTTAAAGACTCTTTAAGAAATAATACATTTATAATATTTTAATTATCTTAGTAATTATGCATTCTATTCAAACCATTTTTTGAAATAATTTAAAATAAACTGATATAAAAAAGAAATATAGATGAAAGCCTTAGATCTGTACTTTTGTACAAGAAATGACGAATGCGAATAAATTTTTTATAATATTATTATTAGTATTGTTAGTATTTTCCCTAAATATATACACATTTAAAGGATGTTTAAAACGCTACCGAATTTTATAAGATCTAAAAATTTATAAAATTTCACTATTACAAATTTGGATTACTTTTAATTCTCTCGAGCACACTGAAAATTTTTGTACATAATACATAAATTAGATTAGTAGACTCGTACATTATCCATATTATACATAAATACTTTGCCACCACTACTAATTATAGTTTGGTACGTCCCATTTAGTATTTTTCATATATGGCTGTTCATAGCCATATATTCAAAACGCATTTAATATCTTATTTTTATGTACATAATGTTTCCGAAAACACAATTCAAAAGACTTAGTTTTAAAAAAATTAATAATTTCTTCCCTCATCTTTTAAATAAAAGAATTAAATAAGAGAAAATTTGTTTTTCTTTAAACTAGCGTGATTTCAATATAATATATTTTAACTATTATCAAGACTATTATCAGACCTATTATAAAAATTATTATTAACATTATTGTTAAAAAATTAAATAATGGTTATAATTTATTTAATTTTATTTCATTCTAATACTAGTAAACACCTCAAATTTAATTTATTATCATTTTTCTTCAAATATTTGACCTATATTATGATATATCATAATAAGAAGTTTATATTTTAAGATATTTTTAAAAGCATCCAATATTATCTAGTTCTTAAAAATATTGTTGTAAAGTCTTTGGAAACTTTCTTTTAAAAATTAAAAAATATTTTATTTTTAATTGTTGTATGTGACTTTAAAGATTATATTACATCAACCAATTCTTATTTCTTAAACTCTATTTTTAAATGTATTTTTTAAAAATTGTAATATTATGAATAAAAAATCATTTTTTTATGATAAACCTTATTTAATGCCATATTAAAGAATCTATTTTTAAAACATTTATTTACATAAAAGGTGTGTAATTGAATTACATAATAAACTACGTGTCATTTAATTTTTGTTTTAAAAAAAAACTTTTTATGTAACTTTTTTATCATATATCACTTGTTGTAGTTAATTTGTAGATATTATCTTGATTAAATTACTCTATGGATAAGTAAAAAATATTTATCTAATTATATTTTGAGTATTCAAACACATTATAAACTACAAATAATATAAAGTTTAATATGTTAGATTAAAAAAGCATAATGAAGTCTTCAAGAAATAATATAGGCTATTAAAAGATGTAATCTTAAATTAAAACAAAAAGATGATATAACTGTCTTCCTATAATATTGTAATGGTAAAATTTATTTGAAAAGAACTAAAAGATATATTTCTTTAAAGAAACAACAATTGTATATTTATTAAAATTATTGACATAAAAGTATTAGATAAGGATAATTTATAAAAAGTATTTAAATATAACAATAACAGTTGTATTTACTATATATCATCTTTTGATTAGCTTTATGTATCTTCAATCATGACTCATGACAGATTTTCGTATATAATATATGTTCCTTTTTTTATAAATGGATGTATATTTTAACAACATTCTTCTTACATTAACTGTATTAAAAAATAATTCATCTTAGTTTCAAAATTTCCTATTTATAAAGTAATTCAAAAGTGAAATTTTGAAAAATTGAAACTACTTACTCTCTGAAAAATTATTTTGTATTCCTCGTCTTTTAGTACTATAAATTTGAGATATTTTTTTAATAAAATAAATTATTTTAAGTCATTTTAGAAATTTCTCTTTCTCACAATATATTTTTTTAAATACAATAGTCTTAATCTTATTCAATTACAGTAATCGTCTTAAAAATTGAATATTTTTTCATTAAAAAATGTTATAACAATAAAGATTGACTCTAAAAACAATGTTAAAATATTTTTTTTTTATAAAAAAAATAATATATACATTTTAAACTTTCACTATCTTTTTTTGTACTTTTTATTATATATTTTCAATTTTAATAATTACTTTTCATCTCAATCTATTAAAATTTATTATATTTTTTTAAAATTATATGATTTCTTTTTGTAAAGTTTATTTATTATTTTTATGTATCTATATTTTTGTTTTTAATATAATATAACTTTTAATGTGAAATAATTTTGAAGAATACAAACTTTTTTATAAAAATTATAAAAAATTAAGTGTAATTGACTTGATTTTATAGATAATAATGTTCAATAATATTTTATGACATTTAATATTCAAAAACTTCAATAATATAAAATAATTGAAAATTATTTTTATATAATTAAGTACAATTTGCTCTTTGTAAAAAAATTATAAAATATAAATGTTAAAAATAAATTAAAATGATTGAAAAATTCTAATCAAGTAAGCGTTTTTAACAAACTTTGTTCTAGCTAAAAAGAATTTTAATACTTATTAATTTTATTTCTCCGCATAAAAGGTTTTACAAAATACATCAATTATTATAATAAAATTATATTATTTTGCCTTTGGATTAAAAGATGTTATTTTAAAATATGACATTTATGCAATATATATAAATTGTCGGGTCAAATTAAGATTTTTGATGATATATCATAAAAGTTATTATCAAATATATTAAATAATCTTACTGATATTCTAAAGAGATTTATTTGATTATATTACCTCTTAAAATTTATTTTTAAATATAAATTTTACTCACTTTTCTTTAAATATAAAATTTATAATTTAAATTTTATACGAAAAAATTCTTAACATATCACGCTTACATTTCCTAGTCATGAAATAATATTTTTTTTGATTTATATTTTCCAATATTATAAACTTACTAAAAGTGCAATAAGAAATAAAGTATTGTAATTGTAAAGAATAAAATTTAATTATCATTTCTCAATTCATAACCATTTACTGATAAATGTTTTATCAATATTTCTACGATAAAGTAATAAATTATAATAACAAATGTTTTTGAATATCTTGTATAAATGTTTCAAATTTTATAACTAATTTAGTATGCCAAAACATGATCATTTTTCTTAAATTTAATAATCCTAATTCTATCATTTTTAAAAACGTTTAATGCAATTTATTTTTACATTTATTTTATATATTTTATCAGGATAATTTATTTTTTTTTNTTTTTTTTTAGATGAATGAATCTATTCTTATTGATACACCTTTGCCATATTGCAATATTTGTCTCCCATCAACGGATCCAAAGTACCAGGTAATTTTTTTGTTTTATATAAATAGTATTTTTTTTTAATTATAAAATATTTAATTTAATATATAAACAGGCATATAATATAGCTGTATCCGGTGTGATATTAGCTTTTGTTGGTATAATTGGATTTTTTGGTAATATTTTTGTTATTCGTGTCTATACAACTTCATCCATGAGAAAATATAGCTCAAATATATACTTAGCTGCACTAGGAACATCTGATCTTTTTATGATATGTACAGCAATGTTTTTATTTGTATTAGAATCTTGGAGACATCATTCACGTCCTTTCGTCGCATATATTTACGGGTTTGGAGCACCCTATATATTTCCTTTAGGAGCAATATTTCAAACAACATCCGTTTATTTTTGTGTTGCTGCTGCTGTTGATTGTTTTATTCATGTTGTTTTACCTAAAAAAATTGGAGACAAATGTTGTACAGCTAAGTAAGTTTTTTTTTTATTGATAAAAATTATTTTATAATTATTATTAAGAGTTGCCGAACGAGTTGTTATCGTTACTACAATTATATGTGTCTTATACAATATCCCTCATTTTTTTGAACTTCAATCTGTTTTATGTGTTGATACAAGATATGGTACAAATAATTTACAAATTTGTCCAACAGATGTAAGAACGAATGAGATATATTACACAATTTACTATACATTTCTTTATACATCATTTATGGCAGTAGGACCATTAGTTGTCTTGGTCATTCTTAATATTTGTGTTGTTGTTTCTGTATGCTCCAAGTCAAACTCAATAGAAGAGGAAAATGAAGAAGATGGAACTATAAGCTTAATATTAGTCGTTTTCTTTTTTATTTTTTGCAACTTTATAGCACTTGTCGTCAATTTTCTTGAATTGATTTTTCAACAACAACTAGAAGCTACAATGGCATATTTGATTGATATGTCAAATCTTTTAGTTGTTATTAACTGTACTGCAAATTTTTTTGTTTATTTAATTTTTTCTCCTGCATTTAGAAGAACATTAAAAGAAATGTTACTGTCAAAGAAAGGTACAAAAGATGAAGAAGAAATCTGGAAGGAATCGTGTGAAAATGGCAGCAGTCTCCAAAATATACTTGATTAAATTTTAAATAAAACGATCTCTATAAATTTTAAAATCCGATGATAATCAATTATAATTCATTTTTTTTATATTTTAACAAATTATCTTTATTTAAAAAATTATATATTTTAATATTTGAAAGTAAACATTTGCAACAGAAATTCTTTNTTTAATTTTTTTAATTTTATTAAACTTTTGAGATCATCCTAAAGAATTTGAAATTTGTTTTTCAATATAAAATATAAAACAAAAGAATATTATAGTGATAAAATAATGAAAGCTTAGTATTTCTGAGCATATTACAAGTTTTTTTACAAATCTCTTTTAATAAATAATATTACTTTTACCAGCTTTAATATTTATGTATGTATGGGTAATATTTCAAAAATTGCGATTAGTCGCGCTATTTAATAATAAAAAAAAACTATTTTTAATACCAAACTTCCGGCCAAAGAAACATTGCTAAATCAAGTGCTATCATTAAGAGGTAGAAAGTCAGTGAAATATGCTCTAATCGTCTAATTACTCTATCCCAATGAGGAGATAATGAATTTCTTTGTTGCATCTTATTTTTTAAATCAATAAAATCACGCATAAGTGATATTAAAAGATCTATTTTTTGAAGATCCAAGTTTGATGGTTCCGATAATTGAACAGGATGTGCTGCTGCACTAACATTATTATTATCTGCTTGCCCACCACTTTTTATAACACGATCTTCAAAACTTTCACTATTAGAAGGAATTGGTTGTTGTGAACAATCAACAAAATTTATCTTAAAAAAAAAATTATTAATAGTGATAAGAAACTTACATCTGTTGGAATTAATTTTTTAAAAATAGTACTATCTAAAGATGAATGTCTACTTTGAAGTTTCACATTTTTGTTTCTACTATAATCTTCACCTTTGTTTACTTTTAAAGATTCTGGTACATAGCAACAGAATAATTTTTTTGCACTTAAGAATCTTAAGTAACAAGGAATTGAATAAAAGTTTTGATTCTTAAGTGCATACTTTTCAAGATGAACAAAAATTGAAGATGTGCATGTAGCAACACTGATAATAAATATTAAAGTCATATAATATATTCCAAGAAGAGGCACATCTGAGAAAGAACCTCGTTGACCAGGAATTGAAGCTAATGAAAATTTCATTTCATCAACCAGCATCAAAAGCATCACAGACATTGAAAGTAAAGTCATAATACCGAGACGAAATTTTGATTCACGTCTACCTGTAGCATTAATAGGAGCATGAAATCCAATGACTGCTACAAGACTAACTAAAGTAGTTGGAAAAACCAAATTAAAAACGTAATAAAATGATTGTCTTCTTAATGTTAACATCATTTCAACCATAGAAAATGTTTCATTTCCAGTATAATTCATTGAATTTGATGTAATTATTGCATCTAATAACAACCACTCTTGACTATCATAAAATCCACCAAGAAAAACATCTTGATCTTCAACTATAAGTTTCACGTATTTCTCTTGATAAGACCATGAGCCACACTGAAACAATGTATTTTATCAATTTTTTTATATTTATTTTGTTTAAACATTTTGAGATAATTATATATAGCATTAAAATTTTTTATTTTCATACTAATAATACTCTTTTAAGCATTTAAATATAATATATACACTTTATAAGCAAAGGAAAATTGTAGTTATTTAGGCAAACAAATGTTTTATACCATTTTACCATTGATAATTGCACATTTTTATTTTGCCTGTTTCCTCAATAAGAAAAATTTAAGATAAGTTTAGAAAATTTGCACAATGTGAATGTCTATATTATATGCGTTCATAATCATTGCCTTACAATTTAAAATAATCTATTAACCAACAAATAATACCCAAAATTGGTGTAAGGTACATATAAGTAGGGAACAATTGTCACAAATTCTAAGATATGATTTAAATAGTCATCTTAGAAAAAGTACATATGCTTATTAGTAAGTGAATTGAAAATAACAAAAGTTATACCTGCCTTAAATGTCCACAATACACCTACATAAAATATTATGTCCTGTTTCATAATATTATTGCTATCTTAAAAGTTATATAAATTTTGACGTAAATATCTAACATACATTTTTAGGCACATTTTACTTTTTAAAAAATGATGTATTTCTATAGGAGCATTATTTTATTTATTCTTTATTTTTATCATTTTAATGTTCTGAGTTCAACTACTAATGACAATATTGATACCATACAAAGTATTGAAGCATTATCAAATCAAATTATTATAAATACTACCAAGATTGGACCTATGGAAATTTTAAAAGTTACAATTGATGTTTATGATTTGGAAAGTAAAAAACTTTTATACTCAAATTCTTTTTCCGGAATTTTATTATTGATATCAAGAGGTATTTTTAAAATCATTTAATATGAAAAATATATTTAATTTAGGAAAATATATTATCAATTTCCTTGAACCTCTCCATTGGTATGGAATAATTTATCAAGTCTTTCAAACAACACCAAAAGGAACTAATCATCATATTGAACATGTTATGGTAAAAACAACCAGTGGAAAAAATATTTCTCCTAATCATAATCTTTATCAAGGAACACCATTAATATTAAATGTCGAAAGTGAAAGATCTAAATTAGAAGAAATACATGGAATTTTGTTTTCAATGAAGTGGAATGATACATTTGAAAATAGAAAAGGAATTGATTATGCCAAAGCAAATATTACTTTAAATTGTAAAGGAACTATGAAAACTAAGGAAATATTTTTAAGTAAAAATGAATTAGGAAAAAATATTGAGATAAAAATAGAAAATGATTTTGGTATACATGAAGAAAATAATGGATCTCATAAATTAATTGCAGTCGTTAAACCTAAACACTGTAATAAATTATGTTGGAATGCAAAATTGTTTTCAAATATTTCTAAAGATATTTTTGAAAGGGAAGTTTTACAAAAATGTGAAGTTTTTAATCCCGTTTATGCTCAAACTGAAGTACGAGATTATGTATCTTACAATGTAAGTAATGGGAATTTAATTATTTATACCACTCAACCTAATGAAAATAATATAGAAGACGAAAAAAAAGATATCATAAATGTAAAGGCTGTACAGTTAGCACATTTAGATAAAAATATAAAAGAAAAAGATTTAGATGATGAAGATATAAAAAATGGAACGTCATCAAAAAGCAATGAACAAGATGAAGATGCTGATAAAGTCATTGAGAAAGAATTTATGTAAGCTTTCAAAAACAGTTTTTTATTTATTATTTTTTTAAGAATTAAAGCAAGCGATAAAGTTAATGTGTCACAATTTGAAATATCAGATTTTGAAGAAGATAGTTTTTATGCTGTTTCTTATACTTATGAAAAATTAAATCCAATTCCTTATCATGAAGAACAAAACTTTATTATAAAAACACCAGATGAAAATTCAACATATTCTGATTTTTTTCCTGTATCATTAAATTTTTCAATAAACTCAAATGATAAAAATTTTCAAAATACTAATAAGAAGATTCTCAACTCAGCAGTAAATTTTTATATAAATGAAAAATTTATGAACTATAGAATATTGATAGAAGTACAACCACTCATTAATGAATCTACCATACTTGTACCAATAACTTCCTCAATAAATGAAAGCGTTTTCTGGTTAACAAAACAAACAAGTATGCATTCATTTACATTACCAAATGAAACAATTGATTTTATCTGTAAGGAATGTAAAATTAAATACCTATGTGATAACTATAAGGAAGAATTAAGAAGAAGAAGATTTAAAAGATACAATGATGTTGAAGTAAAATACAACAATAATGGATTATTAAATCAAAATAATACCAATAATTTATTATCAAACATCAAAAAGATTGAAGAATCTACATTTCTTAATAATGAGATTAATTCTTCAACTATGGAGGCTAATTTAAGCACAATTGAAGCATTTAAAGATAAACTTAAAAATGAAGAAAACAATCTTAATAATGAAAAAAACTTAAGTAATAGTACTGCTTCAATGAATAATGAAGAATCATCAATTAATTGCTCGCAACTTAAACTTTGTTACAAACTACATATTTATTTTGATTCAAAAATGTATGCTATGGGGACAAAGTGTGAAAACATAACACAACTTATATACTCAAATAAAGGAACAACATTTTATAAAATTTCTTTGATTTTATTTTTATCAACATTTTACCATTTCCTTTATCAATTATTACTCACTAACTAATTTAATATATACGTTATAAATCTAATCATTTTGGATGCAAATAAAAATTTTATGTCATTTTAAAAGTTAACTTACCATAAATGAACAATTTTGTGTGTCAAATGGAAAATATTTTACATTAATAGGACATAAAGCCCTTGAAGTTATTGGGACAAACATACGTATACGACCATTATTTTCTACTTGAGCGGTTGCATATGGGTCATAATCAGGAGTTCTTCCCTGAATACTATGATATAAATAAAATTCAGGTTTCCAAATACTTTTAGCAGGCACAAAGGTGTTAGTTATATTATCAAAATCAGATATATTCCATGCTAAATATGGATCGTACCACCATACATCAAAATACCCTGATATAGTAGCAAGATTATTTCTTTGATCAATATCTACAATTTGATATAAAGCAGCTTTTACGTAAACATCTAATCTTTCATTGGCATTAAAAACTGGTCTTCGATATGGCTTAGCTTTTCTCCTAAACATAAAAATATTCAATTGTAAATATTTAATTTTTTTTTATTACCGTATATGTGATGACAACCTATTATTTGGGTCATATATTTCATCGTCATTCTCATCATCATATTTCTCTGAATTTCCGATTTTTTTATTTCCTATTTCAGTTGCTTTGGCTCTTCCTTTATGCTTTTGAACAAAAAGTCCTATAATAAAAGAAAAATTAATACAATTGTATTTGATAGCCTTTTTAAAAATTATATTTTTAATATTTATACATGTATCATTTATCACGAAGTAGTACCATGGAAACGAAAAAGATTAGCTGTTTCCTATTCTTAGTAACGAACATTGTAATAAAATAGATAATTAAAAATTTTTAAGAACATTTTAAAATATATATATTATATATATAATGTGTATATCCTATCTCTCTAATTTGCGTTTTTTTTTTTCGGTAAGTACAATTATTTATACTACCAAAACAAATTTTATTCTTGGATTTAAGTAAAAAGATAAAATTGTACACTATAGCAATCCCATGAGATTCTTTGGTATATAACAAAATTACAAAGAGTAATATAAGGGTGGTCTGAAGACCAACTTAACTATTTGCCCTTCTCATATCAATTTATTCTTACAATAGGGCAGTCGGTAAGATCCCATTTATAAATATGTGATATGCTATATTAGTTGATGTTAAAATATTAACTTCCAATATTCTTTAAACAATTGCTTTGAAATGACAACTATTATTTGAAATGTTATCATAGAAATCGTTTAAAGAAAGATACATATTTTTTGAAAACTTGCCATTGATAATGTTGGTAAAAAAAGTTAAATATATTAGAATTAATATTAGAAACTGCATTCTCTATATATATATCTAAAATTTAAAGAATATAAATCCATACAATCTTATGAATATGATAGATCGTATTTTAAAAGTTTCTAAAAAACTTAGATTAGATATATAAAAGAAATAATTTATTATATCTTTATATATATATATACATAGAGTTGAAATAAACTTACTTTTAAAGAAAAAGGAATAATTGAATAATTGAAAAATGTAGATTATTTAATAACGACAAATATTATTAACCTTATAAAAACGAATGTTTCTATATATTTGATGAAACTTGTAAGACCGCCTATTTTAATATTCTTGTGTATACAGAGTAATTAACGTTTAGGGATGTTAAGCTGTTGCCTGCTGACGGCATTGGTTTCCATAGAGTTATGGAAACTAACCAATTATTCTTCTTTTTGTATCAATATTAAAAGATTCTTCGCATTGCCTAACGACAATATGTAATATAATGTAATGTAACAACTTAATCAGTTCGATGTGGTAAAATAAAAAAGCAATATGTTTAAAAATATGTTGATATTTGAAATTGATAATCTGTCTGTTATATTTATATATAACTCTGCCAATAATGCTATAATAAAGGATAATGAAAATGAATTTGACATAAAGAAAATATTAAGTAGATTATTATGTTTGAGACTAAATATTATAATGTAGATAAATATTAAAATAAAAAGAAACTTTTGCAAAATTCCATTTATTGGTTAATAATGTCATTTTAAACGACATCATTATTTTAACTTACCTAACAATATAATAACTTAGAAAAATATAGCTATTAATATTAAAATAATTAGGTACGAAAGTTTTGGGATAAACTAAATTGTCAAAAATAATCTTTATATTTGTTTTTAAATAATAATAGTGATTTAACTGATTTACAAATATAATGAAGCCATATGACAAAAATAATTTAATAAAAATTGAAAATATTAAGGATCAACAATTAAAAATATAAATATGCCATTTTTAATGACAAGAAGCATAAAAAAGCTATCAATGGCACATTAATTTTAAAATGGAAGTTAATATTAACCAATATATTATTGCGTTTGTCTTCAAAGAAGATAAGAAGCTTTTGCGATGTTATGTCAGAAGTGGGGTTAACTTTTATGGGGACAGAAGAATAGTCAACATAACTCAAACATTTCTTTGAGTATACATATATATCCATATATTTTAACCGTAAGTCTATAGTTTTGACTATCAAAGATGTATAATAGATAAGAATACATTGTTACTATATACGCCTCTTCAAAATCCATTGATACTTATAATATTTCAAAGAAACACATAGACTACAACCATTTTTTGGATAGACATCTGTTATGACGTTTTTACATTACAAATTGTGTACTCTTTACTCTTTTTATAAAAGTGTAAACTATCAACAAATTTAAATTTAGTAGTAATGAAAATATAAAGTTAATACTTTAAAACTAAAAATCATAAAAAAAAAATTACAAATACTTTAAAATTCATGAAAAAATTTATATATTACAATTAAGACTTCAAGTGATATACTATATTTAAAAATGATAAATTAATGCAAAATGGCTTTTATATTCTTCATCAAAACAATAATTCATTTCAAATAAAAATAATTTGATAGCCTCTTATTTTTTAGTATAATTTTTTAATGTAAAAAAAAATAATACATATGATTAAAAAAGATTTAATAAAAATTTCTATTTCTTTAATATTATTTATTAAGGCATGACATGATAAAATAATTCATTGAAAAAATTATTTAGTAATATAAATAACAAATTTAAGATGCGTATTCATAAAATTCAAATAATTCACGAAAGGCATTATTACTTAATAATATAGATTTAAGTTCATCATCGATATCAGCCATAATATCTGTCAATTGCTTTCTCAATTTTCCTTTCTCTTCTTTCATATCTGTAGATAATGATCTGAACCGATTACTAATTTTCATAACCAAATCAACTATTTCAACATGATTATGATTTGAAAGGTTTAATGATGATATGTTTATATTTTTCATTATGTCATAATAAGCTTCACCTAGTTGAATATTTATATCTTCACATCTTCGATTATGCCAATTTTTAAATGTTTTTGTTTGTATGAAACGACGATATAATGGTGAAATATCTTTTTGTACTCCATATGCTTTTAATGGATTCTTATGTTGTAGAAGACTTTGAATAAAGTCATCAATATTAAAATTAGAAATCTTTGGTATCGGATTAAATAGACTTATTTCCTTACGGAGAGGCATTAAAGAAGATAAATATCTATAAAATGCATTTCATTAATAATAATAAATTTTTTTTTCAATACAAACCTTTCAAAGGGAAACATAAAACATTCTGTAAGCTCCATAAAATGTTTTCTAATAATGACGTGTTGAGCATCATCGGGTCTATTTCCTGTTTTAGTCAATTTCTTTATAAGACTATTATCATCATTTAAAAAAAATTTTGAAGATGAGAAAAATCCCAATTTAGTATCCAATGATTTTAATTTTAAATTGTTTTTTTTCTTTTTAATATCTATTTTGTTTTCAATATTAATGTCTCCTAATCGAATAAGATGTGGAAAGTGCTGCATAGTTTTATTAAAAAATGGATTTGTGACTCCTAGAATTATGCAAGGAATTTGTGATGTGTTTGTGAATGAAGAAAAATCAGGATCATGTATTGTAAAATACGGTCTATAATCACCAGCATATTGTAATGGGTGTATTAAGGATACTAGTGCTTCTGTTAACGGAGCACAAATTGCAGGTGATGGTGCCATAACTATAAGAGATTCACCTGTTAAAACAATTTCCCATAATGCATTTAAGTTTGAAGCTATACTACGTAAATATTTATATAAATTAAATTCATGCATTGTATGTAATTTAATTTCTGAAGTGTCTGGATTATCTAATATTGGTGATAATAAATTATATCTTTGCTCAATATCATTTGCTTTTGGTATTCGGCAATGTATAATATTATCTAATAAAGTTAAATTTAATATTGCTCCTGGTTCTGGTATAGGCCATTCATCCAATTGTCTGCAAGCTAAATTACTTTTATATAAATTATTTAAAAGTGATAAAAACGTACCAGTTTCAACTGCTACCTCACCATATTTAAAAAATGCATTAGAAATAATCCTGACAATATTGTAATAAAAAATATGTAATGGATACGGAGCAAGTATAACAACACTTTTTTGATAATAACCACGACGAATATTTGCATCTTTATGTTGACGAAAATTTACATATCCATAAAGAAATTGTGAATTTGTTGAAAGGGCTTGTGGACAGTTTTCTGTAAATAATTGATGAGTATGAATATCCCTATCAAATGACTTGTTTAATCGAAAATGATAATTTGTTTCTTGCGAAACAGGACTGTGAGAATCAGGCATTGCCATATAACAAATACTTGTACTTTCTTCTTTGCTTAGATATGTGTCACCCGGATAAATAAACTAAAAAGGAATATATAATAAATTTTAATTTAATTAATTACCTCTACTCTCTGACCAATTTCTAAGTCAAACGTCACAACACATATTGAATGAATCCATTTATGAAATCTTTCCCATGGTTTTTTCTCACTTATTTTTGTGTTTGATGACGTCATATCTTTCTAAACCAGTTTTTTCAAATTTGATAAAATATATTATAGAAGTAAAAATAATGCCAATCTGAAAAAAAAAAAGTAAATTAACTTTTATTGATCGAAATTTTAATGAAAAACATACAACATATATTTACGTAGTTTCAAATAAAAAAAGAATATAATAGTCAAAAGATATTATTAGAAAGTGATATAATTAATTAAGACATTTTTGAAAGAGTTCCTTATGAATCGAAGATAAAAAAAAATATTTCCCGTTTCATTTAATGTTTGGTAAATGACAAATCAAACCATTTCTTATATATCATGTTACAAGAGTTAAATAAAGATATTTTTTACACCAACACCAATTAACAATAATTATTTATTTTTTATAATGGTTTGTAAAAATTATAAATAAAATAGATAATAAAATTTAAATTATTTAAATTAAAAATATTATATTATAATGGCATTAGAATAAGGTATTCTACTATTCATGACAATCTTATAACACGGAACATTATTCCACACACATTTACTTTTGATAGTTTTTAACGTTATGAAATTTTATACAATTTATGTAAAATATAAAATCTTCTTAAAAACTTAACAAACATTCAATTTTGATTAATAAGGTCAAATATACGCAAAATAATTGTAAAATTTTCTTTACTCACATGGTTTTACACTTCTGTTATCATTTTTTTTGATACACATATCAAAGCACCTTCACCATGTTCTGCTATCTTTGATAACTTTACTAATCTATTTATTATATATTTAATATATAAGTTCAAGGTGTAAGTGTAAGGTCAATTAGATGGGCAATATACCACAAAATGCAGGTCTTGTAACGAGACTCTTTATTTTGGTACATATTTAATGCTAAAGTTTATACAATATTTAATCTAACTTTTTTTTTATGAAATATATTTATTATGTGATATTTTTGATTATAATTATTATTTGTAGAAAAAAATATAACAAAGATAGTGTCTTTAACAATTTATGGTTCGCATATAGTGTACATTTAAGAACTATCACAATGACGCGTGTCTTTTAAAATTGATGATAATATAAAATAATTTTAGCTTATTATTCTTAGATATAATGTTAATTAGAAATTGATAAATTAACAGTGAGATTATTTATATAATTATGTTTATAAAAATTGATTGATAAACTAACAGTATTTAGATATGTTCTCTTTCTTCATGAAGTGACTTTTAAATTTTTCTCAATACTAAGAAATAGCGATGACATAACATGTTTGTAAATAGTTTTATTAATTAATATATTCAATTGAAGAGAGAGATACTGTTCATATCTTTTATGAAAAAACTTTTATACATATTCATGACATTATTTTTTAATATATTTCATTTATTTATAAAATTTTTATTTGTATATATATATCAATGGTTTTTATGATGTTTTAATAAATATTTTATTTAATTTCATTAAATTGATTAAAAATATTAATATTCTTAAATTTTTAGAATAATGCAGACAATAAAATGCGTTGTTGTTGGTGATGGAGCTGTTGGTAAAACATGCTTACTTATTTCTTATACAACAAATAAATTTCCTTCCGAATATGTTCCTACAGTTTTTGATAATTATGCAGTTACTGTTATGATTGGAGGTGAACCATATACTTTGGGATTATTTGATACAGCTGGTCAAGAAGATTATGATAGACTTCGTCCTCTATCATACCCACAAACGGATGTATTTTTAGTATGTTTTTCTGTTATTGCTCCAGCATCATTTGAAAATGTTAAAGAAAAGGTATATATTATTAATATTATTTTTATTATCTTATTATATTTTAGTGGGTACCAGAAATTGCTCATCATTGTGCTAAAACACCATTTTTATTGGTTGGAACTCAAGTCGATCTTCGTGATGATCCTTCATATATTGATAAGTTGTCGAAAAATAGACAAAAACCAATATCAACAGATATGGGTGAAAAATTAGCAAAAGAATTGAAAGCTATAAAGTATGTAGAATGTTCAGCTTTAACTCAAGTATGTTTCAATTAGTTAATTATTAATGATAATTTTTTTTAGAAAGGCCTTAAAAATGTATTTGATGAAGCAATAATGGCTGCATTACAACCACCTGTTCAAGTTAAAAAAAAGAAATGTAGTATTCTTTAAAATTAATTTCTTTGAAATATACAACGCAATCCTTCTTCCGAAATGCCTTATAATTACTATTTTGTTTTCGATTATTAAGATAAGTCTTTAATTCTCAATGGTTACGAAAATATAATTTAATCAAAAATTTTATTTTATACAAAATAGGCATTGAAACTTATCAAATATATACTAACTCTTAATCAATTTTTGTACTTTATTTTATAGCTTTAATTATCTATTGTTTAAAACAAAAGATATTTATACTCTTAATATATAAGTGCAATTAAATTTTCAAAGCTTTATATAAAAATAAAATATTTTTTTTTTTCAAACAAAAAAAAGTTTACTCTTTTGATATAATATTTTTACGATATAATAAAAAAAAGTTTCTAACTCAGCGAATTATTTTCATTTACTTTAAGAGATCAGTAACCGTATACTTTTGGGTGTCTTCTCGTCTTTTAAGTGCTTGCTGTTGTAACGTATTGTGTTGATCAGAAACGTTTTCTAAAATGATTGTTTATAAAATAAAGATAAATATATAACTTACTTTCTCGTTTTCAAGCAAATCTGATTGAAGAAGTTCCAGTATTGACTTAATGTTGATTTGACTACTTTTTACAAAAGCTCCATCTTCGTGTATATGATCGTATAGTAAAAGAGAACCAACAAGAGCAATGGAATAAAAGTTTATCTTATCAACATTTTGTTCATCATCCTCCTCTGTTAGGTATAAAACCATACCATGACAAATATGAACGATTGATGACAAAGTACTTGTTGTATTTTCAATAGGAAGCTTACTATGATTTGATACAAATGATAATGTCCCAGTTACGATGGATGTAAACATTGGTGATGATACAGCCAAAAATAAACATACATTATTTGCTATTTCTAAATTCATTACTAATTTATTTTCCGAGAATGGTGTTCTTGATATAATTCTGCGATAGAAGCTTAAATCATTTTGAATTGATGGTGTAGCCAATTTTTTTGCGTCAAATTGTAATGCAAAACATAAAATTTTAATAAATTGCTTACATAAAGCGGCTAAGTTTTTTAATTGATCATTAGGAGGTAAAGGACCTGAACATAATTCCCAAAGAATTGATGACAATATGGTATTTAATTGAACAGATAAATCATAGTATCGCTTTATCCTTTCAATATAAATACTTATTTCACTTAAAACTTCATTTTGTATTACATCATCATCAACACAAGTTATTCCCTTTTTCACTAAATAGGATGCTCCAAAGCCATACGTTGAAATATCTTCCAATACTTTGTCACACTCCTTTAGACAGCTGTTTAGTATATCATATAAGTTTATTTCAGCTGTAGAAACTTGAGCCTCATTTAAATTTAAAAATGATTCTAATAAATCATTATCTAATGTTTCATTAATGGGTGTATTGTTTGGAGAGTGACGTAAAACAAATCTCATAACATCCGCACATCCTGCGCTTTTACTAACCATCTATAAATAGGTAATTATTTTGGTGATTAATAAAAAAAATGAAATGGAGTAAATGATAAAAAAAATATTTACAAATATAAAATTTTAACAAACTACAATTTGTTGTATAACTATACCAATTAAAATAAGAGAAATTGATAAAAAAAAAGGTAAAAAACAAATCAATTTAGTTGTTATGTCAAGATTTTACGTTAATTAAAAATAATTTATATAGTAATAAATCAAAAAGTTTACTTCGTAAATTAATTATCTTTTTTTACAGCAAAGTTTTAAAGTAATAAAGATAAACTTAGAGAAAAAGTACGAATTATCTTATTTACCCTATACTTCATCAATATTATCAATAGTAAAATTATAAGTATATGTAATCTATAATAAAAATTTTCATTTGTAATTTTCATAAATAGTTGTTTAACAATATTGTAAATTGAATGTCATAGATATGGGAAAAATATAATACCCATATTTTGAAATATGTGATTTGGAATTAAATTATGATAAAAATATATTTCATGAAAAGAAAAGAAATATTTCTAATTAATGTGTCAAGAGTAGAAATTTAAATTAAATTTTTTCTTTATATAATAATTTTTTTATTACATAATATCGTTATCGTGCTATAAAAGAATATTGAAATGTATTATAAAATGGTGAAATAACATTTTCATAATCTATTGACGAGAGCAATTAAATTTTTCGCTGTATTATTTTATAAATACACATAGATATATAATAATAACCATGGAATGAAAAAATAAAATTCATTATCATGATAATGATTGAAATATTTACTATGATCAATGATATTATAAATTAAGTAAAGCAAGTTTAACGTAATGAGTCATGATTAAGTAAATTTATTTATACATTGATGAAGATTAGAGAATGTCTGATGTTGGCCAGACAAAAGATATTATAATTTTACTAATTGAACTGTTTTACCACACAATGATAATTGGCAAAGTTGTAAAACTTTCTAATTAGATAATGGAATAGAATTATCCAATATAATAATTAACTATTTCATTAGGAAATTAAATCTATTTCAGAGAGTTATATAAACGAACTTAGTTTCTAAGATTATGTTTATAGTTATAAGTATAAGTATATTTTTTTTTACTTAAATAATTTAATTATATTAATTCACAACATATGATGTTATAGTTAAATAATTTTATAAAATTCAACAATTTAAAGAATTATACATTATATTTGATATTTTAAATAGGTCATACTATTATATCAATCGACTTATTATAAAGTATGACGCATGATAAAATAAATTTTTTGAATAGAAAAAGACTAATATTATTGTTTATTAAAACTTCCTAAATAACTGTAATTGTATTTTTAAAAAAATAACATCAATTTAATGAGGTATTAGCTTCCAAAATAAATATTTTATCCGAATAATGATAAATGGAAATGGATACATATAAAGTTGTTTATATTTATTCTAAAATTTACATGTAACAATTAAGATATAAACACGCTTTTATGTAAAATAAATCATAATTTATCGTTTTATATATATATTTATATCATTGCATTTTAATATTATAAAATTTTGTTTTAATATATATTCAAATATTTTAATTAAAAAATATTATATAAGAGATCATTAATCTGTGTTTATTTAAAGGGTTTTAATATTATGGTGTCTAGAAAACGATATCAGAGAAAAGATTTATATCTTTAATTAAATGCAATTAAAACTATAGAGATAATTTCCAAAAAAAAAATTATAACAACAATCAAAAGTTTGAAAATATTGTTATATTTTACAAAATTTGAATTTAGAAAGAATATATAAAAGTTAAATATATATTAAAGATTAATAATTTTAAATACTGAATATTAGAGTTCATTATCTATTTAACAGACTTAAACATGTGCTTACATATATATTTCTTAAAATTTAAAAGAATAAATAAAACGAAGATAAGAATTTGCTGATATAATTTTATAAATAGTTATATCAAGTAAATATGAATATTTATTGTTGCATTTTATTATAAAGATTCCTAAGGGATCATTTTTCTAGTCATAAAGATATAAAATTGCGATTAACATTTTGAAAGTATAAGTTTATTAAAATAAAATACTTGGAAGAAAAAGACAATACAATGATATTTTGTTTCTTTTCTAAGAATTATCATTAAATAATAATGTAAGTGCATCTGATTAAACATGTATTAACTAATTCGAATACAAAATATATATTTATATATATCATGAGAAAAGAAATATTAACTTTTCATATGCTTTTTAATGTCTAAACTTTAAACAATTCCCTAAATACAATTTATTTCAAAATTTTAAGTTTATCTTGATTAAAGAGATAAAATAGATATTTTATTTGCTTGTTCAGTTAAATAAGAAATTGAAAATAATATATATAATAAAGTTAAAAAAAGAAATATTTAATTAAGTACACAAGTAGTTATTGCGATTAAAATATATCAAAAAGATACAATATATAAATATACTCGTATTTAGCAAATATATATATATAGCTTAATTTTCTTATGAAAAGTTATGATAAAATATATAAAAAAAATATTTCAAGTTTTTAACGATTATTAAAAATTGTTACAATATATAGGATTATTTGTGACATACAAATTTTGAAAGAGAGAAAACTATAATTATCAGAAGAACAAGCCTAATATAATTTGTTTTATTATAAATAAACTCATTAAACATCTGTTTTTTCAATAAATTTTCCCTTCATTCTCGAGTTATTCTTTAGGTCTTCGTAAGTTTTATTAACCGATTTATCCCAGAACTTTCTTGTTTTTATTATATTATTCTTGGATTTATTATTGTTTACATCATTTTTGTTATTTACACTATTATTCTTTTTTCTTCCAACTGTTACAGCGTCCTAAAAATAAAAATATAGAAGACATAAAAGAAGAATGATTGAGACTTTTTAGTAATATATATTGATTAAATTAAAAATGCACTTTTTATTTATATTATACTCATTTTATGAATAAAGAAATGGATAAAAATTTATACATTTTAAAGTATTTTTATCATTTTAAAGCAGGTGACCATAAAGCAAAAATTTTAAATGATTAAATTTTTTGTTTGAAAGTGGATATACTTACCAATATTGTTTCTGGCAAAGGGAGATCTTTTGTTTCGGGTAATAATAGTATCAATAAACCGGCAGACAATGATAAAAATGCAAAGATTGACATTGGTATTATTGGGAAAGTAATATCAAATGCAACAGCAATATATCCAGATAGTGCAGATCCACTTCTTGCTACCATTGAAGATACACCTACTGCACTGTTTCTTAAGATTGTTGGATAAAGTTCTGATGTAAAAATATACAAAATATTAAATGCTCCTTGTATACACATTTTTCCGACTAACATAAAAATAAATGATGTTTTTGGTTCTTCAAGTAATATAAATATCATTGCTAAAAATAAACATATTCCAGAACCAGCAAACATTATCATTTGTGATTTTTTTCTTCCATAACGCATTAAATACATACAAAAAAGAAGAGTTGGTATTTCAATTATACCAGAAATTGCATTATTTAAAAAGAAATTTCCTGGTAAAATTATTTTTTCTGGTTTGCTTTGGTCAGAAATTACAATAACTAACCCGTAATATACTAAAGCAGCAGAAGTCCAAAGAAAAAACAAAATACAATTTCTCCATGCTAAATGTGATATTGAAAGAAGATTAAGAAAATTAGGTTTATTTTTTAAAAATTTAGCATTTTCGGAATGAGTTACAAGACCCAAATCTGAGGGAAGATTGTTATTGTTCACTTGACTTGCTTTCCTTATAATAATTTCTGCTTCATAAACTTTACCAGTAACTAATAGCCATCTTGGACTTTCTGGAACATAATATATAAAAAATATTGAAATAAATAGTAGAAAAGTTGTAAAATATTGAATGGTAACCCAAGATCTTGATAAATATCCAATTAATGCTAATAGGACGTATCCGGATGACCAAGGAATTTGAAGAATGCAACCAACAGTAGATCTATATTGAACACCTGTAATTTCCATACATAATATATATGCTGCCAAATCTGCTGCTTCATTACAAACAGCCAACCAAAAACGAATAATAAGAAATGAAATAAAATCAACTGTACTTGGAAGTAAAAATGCAAAAAATGTTGATAAAACGGTAAATGTTAAAAATGTTGTTTTTCTTCCATATCTTAAAATAAAAAAAAAATTGTTTAGAGATATTAAAAATATTTAATTACCTATCAGAAATATATCCACCAACAAAACAACCAACTAAATAACCTAATGAGTATGATAAATGAACATGTGCTCTACTCCAATTATCATCACAAACTCTATTAAATTTTGTAACAACCGTTTCTTCCATTACACTATTATCATATTCCCAAGATTTACACCTTTTTATACTGATTGATTCATTAGTTAAATTAGATGAATTTGAATATTGAACAGTTGATTGTTCCAACATTTTGAAAATTTTTGTTGAATCTCTAACAAAAAAGTTACATTGATCATGTTTGTTATGTTTCTTGTAATAATCATTATCAATCTATAATTAAATTTTTTTTAAATAAACATTAACAATAAACATACCAAAGGATATAATAATCCAGATTCTAAAATTGTATTCCAATTCCATATTTCATTGATATGTAAATAATGATTATCAATATTTTTCTTTGTAAAATTTTCTAATTTACACCAATGATCAGGTTGGTACATCATGTAAACAACTCCTAAGTTCAACATCGCGTGTGGTATTTGATGTAGAGATATTATTAAAAAAATTAATATTTGCCATTTATTACATCCCCCAATTAACTTGAGAATTCCTTCAAAGTCAATATCAATAAGATTAGTATTCTCATTTTTTTTGGTCCCTAAGCAATGTTTTTTAATAACATCATTTTTATGATTATTTATTTCTGTTTCACTTTTGTTTAAATAATGGTGTTGAGAAGTTTTAAAATCTAAAAAAATACTGTCTTCTGAATTTGAAAAATGACAATTATGTGAAGATAAATCATTTTCTGTTTCTTCATAAATAATTTCAAGTTGTTGCTGATTAAAATATGTTTGAGGGTTAACATAAATATGATTCTTAAAAATATTCCCACTTTCGCATGTACTTAAAAGTTCATCTTGATTACATACGTCATCTACTTTTTCTACTCCCTTTATACTATTTACATTGATACCCTATAATTTTTAATTTTATATATAATACATTATTTGTTAATTCTAAAATATTTATTTGACTTACTTTTTGCAATTTATTATTTTCATCAAAATAAACATTGTTCTCTAAACTTCTATACTTGGAATGACTATTTCGATTTTCATTCATTATTTATATGTGATTAATAAATATTTTTATAAATAAAACAATTTAATATCAATAAATTAAGCATAAAATTATAAGAATATGTTTTATAACAACAATAGAAATAGAAATTAAACTAAAAGTATAAATTTTTATTCTTATTATTTAGCAATGTTAAGTAAATTTTTACAACAAAAGTTAATTAAAACACATATATTATCATAATACCTCAATGAATAGATATTTAAAAAGTTTGTCATTTGATAATAGTAATATCTTTCAATTTATCAAACCAAAAGATGTATACTTTTATAAAATTTTATTTAAAACGTTCATTTTTGATAAAATATTGGTTAAAAAAGCAGCATATTAAATTGGTCAATAATTTTTATAAATATTATTAAAATAGAGATGTTATATCAAAACTTATAAATTAATAATTTTTTTTTTTTTTAAAAAAAGTAATATTAAGAAGATTATTAACATATAGTTGTTCTTTCAAATGTTATTAATACGAAAAAATTTAGAGATTAACTTTTTATAATTATAGGATATATTTGTCATATTAAAAAATGAAAAAATACAGTAGTAAAATGATAATAAAATTTATTGTATGAAAAAATTGTTTAAAATGTATCACTATTATTAAATATATGTTAGCACATTTAAGAAGATATTTTATTTGGATAATAAGGATTTAAATGTGCAATATTTAGTTAAATATTTTTATAAAGCATTAAAATTGAAATAATAATTAATCTTTGTTCTATTAATTTTCATTAACCATCTTATTTGGTTTTCCTGTAAAGTTGTATTCTTTTGAAAGAATCATACATTAACACCGCATAACGTTTTATTTTTCAATTAAACTATAAATATTGCAAATATCCTTATAAGGAATGGATTTTACAACATTTATTTAATGATAATATAAATTACAATTTGATACACTTCGTTAGATAATTCATAATTCAAAATATTCATATATACATTTAAGATGTTTAATAAATTTGAATAAAAAATTATATAATTATGAAGGATTATATGTAGAAATGAAGTTTGAAAAAACATTCTTTAAGTAAACAAGAAAAAAAAAGGATGTATTTTTATTGATATGTTTATAATTAAAATTTCTTTAATATTTAAATATTATTAAATTTTTAGTACTTAAAAAATAATAATATTAATTGCTAAAAAATATTCTACACAGTTATCTAAATTTTGTTAAATATATTTTTATTTAATTAGATAACTTTTTGCTTCTCCAATATATTATTGTCCAGCTTAGTTGTTATAAGCATTACTTTGTGATAAAGATTGTAGAAAATGATTATAATATCAAATTGTTACTGTGTATACAAATATTGTGTAAATAGGATGTAAGTAAAATTTTATTTTATTGGAAAATCAGAAAATAATTTAATTAAAATGATATTATTAAACTTTCGGACATAAGCAACGATTAAATGCTTTTTCTTTAAGTTTCCAAATAATTTGATGAAAGATAAGAAAAGGAATTGAATAACAAAAAACTATGCAACTAGAATAAAATAAATTTAGACCTATGTAAAAACTACTTTCTATATTGCCAAGTATGACCTTATCAAATATGTGTGAATTTAAGAAGATATATATCACAAGTGATAATTTTCCATATTGTAAAGATAAACATGTTTAAATTATTATGTTTGTCTTTGTAATATATATTAACTAAAAAGCTAAATTTCAGTTTCAGAATTGTTTTTATTAGTAGAATTCAGAAACAGTATTATTATATAAATCATTCTTTTATTTAAAAATTCACTTATAACAAAAATAAAAAATTACTTTTAGTTTAATATATTGGTGTTTTATATACATATTATTTGTAAAGATTAATATATGTTGATACAACAACAATGTTTTAAATTTATCATTTAACATAAGCGACTTTTATTGAAAACTTAAAAAAACAAGAAACCTTTTAGCATCTATTTGTATCGATAAGTTTCCATTAACCTAAAAACATCTTATAAAGTATGATTATTATTTTCATGTAGTATCTTTATAACCAATGTTTATTTAACATTAAAAACGTACGTAATTTTTAGATTTTATAAAATTCATATAAGTACATTTTATTGGTACAATAAAAATTTAATTTATGCCAACGAATATTTTATTAATTTACATTTATTAAAATATTTTTAATTTTAACCCATAAATTAATTAATAAAGTTTCATTTCAATTATATTCTTTATAAATATTGATATCTTATCAATTGTATGATCATATTCTTCTAAATATTTTTGTCATTATTTATAAAAATGCTGTTAAAACATGAATCATTCTTAAATATTTTAACTTTTAAGATAAAATATTCTTCTTTGCCACAATATATTTTTGTATTATTTCTTAAAATTAACATTAAATGATTCATATTAATGTGAAAAATTTTATAATTAAACTTGTTTAAATAAACAAATTTTTATTTTGATTTCCATATTTTAACGTCTATCTCTATTATCATTTCCTTTAATATTTTAGTCCTCGTAACATATCCATTTTCATTTTTGCTTATTAAACGAAGCATTTCAAAAATGACACTTCTTTTACTTCATAATAGGCTTTCTTCTAAACTATATTTTTCTATAATATATATATCAGGTGGTATACCAAAATATGGATATATGAATAAAAATAAAAGAATCTTTGTTACTGGCATATATTTCGTAATATCAATCTTATGTAATATTTTTCATTAAAATATATACTTATAATTATCAGTTTGACACATTTTATGTATAGCTTCTTTTTTTTTCTCCACTTAATCTTACTTACTTTCATTAACGTAATTTCCTTTTTGTATAGATCTTGCGCATTACATAAATTCTCAACTTTTATTTTTAATACATAAAACTAATAGCTTATCATACATGTTATTAGATGAATTTTTTTTTTTCTCTGTACTTACCAACAACAAAGCTGTCAAAATGATTAAAACTATTCAAGACAGAATTTATAACTACAAACGTATTCAACTTTCTAATAATTAATTTTTCTTTATTTAAAAAAAAAAAACTCAAAAATATTTATAATTAAATAAATTTAAATTGTCAAATGTTTTCTTTTCAACTTTTAAACCAACCGTATCTTAAATGTATAATTATATTAGAAAAAAATTGAAGCATTTATGATTAGTTATTAAATGTTTATTATTTAAATAAAGTTACTATTAATTCCTAAAAATGTAGGGAAGCAGAACGTTTTGCCAACATCCTGATTTTTATTTTAGAGATATAATTTATATATCTATGTCTCATTATACCTTTACAGAAAATGAGAAACTTTTATGTATTAATATTAGTTTTTAAATTATTTTTTTAATCTTATCAGTTATTAAGAAGAATATATTTTCAATAAAATATCCCTTGTTATTAATACTTTTATTTAAATATTCAATGATGTTCTCCTTTTATATATATAAATAAAGATTTAAATTAAGTCCTTAAGAACTTAATAGTCGTTTATTTTTTTATTATATTATATAGTGGGCGTTATAAAAATTATAGATATTTAAAATATTCCATGTTGATTACTATTGTTAATTATTTAAAAAATAAAATTAATTATAGAACTATTTTTAAATTTAAAATATTAAAATTTTATTTATTTAAATTGTTAATATTAATTTTAATTTACCATTCTTTTTATTAATTTATGACTTTTTATTTAAATTCGAGCAGGCACAATAAAAAGATTGATAAACACTTAATCATAATTCACATTCTTTTACTCTTAAATTGTCTCCTATAGTCACAGTTTTTACATATATTATCCTTTATCCCTTTAGATTGACTTAATCTTTTGGACTTAATTTCAATAAAATAATGTTATACATAAAACTTATAACTTGGCATATTTTATAAAATTGATTTTTTCCAATTAAAAATAATATATTTTCATTTTTTAAAACTTATAATTTTAAAATTAATTTTATCTTTTTTTAGGGTTTTAAAATAAGTAATAATTCATGCCATATATTTACTGTAATTATTTTATATACTCCATCAGATATCAATATTAATATTTTTAAAAATACCACTTGTCGCAATGACAGCCACCAGAGAATCATCAATGGAAAACACTGATCGTTACACTTTCGGGTACACAACAGAACTTTCAAATCATGAATCTTCAATTTGTACTGCCAAACGACTACGTCAACGCTTGCAAAGACAGCAATCTGGATTATCTGGAAAGTCAGGTAAGTTATTGATATGAAAATTATAAATGTTATATTATATATGTTGTTTAAATTAATTCCCCTTCTTGATAACAATAATCTCTTAAAAAGCTGATATAAAAAGTTATTTGATTGCTTATCGTTTTTTCTTGCAGGTAGACGATACACAGGAGAAAGTAGCGAATGTTCTTCATTAGTTGGTACCCCAACAGATACAGGAAGGTCTTTTACATTTACATCTGTTCCTAGAATGTTGAGGGATGAAAGAAAAACTTCTGTTTGTCAAACAATGTCAGAGATGATATTAGAAGTAAGTTTTTATATCAATAAATAATAAAAAAAAATTTTTATTCCTAATAAATATATATAATGCTTATATTATACAATAATTTTGTATGATTCATTATTATAATAATAAATATATTTCTTAAAAAATTTTTTTTCAGGCCATTCATCTAGATGATGTCAACTTAGTTGACAGAATACTTATTACACATCAACCAAAGGCACTATCATCATCTCCTTCTATTGGCAGTACAAATACCTTGACAGATTTAGCATCACGTCATCGTACTAATCATCGGCGTTCTAATGCTTCTTCAACGTTATCCACTCATTCAAGTGGTAAGCCTACCTGTGCATTATACAATACTCTTCATATGGCTGTAGCGCACAAGCAAAAAGATATTGTTGAATTGTTATTAAAAAACGGATACGACCCAAATGCTCCAGCTATCTGTTATTGTAAAGGAAATTGCACTGCATCCGGAAGTATGCCCATAACTTCAATTATTCCGTCATCATCGTCTACAAGTAGAACTCATTCTATGACTCCGGAAATATGTTCAACATGTAGTGCTATGAGAGTTGTAAGTATAATTGACCAAACACCTTTAGGAGTAGCTGTAAGAGCTCAAAGCTCTGAAATGATAGCTCTTCTTGTTGCTTATGGAGCTGATGTCAATTTAGCAGACGAAGATGGAAATACACCATTAATGTTAGCAGTTAAAGAAAGTCCTGTATGTTGGAGTTGCTTGTATGCATTAGTTTTGATGGGTGCACAAATTGAACAAAAGAATGTGAGAGGTATTTGTCCTTTAGATTTAGCTCCTGAATTAAAAAAGTTGCAAAGTAAATGTGTTGAAAATTTATTTCAAACAGCATGTAATTGTTCTGAACCAAGTATTTTAATCAATGAACAAACAAATAAAAATTCTCATTATAATAGTAATAAAGGTTTAAATTGGAGATTAAATGTTGATGTTAATCAACAATTTGAAAAAAATACTACCAACAAAGCACCATTATCACCAAGACCTAGTGCTGCTCCATCAATAAGTACAAGTTCTATTCTAGATAATTCATCAGCTAAAGAATCAGCTAGACGAAAATCATTAATATCATTACAATTTTACAGAAGAAACAAAGTTTCAAGAGAATGTACTATGTTGGATACTTTAACATGGGAACAAGCTTGGGAGCTTTTACAAAAAATGGCCACAAATCAAGAATGTTTAGATTCAATGCAAATGTCATTACAACAATGTGTCACTAAAATTGAAAATATTCCAAATAATATTGATAGAGATGTATTTGATTCCCATTTAGGAGGACTATTACATAAAGTTCTTCAAACTGTTATAAATGAATTTCAAGCAAGTACTCCAACATATCGCAAAACAAGTAAACAATTATTAAACAATGTATTGACATCATTGGTTGATTTTTGTATACAATTTATTAAAAAAAGTGGAACAAATAGACAATTTGCAGCTTTAAATACTTTAAACAAAATTATTGATGCTGGTTTAGTTCATTCACTATTTAAACAACATGATATTGTTTTCCATTCATCAATACTTCTTAATAGAAGCCACGAATTTGATTGTGATGAAGTAGATCCCATTATTCATTCACCTGGTGAAACGTCTCTTATCTCACATGAAGAATGCACCTCTGCAGTTGATAATATGTTTTATGGAAATATGACTGGCACAACATATAAAGTATCATCAGGTGGTTCTACAACGAAAAAGAAAATTGATGTTGTAAGCGCTTTTTCAATGCTTGATCCTGACACGTTAATTGCCACACTTCATAATGCTATTACAATGCAAAATAGAGAAGCTGGCATTAGGTCAGTATGTAGTCCAGCTCATAGATGGAGACAATGTTGGCAACATTGTACACAAATTTTAGTTGCAAGATTATTGCTTTTTATGACAAGCATCAAAAGTTTTAGACAAAAGTTATCTGAAAAACAACAACTTAAGAATTTAGTTCAATTATTAGAACCAACCTTAGATCCTCAATTATTATGCCTTCTTTTGCAAGCTTTAGCATTAGTTGCATTAAATCCATCAACTCATAAAATTTTCACTGACATTCAAATTGATGATGTTCTTATACAGATGCTATTACCCTCAGATGATTGGTATTACACAAATCATTCAACAAAATTTGGACAATTTGTTAAATATCACGCAGCAAGAATTCTTGTTTACGTAGGTTTAGGTGATAGAATAGGATCAAGAATGAATATTTTTCAAACATTTGAACAACTTAATAATCAAAAAGGATTGAATATTTCCAATAGAAATGAAGATGACTATATATGTGAAACATGTTGCTCACCAACAATTGTAACGGAGTTTAGTCAAACAGGAATGTCTGTTGAAGGGATACTTTTAAAGCTTTTAAATGATTTAGTTAAAATTCAACCTCCTATGACCGATGCTATTACTGAAGAATCGCCATCAGCAGTTTTACCTGCACAAACAAATGATAAGCCTACTGAAAATGAACGAAAAACTTCAATTAAAACAGAAAAGGAAATGTATGCTGAAACATTTAGATTTAAAGCTATGACTGTAATGGAGAATTTAGATAATTTAGAAATTCATTTATGTAGACTTGGTTTAGTCCTTGATTCAACATTACTATTAAGGTTACTTTTACATAAACTTTCATGGGATTTAAGTTTAGTTATTAAGAAGAGACAAACAAACTTTGATTCACATGGATTTAAAAATATAATTGATCCAAGAGCATTATCAGCAAGTGTTAAAAGTTCTGATAAAGGATTTCGATTTGGAATCAAAGGATTTGTTAAATCAAAATCATTTGATAGAAGAGAAGATAAGGAAAATAAAAAAGAAGATAAAAATTTTTTAAGAGTTACACATGGATCAAAGTCATCAAAAAGGGTAAAGATAAGACGTTCAAGTTCAGTTGAAATACTAAGACCTAAACGATTTAGTAGTGGAGCAAAAGATTTAAGGTCAAAAGAAAGAAGAAAAAGATTAGGTACAGATACATCAACAGGTTCAAATAGATCAAAGAAAACAAATTCATCTTCAAGTAGTGTTCAAAAACATTTACCAAAATATATACAATCCTTGTTTAGAGGAAGAATGGGTACAGATCCATGTAAAAGACATAGTCGAAGAGATTCATCCCCTGATAGTAATACATCTGGTTCTGAAGCAGTTTTAGAATTTGCAAAAAAGCTTCAAAATTATCCATTAACAAGAAGAGATGCATGGAGACAAACATATCGAAATTCAAGTAATCAAAATTCATTAGCAGATTCAAATAAATCAAAGTCAAATAATGCAATTGGTTTTTTACCTGAATTAGAAGTTCAAGGTGCTTCACCTCCACAAACACCAAGCATTCCATATGAAGGTTATTGTGGTGATTTATCATCAGATCAATTATTACATAAAAGGCCATCAAGTCCACAAGCAATTCCTGGATTACCTTTAATTGAAATTAGAAGGCCATCAGCATTGAGTCAATTTGAATTTGGATACTTTGTTAACTCACCTGAATTGTCAGGAAGTGAAGTTTCAGATTGTGCACCATTATTATTGACAGGAAATGGTACTCATGGAGGATCAAGAAAATCATCTGATGAATCATCTATTTGTGGTTGGAGTTCTAGAGCAAGTTCTGCTATGAGTCATAGAAGTTCATCAGGTGGATTAAGATTATCAACGTTTAGTGCTGGTACATCTATTGCATCTGATAATAGTGGACCTTTTTTATTTTCTTTTGTTTTACGAAAAAGAGCATCAACAATAGGTACTAGAATTCCATTACCAAGAAGAACACATTCAAGACTTTCTGGAGATAGTCTTCGAGTTCCTGATAGAGAATCACCAATACATTTAATAGCAATTAGTGAAATGAATCCAGATTTTCAATGTGTCCGCCAATTAATATTAAATTTATTAGCTGTTTATACAAAACAAAACACTAATATTGTCGCAACAATGAAGGAATGTGCTGATGTATTAAAACAAATATTAAATTCACCACAACATCCTACTGTTAAGAATTGGTGTGCTGAAATTATTCATGTTGTAAATGAACATGTTGAACCGGATACACAAGCAAATGCAGAATCAGATGAAAGAGTAAATGATGAATATTTAGATTTACAAGATCAAATAATCAGTGGAAGTTTACCGGCATTAAAAGAAGAAGCATCATTATTAGCTTCTATACAACTTAGTATAGAAGAAAATTGGCCTTATAATCGTAGGACACAAACAATACGAAGACATTTGTTAAAAGGACAATTTGGAAGAATACGTGATTTGGCTCAAAAAATAATGGTTACACCATGGGAAGTCGATCAACAACTTTATTGTACCCCAGCAAGAAATGGTTTTGAAAATAGAAGAAGAAATTCATTGTTTGAACCGGAAAAAAGGAGTGGAAGTGTAAATATTTTAAGATGTATAACAGATGCTGAAACGTTTATGTCTGCTGATTTGCAAGCTCAATGTTTGCCTGTAGATTTAAGAGGAGATAGAAGAACAATAAAAATGGTAAAGGAAAGAAAAAGAAAATTATTTCATAGTCAAGTATATGAAAGTGAAATAGGAATGAAAAAACTATATATTCAAACAGCCAAAAAATTGGCTGCATATGGTTGTAAAGTTTTTCAAGTTAAAGAATTAATGCATGGAAGAACATTAAGAAAAACAGTGCGTTTATTATGTTTAAGTAGCTCTGTACTTTGTCTTCTTGATGGACAAACTAAAATTGTTTTGAAAAGGCAACATGCTTCAACATTACAACAATGGAGAATTGGTGGTGGAGTGTCAAAGCATCAATTATTACTTGAATTTCGTGGTGCAAAGTGGCAGCTTATTGGTAAGTTTTTTTTAAACATCCACATAAAATTATTCTTTTTACAAAAATTTTATTCATCCTATAACATACCAATGTTAATTCTACATTATTATTTACACTGATTGTTCACTCAAACATTGAAAAATTTTTATTATCCGATTATTGAAAAATGTTTTATATAAAAGATAATACAAGAACTAAGATTGTAAGAATATATTATTTATTCGGAAAATGTCAATACCTATAAACATTAAACATGTTTGATTCTCCATATTCTCTTATGGCTTAAATTATCATATTGAGAAGATGATAAAAAAATTATACATTTATCTCTTATTTTATAATCATATGAATACATATTTTACATATATAATCTTAACTTGCTTGCCCTTTAACATTATTAATTTTTGTAAACAATTTTTTAGCTCCAACATATAATGTTTTAAAATCTATATCAATGACTTTATGGGAAATAATGCAAAGCAGTGCTAGTTCCTCAATTCAAAAAACATTAAATAACGGTATGCAACTATTGAGTAGTTCAATTGGTCGCACAAGTGGTAAGTTAATAAATAAATTATCATTATACTTATTTTTTATTTTTCAGTATCATCTAGTAGAACATCAACGTCATCAGCTTCATCAACAAATGCCGGATTGTTATTAAATGACGAACCTATTACTTTGTTTAAATTAGAATTGGAAAGACTACAATATATATTGCATTTTCCGGAGGAAGTTGCTTTCCAACTATCAACAACTGAGTATCAATTATTTTATAATATTCAACCTGTAGATTATGTTCGATATGTATCTTGTGATATTACAAATGTTCCCGTTATAGATAATCCAAGTCCTGTTAGAAATTTAGTTAAAAGGCTTAGTGAAGTTTCATCATGGATAACACATGTAATTATTTCACAACCCACACATGATGATAGAAAGATAGCATTACTTGCTATCATTCGAATGGTTGATACTTGTTGGAATATAGGAAATTTTAATGCTGCAATTGAAATTTTAATGGGACTAAAGAGTGATAAGTTACGTCCATTTTGGTTATCATTAAAACCAGAAGAAAAAAAGAGATTTGAAGAACTTTGTGAAATTTTTTTACCCAATACATCATCGTCACCATCACATTATTTTGTTGAAGCATTACAAAGAGGTTTAGCTATGCCTCAATGTAGATTAATACCATTTTTTGGAATATTTTTAAGAGATTTATACGCAATTGTGAATGACATGTCAAATGTTGTTGTCTTAGGTTATCAAGGTGACAAAGATAAGCTTCAATTTTTAAGTGATGTTAATGGTGATGATCATTTCAGCTCAAGAATTGGTGTAGGTTGTTTATTAAATTCAGATAAAATAAATTATATAACAATTGTCGTAAATAATCTGAATATTTATCATGAACATCATAGGAATGTTCATAAATTTATTGTTGAAAACACAAATGGTGTAAATAATTTGAAAAACGATGTCGAAATTAAACCATATGAACCTGTAAATCCGTTGAGGGCTGGTAATCATGGCGTCACTTTTATTCCTTTAGACACATCAAAATTTGATTTGGATATAATACAAAGATTACAACATGGTACAACGGTCATTCATTATGATCCTGTAACTGGAAGAAGTGTTTTATGTATAATGAAATTAGATTCCAGTTGTGGTATGATAACATGGAAAAAAATTAATTATGGTATAAATAAAGAAACAAAAGATAAGAATAAAAATGAATCTAATCCAACTATCAAAAATACTTTTAATGCAGCATCAGCATTATCAGAAGGATTAAGACCGCTTGGGTTGTCATCGAACATTGGCCAAAGACCATTTGGTGATTCGAATTTAGATGAAGGATTCATAAGATTAAGATATGTGAAATCAGTTGAATCTGTTGATTCGTATGATTTAGATATTGAAACTATTTATAAAAGACATAGTGCAGAAGAAATGTCTGTACCAGTATTTTGTTGGAACATTAATTATGGAGTATTATTAAATGAAAATGAATTTTTATATTTTTTAGCTCCACAACAAATAGCACATTATTGGATGATTGGATTACAAGCTGTTGTTAAAAAATTACAAGAACAACAAAATCTACCTGATAAGAGAGTTATCTGGTTAAAAATATTATATTTACAATTATATCAACAATCTGAAAATGATATAAAACAATACGAAGAAAATAGAAATTATGGCCCAAGACCTATTGAAGCATTACAAATATTTGGAGGAAATGTAGAAAGATTCAAAGGCTATATAACGAATACAGTTCCAACAACAGTTATTTCAACAGTTACAAAATGCCACGAAGTTAAAGATGTTGGAGAACCGACATCTGCTAAAAATCGTTTAAAAACATTTACAGGAGCTATGAAAAAACGTATAAGAGTTCAAAGCCGTGATACAAGTAGAAGCCAATCTCCTCAACCACAATCTCCTTTAGTTAGACCTCCTTCAGTGAGAAGCCAATTATCAAGTCAAAGTGGGCCTCCAGATTCAAATAGTCCAGCATATTTTTTAAAACCTAAAGGCGATGCTACATGTAGTGAAGCAGGTGATTTGGATTCTCTTTACACTCCTAGATCAAGAACACCAACTAGTAGTTCATATGGAGGTAGAAGTGTTGGTGGGAGATCAATTAAATCATGGAG
Source organism: Parastrongyloides trichosuri (assembly GCA_000941615.1). NCBI lineage: Eukaryota > Metazoa > Nematoda > Chromadorea > Rhabditida > Strongyloididae > Parastrongyloides > Parastrongyloides trichosuri. Next base: position 1,022,689 of record LM523160.1, read on the forward strand.
AGCAAGAGGAGGAGAAACACCTAATTCTGGTAGTGTTTCAAGTAGTGGAGGTCAGGTTTCTGGTTTGAATGGTCCATCAGCAAAAGAATTTCAAGAAAAACCACTTCACTTATATGAATTTATAGAATTGTATAGAGTTTTTTGTACAAGAATGAGAGTTGATTTGAAACTTATATTTAATGATTTCATGAATTTTTATACACCAAACGTTATTGTACAAAAAAATTCACGTGAAAGACATTCTCCACGACTACCATCAAGACTGGAATCAATATCAACTCATCCCATTAATGATTTCCTTCCATTTGATATGTTAACAAGAAATTCTGTATATCAATGTTATAATATTAGTGAAAAACAACAAAAAATTTATAATGCATTAGCTGTTGCTGCTATAAATACTACTAATCATATTGATACTACAAGAAGTGGATTTATGAATGCTTCTGCGTTGAAACAATTTTTATGTAATTATCAAATGGAATTAATTGATGAAAATTATGCATTAAAATTAATTCAGGAACATGAACCAGATCCTGTTTGTCGATGTAAGCAACAATTATCCTTTGATGGTTTCGTAAGATTAATGTCAGATACAAATAATTTTGCATTTGTTCCTGAATTAATTGATGAAAACTCGGAGAATTTTGATTATCCTCTCAGTTATTATTACATTAATTCAAGTCACAATACCTATTTACGTGGACATCAATTAAAAGGTGAAAGCAGTGCTGAAATGTATAGACAAGTATTGATGACCGGTTGTAGATGTGTTGAACTTGATTGTTGGGATGGAGATGATGGTATGCCTATGATTTACCATGGACATACATTTACATCAAAAATAAGTTTTCGACAAGTTGTTGATGTTATTAAAAAATCAGCTTTTGTTACAAGTGATTTACCTGTCATATTGAGTATTGAAAATCATTGTTCACTTCAACAACAAGCAAAAATGGCTCAAATGTTTAAAACTGTTCTTGGTGAAAAATTGGTAACGAAGTTTTTGTTTGAATCAGATTTCACTTCTAATGCACATTTGCCATCACCAAATCAATTGAGAAATAAAATACTAATTAAAAATAAAAAGATGATATCAGAACCAATTGTTGGACCTACATTTTATTATGAATCATCTCAAAATTGGAATGAAGAAGTCCAAGCTTTAAATAGAAAACAAAGCAAAAATTCATATGAATCAAGTACAGCAGATGAAGAGGATATTGATTGTTTGTTTGACGAAAATGAACAAGATGATGAAGAATCTGATATTATTAGTGATACAGAAAGTCCAAAAGAGATAAGATGCATAGAAAAAGTTGAAAGAAATGGAAGAATAAATGCAAATGATCTTAAGAAGAATAATGTAAAGAGAAATTTGAAAAACGATTTGAATGAACAAAAGTTCATGTTTGAACAGAAATCTAATATTGTTACAGATACATTGAAAGCAAACAATTTACGAAAACCACAAATTGTTGGACCACAATTAGCTCCAGAACTATCTGATTTAGTTAATTATCTTCAATCTGTCAAGTTTAAAGGTTTCCCTCCACATTGTGGAGAGAGTAGAACATTTCAAGTTAATGATACACATAAACAATCTTCCATAAATATTAACTCTACAAGCAATAGTCGATCAAGAACAACATCCAATCATTTAATGGCTTCAACTATTCTTCCAAAAAGGCAAAGAAGTAATACACAATTAAGTAAAGCAGAATCAATGAAAAGTATTGAAGAAAATGGAAATATTCTTACAGGTTCAACACAAAATTTAAGGCCAAATATAAATGCTACATGTTATCAAGTAACTTCGTTAAATGAAACAGTTGCCAGAAAATTATGCAGAAAACATCCATTAAAATCAACATCATATACGAAAGATCATATTGTTCGTACATACCCAGGTGCGATGAGAATAGATTCATCTAATTTCAATCCAATTCAATATTGGAGTCACGGTCTTCAAATGGTAGCTTTGAATTTCCAAAGCGTGGATACATTTATGGCATTAAATAGTGCAATGTTTGAACAGAATGGTAATAGTGGTTATAAATTGAAACCAAAAGCATTATGGGATGAAAATCATCCTTTGTATAGAAAATATAATCCATTATCAAAGGAACATGCAAATCAATCAGCGTTACTAGTAAATCTAACTATTCTTTCTGGTCAACACGTTGGAGGAAGCTACAATAATCTTCATACCTTTGTCGAAATTGAAGTTATTGGTATTCCACAAGATTGTTATAAAGATAAAACAAAAGTAATTAGAAATAATTCTGTGAATCCTATTTGGAATCATTCAACAAATTTTAGAATATCTTTTGTTGATTTGGCATTCTTAAGAATTTCTGTTTGTGATAATTCAAATAATGGTCGCGTTATCTGTCAAAGGGTTGTACCATTAAAATGCCTTCGTCCTGGATATAGACACTTACCAATGAGAACACAAGCAAATAAACCAATGGAACAAGCATCAATATTTTTATTGACAAAATATGAACATGAAGAGCATATATATTTAAACGATGAAGATAATTTAAATAATATTGCTTTTGAACAAGAAATGGATTATCAAAATTTGAAATTATTTAAAGACTCTTGTGTGAAACCGTTACCAATATATAAGAAACAGATATTTGTTATGCGCATATATGGTGTGACGCATGAAGACAATTGGGTTACAGTTGAAGCAGTTCAAAAAACGACTGTTAAATCGGTTATACATTTAGCTCTTCAAGCAGGTGGTAAAAATACTGACAACTCTGAAGATTACTTTTTGGTTGAAGAATATTCTTGTCAACAAAATATTAATCCTTTTATAACAGAAAATAAAGATAACAGTGATATTGGAAGATATATAAATCCACGAATACTATCACCAAATGAACCGATAATGGATGCAGTTGCTTCATGGAATGGTATTTCGAAAAAATTTGTATTAAAAAAACGAGGTGCGGACCCAATTAATAAAACTCGTTACAATAATGTTAGAAGTAAAAATGGACTTACAACAAGTAATAACATGCTTCATTCTCCAGCTTTATCACCTGCAGCAAATCAAGGTTTCACAGCTTCTCTTAGTTCTCATGATAAAAAATTTACTCTTAATGAGTCAATGAACTTGTCCCAAAAGTCACTATCATCAACACAAATTTATGGTCATTCATTAGATGGCCAACAACCTTTTGATAATATTGATATACCTGCTTCGATATTTCAACAGAGAACAAAATCAATGGGAGATACATTTTTAATTAGTATTCATAATGTCAGCAAAGATCATCCTTATGCTATTTTACGGGCAAACATGAGTTCTACAGCAAAATCAATTATACATCAGGTATTTTTGAAATTTAGAATATTAGATGTCAATGAAAGTGATTATACACTTTTGGAAGAGGTGTATGATGAGCCAGAAATGCAACAAAGATTACATGGAAACAAAACATCTCTTGTTCCAACCAATGCAAAAGCTAGTTATCGTGGATTGGCAGCTGATGAATTTTTATATAGATGCCAGAATCATTGGGGACATGGAGGAAGATTTGTTTTGGAGCATAAAAAAGATACGGTATGAGAGCTTCTATTTAAAATTTCTGCTTATTTTATAAATATTCTAAATATTTGTATATATATGATACTGTTCATCATTATTTTATGCTATTTAATTTTTTGCAATTTTCACTTATTATTGTGGATTTGTTTATGCATGATCTATTACTTTTTTGTTTTGTAATATTTAAAAAATTATTATTTTTTTGCTAAATAATTATTATAATTCTTGTAAATCATTTATTTTTAGAGAAAAAGAATAAATGAACAACCAAGAAAAGTATCTTTGTCAAATGTTAGATCGTTAGGTTTAACGAGAAAATTATCAAGATTTGGTAAAAGTTTAACAATGGATGTTGGAGGTAGAGGTGATAAATAAATTTACTTAATTAAATGTCCATTTTTTAATGTATATAATATAAGTATAAAAACTAAATAAAGTACAAATTTACATATAAATATAATAAAATTGATTTTTTTTGTTAATATCTAGTATAATTTTAAAACGTGTAAGTGTTTGTACAACGTAATATTATTAAAGAATAAATATAAATCTTCAATAAATAATTAATTGTTTCTCAATAGACATGCGATAAAAATACTACTAACGTATTAAAGCAGGAGCGTACATTTTTTGCATTCGATGTCGCTTTATTTTTGTCCTTTTAATATTTTTAACTGGAAATCAGCTGTATTAAAAATAATTTGATCATGATTCATACCAGTTCGCTAAAAAGAAAATTATAAAACAGTGTATAAACATAATATAGATAATATTGACAAAAAATTTCATGTTATTATATCCTTTATTGTAAACAAATCTATAAAACTTACTTGGAAAGATTCATCTTCTCCTTTAATTTTACTTGCAACTCTACCACAAGCCATATAACCGACTTTATCATCTCCCGTTGAATATAAACTATATACTTTTTTTCCTTCATAATGTTCATGTCTATTGATATCAGTAATAAACCGTGAATTACAATTCAAACCATTTATTAAATTACAGCTACCAAAAGGAAAAATACATAATGCTGATCCGTGATTTGCTCCTGCTACACTAACAAATTTTTCTACAAGTACTGTTATTGGAGGACCTAAATCTCTTCCTGTATCAACACATTTTGAACCAAGGATTGCTTTCCTAGCAACTGGTGATCCCATAGAATATGCAATAACATCAACTTTTGAATTTGTATAATCAGCAACAGCTTGTATAAACATACGAACCTTTAAAAATTCAAAATTTTATTGAAAGAATACAATAAATAATAAAAACTTACTTGCATTATAAAACGGCATTCCATAGTTACCATCAAAATATTTGTGGCACCTGCATCACCATAAGTTGTACCATAAACCATATCATCAGAATATCCATGTTTAAGAAGATGCTTACGTATTGAAAAAAATGTACCCGCACTATTTGTAATTCCATGTACTAAAATAACAGGACGTTTTCTAAAATATAAAAATAAGGAACTACGTAATAAAATTTTATAATTACCCTTTTAATTTAGGTCTTTTTAATCCTCCACCAAAACTTCCTCTACGTCCTAAGTCTTGACGTGCTAATGTTTTTGCAATTTCCTCTCCGTAATGGTCATTTATAAAGTTTCTAAAGGCTTTTGTAATAGCATAAGAAAAAAAAGGAAGAGTAAAAAAAATTAGAAGCGATATAATAGAAAATTTCATATCTGAAAAATAACATCATTAAATAAAAAAAAGTAATATGTAACATTTCCTCTGGTGATAGATATTATATCAATAAGTTAATGTTAGTTGAATAAATTTGATATAATCCTCTTTTATATCAAAGAACATAATGAATGACATATTTTCTGAGAAAATATAAATAACCTCTGGGCTAGAAGGAACAAGAGCCGGTTTATAGATAAAATCAAGGTAATATAAGCATGTTTTATGTAAATTTTGACTTATTCATTCGTTTTTAGTTTAATAAAAGTTTCCAAACTACAAGTAGAAAAATTGAAGTGGTTACAATGCCAAGACTCGTTCGGTAACTGTACATCGAACCATTCATTTAAAATGCTAATTTTGATATCAAAAACTACAAAAATTTAAAATTTAAATTAAATGGTAAATTGTGCAAAGTGATTTATTGTAATAAGAAATAACTCTTATAAAGTCATTTTTAAAATATCAATCTACGTATAATAATCAAAATAACAAGAAATATCATTTTAAAAATATATCAAACATTCTCCGACATTTAACCGATTGCTTTAAAAAGTTAAAGTGTTAACGATCTTTCAGACCAGACAAATAGATATATTTGACATGTTCAATATTCTTGTATTTTAACATGTTATGCATGAAAAATTTAAATGGGTGACTTGAGGACTTTAAAAAAAAAATTAATTAAAAAAATTTACTACAATTTACCATATTTAAATCTTCCTCTGAATCTTTTGTTGCTCTCACGAATGTACCAATATTAATTTGTTCATTCGAATTTTTCACAGGATTTTTAAAGACACTTTTTCTATTACAATTTTCATTTACGGTCATTTTAATATATAGGTGTAGAAATTTTAAAAATTTTTCTTATAGCCTTGAAAAATAAATAAAGTAAAAAATTTTCAGGAATCTTTTAATCAATTAATACTTAAATTTATATATTTGACAATGAAATAATGTCTGATAAGGTTTTTCGTGATAAGGTATCATAATCACATTGAGTTATTTCTTTTTCTACTTGGATAACGAACAATGACATATATATTTTTATTTAAAAAAATAATTTGATATAATATCCATTATTTATAAAATAAATGACATATAATTAAAATTTATAAGTAATTAAAATTCTCATGATACATTAATATTATTAGTACAATTTTAAAATGCACATATTTTCAAATAAGGTTTATTTATAATAAAAATTAGTTTTCTTAACTTTATTATGCTGGAAAATGTTGCTTACTTTATTTTTGCCATTATAATAGTTTTATTAATGTATTATTTTTATAAAAGCTTGCGTTTTTAAAAAAATTCAGTTCAATTAACAATAATTATAAGATTTTTTTTCATTTTCTATCTGTGTTTTAAAGTTTTCATCATTTTGTAAAATAATTTATATTTTTCAATGTTACTTATTTTAAATTGCATTTTAATAAGTTGAATATTTAAGATGATAATTTTGAGAATAATATTATTTTCGATAGAATTATTGATGCTAACATGTTCATTGCCATTATTAATTTTTTTTGTGTACGCAATAAAAAGGACAGAAACAATGAATACCAGGTTAAAAATTTTGTTATTAAATTTTGCCTATTGTGCATTCATAAATATTTTAACAAGGTATTTGAGCATAGCATGGTATTTCTCAGAATCAAAGTGGTTTCCAGAAAATGGTCTCATTTACTTCATCATTTTTCGTATCCATGATATATGTGTAATTATGATATCAACAAACTCTCTTATTATTGTACTGGAAAGAGTATGTGCCACGATATTTTCAAAAAGATATGAAAAGTTCAAAAGTTGTTTCTGTAATTGTATATTACAAATATTCTCTGTATGTTTATTTGATATTATAAAGTTCATTACATTTTTAGTGGTTTTCAGCAATACTCTTTGTGGGGATTTTTTATATAGTCAAAACAGGTATTATTATTAGAATTATCATAATAATTATTATTAATTATTTTAGAATACATTACAATTATATTAATTTTTACCTTGATAATATTAAATGTATTAACTTTTATCGTGAGTAAAATATATTATTAAAGGGCATTATATATTTATTTTAGATGTTTACAATTATATTTTTTGTAAATAGAAAGAAATATTTGAAAGATTTAGCAATAACCAATCTTTCATTGTCTGAAAAATATCAGGTAATCATTATTTATAGTTATTTTATAAATATATATAGATAACGGAAAATATAAGGACAGCAAAAATGCTCTCAATATTTTTAGCTGAGTTAACATTTGTTCAGATCATTTTACAAACTCTTTTATCAATAATAGTGTTTTATTTTCGTCCAAAGTAAGTTTTTTGTCTAGAAAATTTTATTTTGTTACTTTAGCAAAATGACCTATGAAGATGAAATTACATCAAACGTTTTTGATATTATTAATGCTATATTTTCAACTACATTTCCAATACCTATATTTTTATCACATCGGGAAACAAAAAAAATGTTATTGTAAGAAAGTTTTTAATATTTTTTAATTATCATTTTAGAAAATTTTTTAACTATAGAGGTTCAAAAGTTTCTGCGTCAGAAGCAAAAAATGTTATTGGACAAAATCTTGTGTTGACAAATAATAGCCATGATAACATTAGAATGCTTCAAGACATGTGGAAATAATATTTTGAAGTACCCTACCAAAGAAAAACAAAAAGAACGAGAAGAAATATAATTATATTACTTTTTTGTTACATAATATGTTTAAACTTTAATGTCACAAAATTACGTTACACTGATACCTAAAGCTTAAAAGTCAAAAAATGTAATCTAAAGTGTACATTTTAGACATAAAACAGTATTTAAAGTTGCAAAATTAATACTTAATGATCTGGTGTTTCATTCTTATTTCAAATTATAATACACCTATACAGTTAATTTTGAATAGATAATTAAATTGTAATGTGATTAATTAACAAGGAAATAACATCGTTGTACATAAATTTATAAAAATTACTTTTTTTCCAATTAAAAAATAAACCAGACTTATAACAATGATTTATAAATTCTCGAAAATAATTATCCTGATAATAAATTTTTATTGTAATGTAAAAATATGAATATTGCTTATGACGTGTGTATGTCAATATTTTCGTAATGTATTAATGTACTTCATTTTTTGCGTAATAATATATTGTGTGTTTGATTAATTATATATGAATATTTACAGTTAAAATAAAAAAATTGACATCAGTGTAAAACAATTTCTTTATAATTAACTCATTTAATACAATTTATTCAACTTTTGATTTGTTGGGAAGTAACGGTGCTTCCTGCATAGCATCTTCATATCTTGGTGGAGCTGATGGTGGTGGTACTCTGCGATTGATAGTTGTTCCACTGTTCTCAGGAAATTGTGGAATTGTTGTTGTTTCACCTATACCAGAATATGGTGGTGGTTCATCGTAAATAAAAACGCTTCCTGTTGGTGGTGCATCTGGAAAAGCATTTACAGGTGCTTGGAAGCCACACATATTTCCATTTGGAGCCATATAATACTCTGGTGGTGGAGCATAAACATTACTTTGTGGTTGGTTATATGCTGGTGGGGCATCATATGGTCTGAAAGCTCTTGCCAAATCGGAAGCTTTCAAAAGAGCACGGCCAAAGTCAGTACATCCTCCGTTGTTAAAAGTTACTTTCCATGCAACTTCAGAATTTAAATTTCCTCCTGGTTGTGGAGTAACGTATCCCTTTAAAAAGTTAGCACCAAATAATGGAAGTAATATCTTTACATCAACCATGCAATGGAATGGCATAGATAATGACTTTAACTTTTCAGAACTGTTTTCAGATATAAAAATAACCTTCAAAAAAAAAGCATTATTAGTGATATTGATATAAACTTACTCTGTGAGAGGTTAGATACATACTACCTGAAACACTCTTTTTCAATGGTTCTTCTTTTTCATTAGGGAAACTTATGACAACTCCTTTGCAATACAACAATATCCTGAAATGACAATATATTTTTATCTTTTCAAAAACTTACATCTCTCCATTATAGATAAGAACTCCTTTTCCATCTGGAGTATTAGCTGTATTTATAGACATTTTAAATCTGAAATGGATTGTTATTAAAAATTGTAAGCATTCAATAATTAAAAGGAAGTGTGTATACTTTAACAATATTTTGGAAAAATGATATACATTGGAATGTGAGAACATATTTTGAAATTAAACAAATTGAAATGCATGAGTCATTAAATATGATATGATTAAATCAAATACTGTATATGATAAAAATGTTTATATTATCTTGTAAAAAATATAATCATAGTTATTACTGTCATTAAAAATTTCTTAAACATAAATGCATTTAAAACATAAAACGATATCTAATGTTCTAAATAAGACTAAATGTATTATCGTGTCAGAAATATACAAATAATCATAAGTTCATAAGACATTTTCCAATGCAATCAATAGAAAAACAAACTATGCTATGATGTTTTTTAAATGTTTTTATACTGTAAATAAAAAATTTAAAAAATTATTTAAGATTATAAATAAAGCAAACCAAAACATTATTCAAAATATGTAACAAAAATGAATTTTTAATCTTTGATTTTCTATTTTATATATAAAAAGTATTGCAACGAATTTTAAAAAACGAACAATTGACCTTTGTATATTAAAATTTAATATGGGTAATTTAAAGTTCAACATCATTATTTTAACTTGAGAAATTTTAATAAAAAATATTATTTGATTAGTCAAGAAGAAATAATATAATTAAAATAAATATGTTTTTGTTTTCTCTAATTTTTACCTTTGCCATTTTATTTACAACAAGTTTTTAAATGAATAAATAAAAATCATTAATTTATAAAATTTTTGGTAGCTTGAAACTTTCCGGCTATCGTGTCATCAAATGCTGTTTTTACAACTTTATTATGGTATTAATTTTGCTAAACAATAAATGCATACAAAGTGAAAATTACAAACTTCTTTTAAATCAACATTTTATATTATGCTTTTAGGTTTGAAACAAAACCAGAATGATTGGAATGAGTAAATTGGAATTAAACTTAAAAAAGAAGCTAATATGATTAGTTAAACTTTCCATTTATTTTATATACACCAAATAAATATATTTAATTTTTGAATGTATGCTATTTAGTAATTAAAAGTCATCTAAAGATATATTTATTACAAGAAATATACAGATTGTTTTACATAATCTACTTTTTATTAGATAAGTTAGGTAAACTTTAAATCTTTCCAAGCCAGTTTTGTGATTCATATCTTGACGTAGAATATTATAATGATTTTAATCATTAATTTAATTCTTATAAACGGTATGTAAAAAGTTAGTACTGTTTTCCTATTTTGTAGAAATTCATTATATTTATCAAATATTTCTATATGTGTAATATTATAAAATAAAAGGTCAAAATATAAAAATTAATAATATTCAAAAATAATTAATTTATACTGAAATACATAGTAAAAATATAAATATTAAATTAGAATTAATTTGTTTTTCTGGAATTTTTATAAACCTATTCCCAATATACCTTTTTTGCTACTTTTCTTGCAATTTTTTTATTTAGAAAACATTTAGTTATCAGTAATTATTATACCTATTATGTCATAATAATTTTTATAATAATGCTTAAAATTATTAGAATTTCAAAAGAGATATTTAAAAATCTATTATTGCAAATTAATTTATTGAAATTATTTATTTTTTCCTTAATATTTTAATAAAAGTATCCTTTTAAAAACAATATATTTTTTAACAAAATATTTAGCGTAGGATTTATCATTTGAAATGTTTTCTATTGTAAAATATTATAACATGACTTCATTCTATACTTTCATTACATTATTAATCGTTTCTTTTTTTTAATAAAAAAAAATGTATTTAATGAATTTAAAAAAAAAGTATTCAATGATTCAAATTATTTTAAAATCATGTCTATATAAAGCAATGAATTAGAATAAATTTCATATTTTAAAATTTTATTTTTAGTAGTCAAATTCTGATATTAATCATTTATTTGATTAATAAAGATGAAAATTGTAACAAAAGTTGTAATTATATTTTTTTATTTATCAGCTATCTATTTTAGCGGTTCTTGTGGATATCCTCACAAGTAAGTTATTTATATTTTTTTATTATTATTTTGTTTTAGTTACAAGGTAATAAGTGGAGGTACAATTGAGGAAAGTAGAATTGCTCCAAGTAATTATGTAAAAAATATTGACATGTCTGAATATTTTACAGATAGCCTTAAATATGCTAGATGGAAAGACAAAAGGTAAGATAAACATTTTGTTATTGTGTAATTAAATAAATTAAGATTTTCAAATGCCGATTTTGAAAAAAATTATAAAGATATAATTAACATCATGGATTCATTAAAAAGACCACGCTTTGGGCGTAAATAAAAATGCTGTTTTCCCAAAATAACTTTAGACAAAATATGTTGTCCGTATTTGCCGAATTATTAGTATTAGTTAATCAAACTCAAATTGTTTCTTATCATGATATATGCTGGACTACCTGAGGAGAAATAGTTGCTATGACTACAAAGTATATAAATTTTGAATGATACCAATGGAACTAATTTTTAGTATCAAACTTAGCAGACTAAACTTCAATAAAAATGGTTATTAATACTAAAATCTTTGCAATAATTAGTATCGTATAACTTCCCAGTCCGAAAATATATTAAAGTTTAACATAATCGTAAAATATTATACAATATTTTACCTGGCTTAATATATATATTCATATATTTGTATATACTTGAAAAATAAAATTATTCATAAATATAAATATTGTTTTTTTTTTGTTGAAGGGATGAAAGTGAAAACACTATTATTAAATGTTTTCACCATTTTGTACGTTGGAGATTATACCAATGGATCAAAGCGTCTTAAAAGACAAACTGTTTCAAATGAAAAGATAAAGGTTTTTTATTATCAATTAATTATTATTCTATTAAACACATTTTTTAGGTTTATTCATTATTTTCAAATATATCACATGCGAAGGATGTTTATGTTGATTCTATAAAAAGTAGAATTGATATTGCTGAAGTTATTGGTAATTTGGTTATATTTTCTGACATTTCAAATCTTTCATTCCCCTCAAATTGCAGCTCTTTCAATTTATCTCTTCAAAATCAAGGAACATTTCTGAATATATCGAATATAAATGTTGCCGTATTATCGGAAATTGGTAATTTTTCAGAACAAACAAGTAAAGTATCAAATAGTCAGGAAGTTACAATAAATGGAAATTTTAACAAAAATGTTAATATGAAAGTAAATGATGGACAGACATTATTTCAAGCAATAAATGGTACCATAGGTAGTTTAAGTATACTTACAAGGCAACCTAATCCAAATTTAATCCAAAACAATGATGTCTCTTCTCTTTCATTAAAGGCAAATCATTCAACAACAAATAGTGATAAAACATTGTACATTGAATCAGAGGGAACATTATATGAAATTATGGCTTCGATAAGCGGTGCAAATGTAATTTTTTTTCAATTTTAATGATTTTAATATGTTTTAGATTGGAATCTCTTTTAATAATTTGACCGTGATGTTATATAACAATTATAATAGACTTACTGTAAATTCAAAATCCTATGTCTTTGATATCATTGGTGAACAATCAAATTTTAACATGAGGCTTTCAAAAGAGTTATTCGTTGTTTATACAAGTGGTAATATCATGACGATGATTTATGACTTAAGAAATAGTATTATTAAATTAATTATTCAACAACCTTCAGACACAAGTATAACATTAAATAATGGGAGTATTGAAACAAGTAACCAAGTATTAGAAAGTAGTTTTGGTAATGAATTTTTTATTAATTCTTCCGCTCTCGAAATAGTAACATCAGACAATGATAAAAACTTTTTAATTAATTCTAATCAATCAAAAATTAAATTTGGATGTGAGCAAAGTGTAGTTTCATTAGCTTCAAGAAACCATGTCTTTCAAATTAATAATGGTTCACCAAATATAACAATTAAATTAAATTCATTAAATTTTGTAATTACCATATATCCAAAAATAGCTAATAATAGTTTACCATTGTGGATTTCAAGAGATAACTTTAATGAAACACAATTTTCTTCATGGTCAAATACTCTAGATGCAATTATAAACAATATAACTTCTAATCCCATTTTAATTAACGAAACATATCAGCCAAACATTATAGTTGATAAAGATGGACGTCCTATAATATTTGGACCTGAAAATAACCAATTAAATATAACTAATATTGGAACTAGTAATGATACATTACAAGAAACTATAACTCAATATCCGAGTATTGATGGCTTAACATTAAATAATAATTTACTCACAACAAGAATTACGATCGGTGAGGTGACATTAAGGCCTAATACAGAATTTGTTATAACAACAGAAAATAAAGTTTATCCAACACCAATTACATTTGTTACTCCAAATTTAATGCCATCTTTTACTCAATTACCCTCATTTCAAACACAAGCTCCATCAATTTCCAAAGGAAATGAAATAACTACTTGGCAGTCTACTTCAAATAAAGGTATATGATATAATATTAATTAATATTAATATATAATTTAGATTTGCCTTTAAATAATAATGATTTTGCCGTTTTTCAATATAACACAGAGTCTAGTAAGAGTGGTAAAATTACATTAACAGCAACGATCTCTGATGTTTCTATTGATAATAATAATTTATATTCAACATCTTCATATGATAATGATATCAATATGATTTTCACAAACAAAGATATAACAACAAAATCGATTTCATCTGATGAGAATTTGGTAACAACAACAAAATTTACAACATTACCATCAAATTTAGGTAATGAATTTCCAACACCTTCAGAATTAATTTTTCCATCATATTATAATTTTTTAAGAAAAACTAGAAATGTAATTATTGGAGAAACAACCTATAATGCTGTTATAAAAAGAAAAACTAAATTAAACTAAAATAAAATTATTTAAAATTTTTAAATTAAAAATTTATTTGTCAAAAATATAAAAACTGTCAACTTTTATTAAGCATGCATAACTTCAAATTAATTAAGAGCAATTACTATATTAATTTTAATTTAATAAATACGCAAATAATGTAAACGTGATTAAATAAAATATATTATAGTTAATCTTTACACTTTTATTACAAAGATGCCCATTACACGTGCATAACTCCATAGACCCCTGACTACTACTTATTTTTGTGCAATCAGTTCTTATTTGATTTTGGGATTTTGGGATACAACCTCTCCATACCTTTGCAGTTCCATTTATATGTGCTAATGATAATTTCATACATAAACCAGCTTCACACTCTTGACTTCTTGCACCTGATCTTAATGCAATATCAGCTGCAAACTCATCTGAACATCCCTCAGTGTTAGGGACATAACGCATATTTTCAATCCATTTATGCCAATTATAATCTTGTACATCTTTTAAAATTTTTTCTGCATCCAATGAAGTACATGAATAACATCTTATATTCCGGAAATTATAATTATCTAGTCATAAAAATTTTTAAGTAAATTAATTGCAAATTACCTCCAGATGTTAATTTTAAAAATGTTAAAATTAAGATGAATCGTATGTAGATATATAGAGAATTATTATTAGATAAAAAGTACATTTAGATGAGGAAATAACGTTTCTTTATAAAATTTACAAGAAAAGATTTAGTGAAAAATAAAATTTGATAAATATATTTATAAATTCAATTTTTTATTTCTTTATATATTGATACAAAAAAACTTAACTTATACTTGATACTTAAATTGTGGAAATAGAATAGATAAGAAATATGACCAATACTTTGAATTAAAACAAACAATAAATTTAACAAATTATTCAATTTCTTTTATTTGACACCTACAATAATTGTCTATGAGTAGTAATTTATAACAATATATAATAGACGGAAATGGACCAAGTATAGAATTTAAAACAGTTTTGACAGTTAATCTTAACGTGAGTGATTATTTAAATAAGAAGACCATTAAAAGTAAACTCAAGAATTTTGATATCATTATTCACTTTTCAATTTCTCAATATTAAATGATAATAACTATACAATTTTTATTTTTTAAAGTTAAAATTTTTTTTTTAATTGTAAAAATGAATGAATATATGTATATTTTTAATTTTAATTCAATCTCTAACAATAATATAATTTACGTAGGTTGTAATTTTTCAAATAAATTATTTTTGTTTATAAAAATTATTCTTAATCAAATATTTTCTATTTATAAATTGTTTAGTTTGTATTTTTGATTTTAACAATTAGTATAAATAACATAATCAATACATTTGTTTTTTCAGACAAGAGAAAGAACAATATTTATCATCTCAAATTTCATATTTCCCATGTAATATTTGTTTAAATTAATCAATTAATAATTTTATAATAGATTTCTATTTTTAAGAATTATTATTTCATTTTTTTAAACAATATGGTATTAAAGCATGTACTAATATAAATAATGTATGTGCTAATAATTTATCGATAAAAATGAATCAACAATAAAGTAGACAAATAACAATGTATATGTCACTTTTAATGATATTTTTATAAAATTATAATAAATATCTTAATCAAAAAAGCCATATAACATTTTAAAAACATTTTAGATGATTCAATGAGGCATTTTATTTTTTTTTCCAAAGTACATTTATATATTTAAAATACATTCCATTAAACCATTTTATTTTACTTCTTTCAATCATTTTCTTTTTTATCGAAAGAAGTATCTTCATACCAAACACTCCAGTTTTCATGTCACCACATATCTAAACCCTTATCATTGACTAAATTTGCAATACCATATTTGCACAATCTATAATATATAAGCATATATTTATCGAGAATAAGTATTTTGATATGAGTATAAAAAGCCATCGATTTTATGTGTTTGTTCCTCTTCTCATCTTTAATAATTGTTATATATTTCAATAAACCCAGACATCTTAACATCATATATATTGAAAAGAAATAATATTTAGTTTTAAAATATTATAACTGAATAAAAGTACTATTTTCAAAACATCATCCTAAATAATTCGTCATTCTGTTAAACTTTAATAACAATAAGATTATCTAAAGAATTGTTTATCACTTTTTAGTAAATTTTTTAAAATATAGAAACTTTTATATGTATGTATTTAATTTAATGATAGTGTAAAAAACATTACTCTTTTTATAAAATGTTTTTTGCTAATTTAAAAGCAAATTTTCGTTTTTAACTTAAAATATGGAATTGACTTATTATTTAAAAATATGTACATATATATAGCATTTCCAATTTTTCATTATTAAAAGTTCATTAGGCGTTTTTATGTCACTTTAGTTTTAAAATTATAATAAAAGTTAACATTTATTTAAATTAAAGAATATTTTATGTAAAACTAGTTATAAATATTTCAAGGCAATTTACATATTTAACAGATTAAAAGTTAGCTCATTGATAAGAAATGTATATTTTTCCTCTTATATTTGTTAGTATTATTTTTAAATAAAAAAAATAATTAAGATTTTGAGATACATTCTTACAATAATAACATTTTTAATATTTAATAATTGAAATATTTTTATCTTTTATAAATTTATATAATTCATATACACATTCATTTTTCCTTCATATCATTATATCATTTTTGCAATTTTCATCTCTTTTAAGTGAAGCTTATCTTTATTTAATATCACTTTTTATGTTATAAATGTTAGATTATATTCTATTACCATAATTAATCCTTTTCATATTATTTATTATTTAAAGTTTTAGCATTAAATTTCTTTAAGATTAAATTATTTTATATGTATCCTAACTTTACTAACATAATATTATTTTACCATTTGACTTAACATTATCTCCTCATTATTTTTCAAATAGTAATCAAAATTTACTTTGCTTTATATAGAGATAGCAATATATTAAAAAATTATTAGCTTTTACAAGTCATGTTTTACAGATGTAAAAATGATATATTACATTTTAATAAAGCTCTTTTATTCCAATAAACTCTGCATTTCAAAATTTTGGTATTTATATCTTTTCAACCTTTTTTCTCTATACTTCATGTACTTATAATTTTGTAAAATAAAATTGATGAAGTATGCAAATTAACTCTTTAATTTCAATTTAAGCACAAAATTTTCATGATTAATATTGCAAATTGAAAAACGACAACACTCTTTAATTATAATAATCTATTAATATATTTTCTTTTAAAATATGACGTTTTAATCTTATAGATACTTACATTAAAAATATTATACTAAGAATACACAATTAAACAAAACTTATCATTTTAAATTATTTAACCACAATATTCCTTGCCATAATGGTTCTTAATTTTAATACATTATGATAGTATGGCGATAAGTGTGTTTAGATTTAAAAACGACAAATTTTTTCTATATAAAGCTAAAAATAAATCTTCAATATATTTTAAACTGTAGTGCCCTTTTATAAAATATATGAATTTATTTTTGCTTGCCTTCCGCTTTAACTTTATTTTAATATATTTAAACTTTTTTTTATCATAATTACAATTTATATTTTTAATATAAAATATAAAAGCAAAATATTTTATAAACTTCCTAGTTTTTCTAAAAAAAAAAATATATATATATATATATTATTTTTCACAAGGTAAACTAAAGTTGAACATTAAATGGCTCATTTTTAAAAATTATATTTTAAGCGTCTTTACTAATCAAATATTGAGTTTCAGCTGCCTCAAATTATATATAAAAATATAAGCATTTTGTAAAGTTGCGTTTTCATAATTGGCTAAAAGGTAATTTAATAGCTACGTGCCATTTTATCTTCCTTTAGTTTCTTTTTATTTAAAATATATATTTATATCAAGATGGTTTAATACATTTCAAATAACACTTCTTTTTAATTGTGGAAAAGATGTTTCTATATAAAAATTTAAAAATATTTAAACATTTTGTACATAGTTATTTGTTTTTTTATTCATTATCTTATTTTCTTTATTAAAATTTTAATTTAATTAAAATTATTTTTAAAATATTCATTTTTATTGTCAGAATAAATTTTGTTTTGACAATAAATGTATTTGTCATTATCAAATGTTAACTTACTACATAGTGCTTATTTCTAAATACCAATTATCAATAACGACATCACTATCAATATTACAATCAATAATAATAGTTATTTTTAATTAATAACCAGCTATAAAATATAATATCTTCTTTACCATATACATTATTAACTTTTGCACAAACATCTACTCTAACAATTAAATAAATTTTTTTTTAATGTTAACTTTAAAATGTTAGAAAATTTTTATAAATCATTTTTAATAGGTAATGTAATAAAATTTTACTTTCTTCAATGATGTATGACTTAATTATTTAAATGTCCAACGCTCTAAGATCTAATATTAAGTTTAACATAATTCATTTTGACATTTTAACTTCTCTTTACTGTAAATTTTAGCAGTATTCTCAATTACGTTTAGAATAGTAAATTTAATATTGAGCATCTTTCATTAACATTCTTACAACAAATTCTCTGACATTTTAACTTAGAGTTACAACATATTAAATGATTGAAACAGTCGCTTTTCCTAATCATTCATATTAGTTTGGCATCACAGTATCTTTTCATTTCTCAATACCATTCTAAGACGATATGTATAAATATATTAAAGAAGAAAACAAAAGTATAGTATGGATATTATAACATTATTCTTACCATCTATTTATTTTTAAAATTTTATCTTCTTTTTATCATACATTGCTATTTTGCATATCAAAGATGTTCCTTGAAGTAATGCATCATTATTTCATGGATGTGTCGGTAAAATATTTATTTATTCAGCACATCTTTCATTTAAGCAATGAAAAGCATAAGTAAGTATAGTATCTTGAAGATTAAGAATATATTGGAGATGTATGTGAGACTGTATAAAGTATTATACTTAGATGGAAGATGTGCAATATACAAATTAGCACCTCTTCTATCAAATACCAATATTTTATGGTAAAATTTATGTTTAATGTTTTTCTCATTGTCTTTATCATATAATAACGTTATTGGCTTTTTAAAAGAAATACTCTCATAACATATTTTCCAATAATACCCCCTCTATACATGATATCGTGCATCCCATTTTAAACAAATGAGAGTCTTATTAAAAATATAGAAAACCTAGATATTTCTTTTATTTGGAACCTGACTTTTAATATAACTAAAGATGCTACTTATTTAATACATATATATATGTCAAGTAATGGTAAAAATTAAGCTAAACCTTAAGAACACGTGAGAAATATTTTTAAAATTGTTATGACACGTTTTTTTTTTATCATATGATTGTTTTAAATTAGAAAAATCAAATTTTTTTAATTTAAATATATACTTTGAGCCTACCTTTTTTATAATATTAATGTGTATAAATTAAAAATTTTTCAAAAATGGTAAATGTATATATATATATAATATATATCCTACTTAGCAACGTATTTTAGAATGTCAAATATATTATTTAATATTAATGATAAATTTCCAGCGAATATATATTGTATCTCAGAGTTAGTGTTATGTAAATTGAATATAAGATTTTTAATTACATAAAAATTCTCTACATTTTATATAACAAAAAAAATAGGATAGATATTATATATAAAATTGTATCATAAAATTTATTTTTTTTTTACAAAATTGGTACTCTTTAAATTGATTTATGAAATTATAAATGTAGGTGCTTGAAGAACTAAAATAAATTTATAGCTCATATAAATGTTATAAATGTAGATGGGAAGTAAAACCAATAAAGTGGGGTATAATTTAAGTTTTTTTTTTGTAATGTGACTATTACAATAAAACTATGTATTTATGCCAACTTTTAGAAAGTATACATTTTTTATAAAATTGTGCCTTCATATAATTTTTTTTATTTATTGTAATAGATTTTCCTCATTTAAACATAGCTACTACTTACATATATAAAATTTGGCTTAAGAAAGTAATAGAAAAGTTTTACAATTTTTGGATTGATATAGGCCTAAAGATGTTCTTACTTTCCAGTCCCAGAACTAGAAACTGGGTTAAATATTAGTTGGTTTACGAGAGAGAAAGAGTGGCGGACTGTCTCTTATTATTTCTTTATATCATTTACTGCCATCAGACTTAGCCGCACACTTTAGATTGAACTGTTGTTAAATAATAATAAATGAAAAATAGTAAGATAGATAAGAATAAAACCAGGCGACAAGTTTGAAGTACGAGAGAGAAATGCGATGTATTCTTTTTGTTAGTTGTTGATAAATATTGTGGTAGGCAAAAGAAGTTGAGTTTTAATTTCATTCAGCTTTTCATCTGTTTTCTAACTTTTTGTAACAATACGCATATTGTTTTTTTATTATAAGTAATTAATATTTTAAAATACATATATTTGTTTTATTACATTTCCGAAATATTAACTACTTCTTTGCACACTTTATAATGATAATATAATAATTTAAGATTGAAGAAAGTAAAGCTTAAATTGTTGCTATCAATCATATTTTCAAGCATTTTTAATAATTTCTTGAAACAATATACTTTTTAACCTGATCCAGAAATTGACTATAGTTGGCAAAAACTTATTTTACAATGAATAATACGTGTACTAAGTTTAGTGACAATTACGAAGTCAAGGAAGAACTTGGAAAGTATGTAAATTAAAAAATAATAACAATTTTTTATTTTTAATTTTTTTATTTTTTAGAGGTGCTTTTTCAATTGTCCGTCGATGTATTCATAAAAGCACATCGATGGAATATGCAGCAAAAATAATAAACACTAAGCGTTTATCTCAAAGAGGTAAATAATAAATGTTTTTAGTCATAATTAAAATTTTTAAGATTTTCAAAAACTTGAAAGAGAAGCAAGGATATGCCGTAAATTACAGCATGCCAACATCGTTCGTCTTCATGACAGTATTCAAGAGGAAGCTTTTCATTATTTAATTTTTGATTTGTATGTTTATTATAAATATTATAAATATTATTTTTTAAAAATTATTTAAGAGTAACTGGTGGTGAATTATTTGAAGATATTGTTGCTAGAGAATTTTATAGTGAAGCTGATGCATCTCATTGTATTCAACAAATTTTAGAATCAATTGCTTATTGTCATAATAATAATGTGGTTCATCGTGATCTTAAACCAGAAAATTTATTACTTGCTTCAAAAGCAAAAGGTGCAGCTGTAAAGTTGGCAGATTTTGGATTAGCAATTGAAGTTCAAGGTGATCAAGAAGCTTGGTTTGGATTTGCCGGAACACCTGGATATCTTTCACCTGAAGTATTGAAAAAAGATCCTTATGGTAAACCAGTTGATATATGGGCCTGTGGTGTTATTTTATATATTCTTCTTGTTGGTTATCCACCATTTTGGGATGAAGATCAACATAGATTATATGCACAAATTAAAGCTGGAGCTTATGATTATCCTTCACCTGAATGGGATACTGTTACACCAGAAGCAAAAAATTTAATTGATAATATGTTGACAGTTAATCCAAAAAAACGTATAACAGCTGATCAAGCTCTTAAAGTACCATGGATTTGTAATCGTGAAAGAGTTGCTTCATTGGTTCATAGACAAGATACTGTTGATTGCTTGCGCAAATTTAATGCTCGTAGAAAATTAAAGGTACGTTTTTATCTTTTAATATTTTATGTAACATCTTCTTCTTCATAATGATATATTTTTCCTTATCTTTCAAAATGCATGTCTTTGTTTCTGTGGTTGTGAGTTTTGATTTTATAATCTTACACAAAGCAGAAACTACATTGTGATAGGTTTTTTGGATTATATTAGTATTAGAATATATCTAATTAAAAAGATAAAATATATAAAAATAATATTTATATATAAATATATATTTGATAATAATATACATATTATTCATCCATTACCTTTAAATCCAGGCAGCCATATCTGCAGTTACTGTTATAAATCGCATGAGTAATGTGGTGAAAAATGCGTTACCAATGTCTTCTACTGATAACAGTTCGAGTCCATCATTGAATAATTCACAGAAAACGGCATCATCATTATCAATCAACACGGGTTCATTATCTTCTTTATCATCTTCATATTCCCCTTTAGCGCAAGACGCCTCTTCTTCGTCGTATCCATTACCAGAGGTGTCAACACCCTCTTCACTATCAAATGATCGCAATGAAAGCATATCTAATGTAATAAATAATGATAATTCTTCTACAAATAATATACATGGTACTTCTTCATATCACACAAACAAAGCAGGTGAAGTTGGGGGTATTTTTATTGGGGGAGAAAATGAAAATGGTCAGGTATTTTCTCCTAAATCAAAAGATATGCCAAATTATACTAGTACTAATTTACAAGAAAGTTCTAAGCCAACGGAAAAGTCCTTGGCAGAGGTAAACATATTTGCGTGAAACTATTACTAAAACCATTGTATATAGCTTATAATCCTGCTTTGACAATAACAATTTTGTTTTTTTTTTATCCTCTATCGCTTATATTTCCATATTATAACAAAATGGCTTTATAAAAAAAGTGTCGTAAAGTTGGAAAGTTAATTAACATCTTATACGTCTATGTTCCAATGCTTTTCATATCGTCACAAATTTATATATACAAAATCATTTATAACTAGTAAAAGTCTATAAATAGTATATTTTAACAAATTGTTGTGATCATGTCAATGGTAAAAAATTTGTTTTTCTATATATATATATATACCAATATGTTCAAATCTTCTTTTACTAATATTAATTGTGCAAAACTAATTTTACAAACAAAATTCTAATTTATTATTTTATTATAGGGAGCTATTCTTACAACAATGATTGCAACACGTAATATCTCACGTAAGTTTTACACAATAATATACAAAAGTTTAGTTTTTGTAAGAGTAAAAATTATAATATTTCCAACAAATAAAATATATCTGTTTTTAAAAGTAAAAGGTTGCGCAAGTTTTATTATTGATAAAAATTTATCTCGTATAAGATATCATCACATAAAATTAAAATATAATAAAATGCTTTTTATTGTTGAAGATTTTTAAAATATACTACTTGTCCAAATTTTATATTGAATAAAATTATTTAAGTTGATTTATCTTTACAGATATTAGTATAATGATATATAAAGCGTATATTTAATTATTTTTATTGAAATCTAGACACTAGAAGTCTGTGATTTTATTAATATTAATTTAATCACTTTATGAATTACATTATGTCATTTCGAAATATATTTATTTAGATTATTCTTAGCATAGTTACTTTCTACTTTTCATATATATTTATATTCTAAAATCTATAAACATTTTTTTAAATATATTATGACATCTAACTATGGACGCTTATGCTTAAAGGATAATGGTAGAGGGAATGATTATGGTTATAATAAAAAGTCAAACAATTTAGTAAATTTAAAAGATATTTTGATTATTGGAGATAATTGCATTAATAACAAATTTAATAATATGAATATTATGTTTGTTAATTCAAATGCATGTTTATCTCATCGTAAAAATTATTCTAACAATGAATTCTATGATACTGGTCACATTAAAAAAATTTGTTTATATGATAAAAAGGAAAAAAAATTTAGAATGAATAGAAGCGATAATTTTTTTAAATATGAGACAATATCTCCAATTATTCGAGTTCAATACACAAAAGGCGATTTATTATTTAAAGGTAAAATTTTCATTGATTCATTTTTAAATATATTTTAAATTTAAATAGTTGAATTATTTTTTTATATAAAGATAATTATATAAGCTATTTATATTTTTCTGTATAACTGATTAAAATTATTTTGATAGTATTAAATATTATTAAAGTCAAATCTTACTACTAAGAATACACTATATTGTTCGTAGATTTTGTAAATAAAAAAGTATATATTATATTATCTAGATTGTTTTTATCTATCTATAAAAAATAAAAGAAGTAATAAACTGTTGAAGAGATATTGTGTTATAATATCACAAAACGTTTTTATGTTAAAGCTTATTTAAATTTTGTTTTATAAGATATATCTACACAGGAAATTGAAAAGTGTTATTTTAACATAAAATCAATTTATATTATAATACTTTAAATATAAAATTAATATTGAATATAAGAATAATCTCGAGTAAATATATATATTCATCTTTAGTTATTTTAATGCAAAAATAGATTATTTTCAATTTATAGTGAACTATTTTAATATTTCCCATTGTTTATCAATGATATCTTATCAAGTTTCATTACTATTCATTTAATTATTCAATTTACGTCATAAAAAATTTAAGATTTTTAAAATCGTTTTTTTTTATATAAAATTTTATACATCACACATAGATATATTTTTATCAAAAGTGATATATGCCATTATCGGATCAAAGTATAAGGTTAATGTCAAAAACATTAATATTCATTGCAAAAGCAATTAGATTTATTCTTGAATGTTTTTGGCGTGTCGTTTGTGCTGCAAACGCTGCTATATTTTTAAAATTTTTAACACATTATCAAAGACAAAAGGTTAAAAATAGCGAAAATAATCGCATTTCTGGTGAAAATCATATTGATAATAATAAAAGTCAACAATCGTCCGATGTTAACAGCAGTCAACCTCAGTTATTATTCTTAACATCTGATAAAAGCCGCTCCTTGATCACAATATTGCCTATATTACAATTGGGTGAGATAACTACTAGTAGATTTTCTATAGATTATAACCGCAATAATTTATAGAGTAAATAACAAAAAAATATGTTTGGAAATATTAATAATTATTTATTAATTTATTAATAAAGTGTATATACATTTTATGCAAAAATACATATATATATAAAATAATAAATTTTTATCATATATTAACGTACGTTATTTTAGGTGGCAATCTTTTAACAAAAAAAGAAGGAGGAGCAACACCATCATCAACAATTAAAGAATCAACTGACTCCCAGGTAACAATTGAAGAACAGGATTCTTCTGATAAAGGTAAATTATAATTATCAAACTTTCCTTTTTATTTTTTCCTTATTCTCTATCTTTTATTTCATCTTAATACTGCTATTATCTACAAATGGCTTAATACACTTTTACATACTTTATAATTACTTCAGTGTCCTCTCATTTGACAATTCGTCACGCAAAAAAACAAAAATAAGCTTCATCACCCTGTCTTTTTTTAATCACTTTTAAAAAATCCTACGTCAATCTTCGTGTCCATTTTTCAACATTTTTTATCAATTTCAAAAAATAATCATCATAACTTTTTTTTATATTACCACGACAACAAATCTTTTTATCTTATAATCTTTATTAAAATTGTTATAGCAGCAATACTATCCCTGTATAGTATAGATAACAAATTTTAACCAATGGTCTGGAATAAGTATGTTAAATCAGTACGCCCTTATCTTATTCATATATCTTAATAATGTTTACTTAAACATTATTTTAAATGTTTCCAATTCAGTTATATGTAGTGACTTTTCATCCTATATTTATAATAAATTCATCATAAAATTTACAATAAAGAAAGGTTGACTACATATTTCCTATTATGATAAGAAATAAAGCATTTTTAATATTTGATTATATAGTTAACTAAATAATTTGAATGAAAAGATACACATTCATTTTATTTCTTTTATAATAGCATTAGTCAAACAATAAGACAAGATATGAAAAAAAATGCCTATTTTTATAGTAATTATTTCTTGGTTCTTTTTCTCAAACATCATAAACATATTTTTTAATTTTTACAAACTATATTTTAAATAACTATACTTATACATAAATTTTTAAAATGTATTAATAAGATCGTGAGCATTTTTTAAAAACCCATGATTATAAATATAGTTTTCAATTTTTATAACATCATTTTATATCATGATATATTTTTTTAATAAAATATTATTGCACACATCTCTAGGTTGTTTTAATATAAATATTTAGATATTTAAGATAATATTTTTATATGTAATATCTTCTATACTATCATTACTTCATACCCATATTTTTTTTTATTTGAACACACTCTTATATTTTATTTTAAACACCAATTTTACCCATTTATTTGCCAACCTCTTCTATATATAAAACTTCACGTTATTGTTTTCACAGCATTAAACGGTGCTGCCGGGCCTTTAAAGCACGAAAATACGGTTGTTCGTGTAGACACAAACACAGTTGCAGCTAAATCTTCTTCAGGTCACCCATACACTGCCATTGGATCAGTAATTGGTGGCATTCAAAACACTAATTTTCAAAATCAAGCAACAACGATTGGAGGTTGTGTTAACAATCAATCTGTTGTCCCAAGATCCGGTGGTCACACTATGACACCAGCTCCTCCTCCATCTAATACTTCAGGTACAAAAAGTTTCAAATTTATTTATATATTTTCTATTAAATAATAGATAATAAGATTCATATAGATGTATTTTATTTTTATATATGAAGATTATATATTATAATTTTGTGGCTAATATTTTCGCACTGCCGCCAAGTTATAGATATATTTTTTCAATTAGTTTATAGCACCTTTTATTTGGTAACTTTTTGTAAAATATTTTTGCATGCACGTTAAAACAACTTTAAATAAGTAAATTTTTGTTCATTTTGCTAAAATGGTTTCATTCAAATTTTATATCAAATATACTTAAATTTTTTACAATACATAACATAATAATATTTTTTAAGTACTTTTTGCATTAAAATATTAAGAATTTAAGTTAATAATTAAATTTTATACAACTAAACATATTGAATAATTAATTATTTTGCACTATCTTTTTTTAATTAATATTAGGTATTTTTGCAAGCTGTTATGCTATCACAAATAATTTTATCTATTTATTAAATTTTTATGTCGTCTGTTTTCTTCAAATGAAATTATTTAAAATGTTATGCACAATTATATACTAATTTAAAAATATATATAATGGATTTATAAAGTTAATTTAATTTTATTTTTTTAGCTTTGAAACAAGAAATTGTAAGAGTTACCCAACAGCTTCTTGATGCTATCACATGCAAGGATTTTGATGCCTACTCGTGAGTTGATAAAACAAAATAAATTAAAATTATTTATTAATATTATAGAAAATTATGTGATTCATCAATGACATGTTTTGAACCTGAAACTTTAGGGAATCTTATTGAAGGAATGGATTTCCATAAATTTTATTTTGATACAAATCATGGTTCTGGTAATAACTCTGCATCATCAACACTTTCATCAATTAGAAAGCAACAGATTCATACAACTTTGCTTAATCCAAATGTTCATTTAATGGGAGAAGATGGAGCTTGTATTGCATATATAAGATTAACTCAATTCTTAGATAAGTAAGTAAAATTAACCTTTATAATGATTATTCTTTAGAAATGGTGATGCTCATACAAGACAAGCACAAGAAACAAGAGTTTGGCAAAAGAAAGCTAATCGTGGATGGGTTTGTGTGCACGTTCATCGCAGTGGAGCTCAAAATTCAAATTCTTTGGGAGGTGTTATATATGAATAGATTTTGTTTTATACATTTAATCTTATGAATTTATTATTTTGACAGAATTATTTTGATAATATTACAATATTTTATATTAATGTTATATTCTGTGACATTTATTTTGGGTCGCAATATTCAAAAAAAAAAAGAGAAAAATTACATCATAATCCTTAATCATTTTTTTTAAAAATATTTTGCTTTTTTGTATAGTACAAATATTTGTCAACGTTAATACCTTAAAAACAATTCTATTTTTAAGAAAATAATACTCACAATTATAATATAATGTTTAGAATGATTGGCATAAATATAAAAATATTTTTTGTATGGTTTACAGTTTCAATAATTGTTTATCAAAATACAGTCCAAAAAAATTATAAAAAAATACTTTTATAATTATTGCTTACACTCAAAACATTCTCTTGCCATTCAGCTTTTTTATTATTGCACACATTAATACATATTCCTTGTAATATTAGTTCTTTCAACTCACTTTAATCTTATCTTATATTAAAGAATCACAATTATTAAATTTGCCGCACACATTAGATTGTTGAAAAATATATTTTTTCTTAATCATTGCAAATTGCTTCAAATACTATATTAAAGTGGGTGGAAATTGTGAAAATTTTATTGAGTTTTATTATAATATACAATAACTAATTTTTAACTTTTAAAAAAAATTTATTTGTATCCATGCTGAATAATATATATGTTTTAGAATTTTATTTCTATTATTATACATAAACTTTTTATTAAAATAAAGTATTTTTACTATTATATTTTTATATTTATAATAAGCATGGAATAGGTTTATTAAATATTATATCATTTATATTACAATATAAAATTTAAAATAATGAATATTTTATACTATCCTTGCGCTCTTCCTGGACAATGACAATATTTGGCATCATCTCCTGGTACTCCTGGTGAACCGCTCATTCCAAATTGACCTGTATAACCAGGAGCTCCAGAATTACCATGTTCTCCAGGTATTCCAGCAGGTCCAGCAATTCCTGGTACACCAGGATTTCCATCTAAACCTGGATATCCCTTAGGTCCTGGTTCACCTTTTGTTCCAGGTTCTCCTCTAGGTCCTTGACCACCTCTAAATCCATCGGCACCTGGTGCACCTTTTTCTCCTGTGTTTCCCATTTTACCATTTTCTCCATGTTCTCCTGGTGGTCCAGGTGGTCCTGATGCTCCTGGTTTTCCTGGTAATCCAACATTTCCAACAGGTCCATCTTGTCCATGTGGTCCTTGAGATCCTGGATATCCAGGTTGTCCAGGTGGACCTGGAGGGCATTTTCTACATCCAGAAACATCCTTATTTTGTTCAACTGAAGAAATTCCTGGTATACCAGGTTCACCAGGCATTCCAGATCTTCCTGGTAATCCATCAACTCCTAATTCTCCAGGTTGTCCTTGAGGTCCAGGTGGACAGCGATTTGATGTACCACATTGACATTGTGGACTTGATTGTCTTTTGGAACGATGCATTATTAAGTCAGGTTCATCCTTAAAAATCATAAGATCAGACCAAATTTGTTTTTCTAATAAACGAAATTGATCTCCATCTTTATTAAGAATATTATGAATGTTGTTAATTTTTGAGGTTAAAAATGGAAAAAAGAAGATGGAAATGAAAATAGCAAATATGGATGTTGTAATAGCTACAAATCCTGCAACTTTGGCTATTTTGTCAGTGGACATTAGGATAATATTTCTATATTATAAACTAAAATAGAATTTTATACAAAAAATATCGTCACACTATTATATACAAATTAAAGTTGAGATGAACAGCAAAATGAAATAAAACCAACATATTTAAGATATGAATAACACTTTAGGGCATTATATTTCAAATTAACTTGTTTGATAAATAATATGGAAAACTTAAATTAATTGATAAACAGGAATTTTTTAGCAAAAAAAAATATGTATTTTTATTCTTCATACAAAAATAATGATTATTGTTTATTAATGAAGCTTATATCAGAAATCATTGGGACGATCAGAGAGTCATGAATTCTTAAATTGTATGCCGCCATTTGTACTTAAAATTATAATTATAATTATTAATATTATTCATTTATCCAATCCATGTATTTCTTAATAAAGTATTAATATCATTTTCACTAACTCGCTTAATTCCATGAGGACGATATTGAAAACGTTGTCCTAACATGTAGGAGGAGTAAGGTCTGTAAATAGATTCATAGCTATCACTAGAAGGTATACCAACTTGTTCATAAAGTGGTGACATATCATCTTCAGAAAATTTTACTGCATCAGCTGATTGAACAGATTCCATAAAAAAGAATGAAATAAGTACAATAAAAAATACTTTTTGCATTTTTATCCTAAAAAAATTTATAAAATGAGAGTAAATGATTGAAACTTTATGTACATATATACTTATATTCTAAGTATATGATAAAGAATAAAAATTAAAAATAAAGTTCAACATGCTAATTTTGAAAAGACAAACAACCACATTAGCAACTGCCAATTTGAAAAAGAAAGATTTCTTTTAATCAGGATATCGTAAATTAGTTTAAATTGCTGCCTTAGTGTCAAGTTTCACTTAAAGCATAGCTATATACAAATAATTAATATTGTGCATCTATCTTTATGATATAACAAATACTATGCTTTTTGAGAAAGTAAGAATGTAAAAGTTCTGAATAAATTTATTATAATATATATGTAAATATATTGTTCTAAATTTTAATGTTTGAGACTACTTATTCCTATATAGGGCCTAATTATCCACTAAGCTTTATCATCATCTATCTTTTAGAAACCGCCTATATCATAAATAACAATCATTGACTTTTTAAAATATATTTAAGAGTCATATAAAATGATTTTTTTATGTTTTTTTAAATATATTAAATATGAATACAAATTATGAATGTCAAACTTATGTAAAACAACAAAATAACTGAATTAATAGACCAGACATTTAAAGAAAATAGAGTAATTTTATAGTATATCACAGAAGAAAATGTAGTAATATTTTAAAAAAAATTGCTTCCTACGATTATTGAGAAACAATAATTGTATATCATTTATTATTTTTTCATTACAGTAAACTTTGAGAAAAATGGCTTAAGAGAATTTTTAAAATATTAAAAAAATATAGTAACAATTTTTGTGTAGCACTTTAGAAGTGAAATTATACATATTCATTCTCCATAAAATATATTAATATTCAGAGCTTACATGAAAATGAATATTTTAATATTAAAAGAACATACAAATATAAAAATTTATATTTTTTAATTATTTGTAAAATTTTATATTTGAAAAATTATTTTAAAAATAAAATAACTTATCATTAAAATGAAACTTGGAATATGTATAATTAATAGTTATGCAAGCGCTAATTTATTTTGTAATCTTAGATGTTGACTCTTGCCTTCTATAATGAGCTTCTCTTTTATTATTAATCCATTTTGAAGAGAATGATTGAACAGATGAGAAAGCATACTAAAATTGTTTTTAATTTAAAAAATATTTTATAATAAACTTACATTTGCCAAATCTGAAAATTGAATGTTTTTATTCTTTATGCATTCTAATATATTATTAGCAGCAGAAAATGTTTTACTGTCCAAAAGATCATTCTCACACATTTTTAGTAGTGCTATTGAGAACCGGAAAATTACTTTATTCCCCTCATTTAAAAAACAATCAAATATTTTGAGATATACCTCGTGAGACAATGAATCTATAAAGATAGTCATGAACCATTTTAATGAATATAAGTGGATATCAACATCTAAACTTTTCAAATGACTTGAAAGGCGAGGGAGTTTTTCATTAACAATTTCTGCAAAAACAGCTTTGTCAATTATTATTCCAGTAAGTTTTTCACCATAATATTCTTTTGGTTGCAAATTTATACATGCTACTAAAAACCAAAAAGCATCTTCTTCCTTCAAAAATAATAGTCCCAACGCGGCTAATCTATTTAAACCTTGACAATAACCGATTTCCTTATTATAATATCTGTATGCATATAATATTCTCCTCAATTCTGGTATTTTTTTTGCTCTTATACTAGAAAAATATTTATTTCCTGGTAATGTTCTAGCTAAATCAGAATCTATTAATCTTAATATTGGATCCGTATAATTATCATCTCCTAATATTTCAATATTTGTTGTATACAAGTCAATATTGTGAAATTTTGCTTTCTCTAATAATACATTATAAAAATTTGAACCAACTTCTACTTTGATATGATCTACATTTTTATTAACCATATATAACCATAACTTTGCTCTATATGTTCCTGGAATTGATGTTCTTACAAGCTTTTTAAATTCTTCATCATACTTTGGTGTATTTTCGGGTGTCTTTAACATAAAATCATCCCATTTTGTTATCCATTCTTTATATGATTTACTTTTTTCTGTCTTCAGTTTTGTTTCAATAGCATCTGCTTTTTGAGCCATACTTTTAGCAATATCCATTGAATCTTTGGTTTCATTTGTATTAGATATATAAAAGCCTAAGCTATCACAAGCTTTATTTTCTTCATCATCATGTTTATTATCTACAAAAAGTGATTCATTCAAATCTGAATTAGCTTCTTCATACATAATTTCATAAAATTGATTCTTCACATCATCATACTCTCCCGGATAAGATAAGTGGTTTAGTAATAGAAGATATCTACTTTTAAGACGATAATATGAAGCTTCTAAATTAAAATTTCGTTTACGCAATTCATCTTCTCTTCTATGTGATTCATCAAGTTCACTCTCTAATGTTAATATTTGCTCCCCCATATTTGTGACGACCTCCATATAATTTTTTAATTTTACTTCTAATTCACCTACATCTGTACATTGAAATTCGGCAAATGTTTTAGCTGCTTCAGTCATACAGTTATCTTCAACTTCAATACCTTCATATAAACCTTCTTCTTCCAATTGTTTATCTTCATTTTTGGACATACATGTATCAAGTGAACCCTTATAAAATTTGGAAGGTGGAGTTTTAGATAACTCATTTTCAAAAAGACTTTTTACATCAAGACTTTTCATATTAACTAAATGATTAACCCAATCATTTTTCTCTTCAATAGTTTCCGCTTCTAATGTTAATGTATTTTTATCACTATGTATTTCAAAGGCTTTACTATTTTTAGAACAGTTACTTATTTTTGCATTTCCCAAAGGAAATTTTCCCAAAGGAATCATATCATTTTCGGTTGAGTACCAAAATAGAAAAGGATTGTCAACTGGTGAAACGAACCATAATTTTTTCTTTGTATTATAAAAAATTCCATTTATCTAAAAACACGATAATAAGAAGATTTTTTTTTTGCACATACTTTATACAAATAACCGTAATATCTTGCTTGTTTATTTGTATTGTTTGAAGGAATATCATCATTTCTTGGAATTTCCATAATCCTAAAAACAAGAAATGTTATTTCAGATCATTTATAAAACAAATATATGAAAAAAAAATATATAAAACGTATAACAAGTGCAATTTATCTTTAAATACGATTAAAAATATTTTGATGATTATTTTGTAATCATCGATTGTTACTTATTTATGGTCGCAATGAATCATTTTCAAACTAGTTGATGTCAAGAATTTATCGTCACTCTACAATAATGCAAATGAACGCTTCTATACAGAGTCGCTTTAAGACCAATTTTTTTCTATACACATATTTAAACTATAATATTGTACTGGAATTTTCTGCTTAATTAATTGTTTCTCTACATAAAAATAGAGGTCGTCCCATTATAGGAATATAGTAGATAATGTAAATATTTATTAACATTTTACGACATAATTCATTTGAAACATACATTGATAAAATAATAAATAACTTAAAAGTTATTGCATAGAAATTTTGAAAATAATAATAATAATAAAAAAAAATATATCATTATACAAATTAACAATTATAAATTAAACCCGCATCACGTAAATAATATATATAATTGATTAACTAAATCACATTAAAAGTTCATATAAATTGTATTTTGTTATGAAATTGAGATCAGCTCTAAAAATTCCTTTAACATTATATAATCATTTAAACAATTGTTGCTGTAGAATTCTTGTTTAACATATCATCTTGTCTATTACTTTTATTGATATTCTCGGTGCGATAGGGTATTAATAGTGTTTCTAAACGTTGATTGTTTAAATTATGACTTTGTGGTATATTTTTATTCCAGTCGTCCTTTTGAATTGAATATTGTTTATCGTTCTTTGTTAAAGTACTATTTTCAGGAGCAATTTTGTAACTGCCAATCCTTTCACATGATGCAGGAAATGTGGTCACTTTTCGATGATTTAGTAGTAAACTTGAAGGTTTTTTTATAGATGAATTTGAATCTTTCATTGGTAGTCTACCATTACTTTCTATTTTATTGTTATATGTTGATATTGAATTTCCTGTTTGTTTAGATGGAGAATGATGATCACCAATTGACATATTTGGGTATAAAGAATGATATTGTGGATTTGATGGTGTCGTGTATGGTCCATTCATTAAAGATGATTGACTAATTTGTTTTACTATTAATCCCATTTGGGTAGATGCAGCAGCTGCAACAGAAGCATTAGTAGATGTTGGATTATTTGTATTAACAGGAGTCATTGAATTTGAACGACTTTCTCTGTTGTTTCTCGCTATTTGTTGATCAAAAAGCGTAGGATAATGACTTTGTCGATAGCTGCTTATATATGGGGCTGAAGTATGGTAACCAATATTTGCGTATCTTAAAAATAAAATAAAATAAATAATTTTAATTTTTTTGCACTTACATTGGCAAACTATAAATGTCGTGATAACTTTTTGATTGTTCATCTTGTTTTTCATTTTCAAACAACGATCCACCAGAAATATTATTTCTTTTCATTGATACAATTGAATTGGCTCTTCTTGTTGGTATAGATGGAGAAATATTATTTTTTATCTCATTATTTCGTAAAGTATCTGGAGAATAATTTGAGTAATTGTAGTTTGAATTATATGAAGAATTTTGGGGACTATTATTTATATTTTCAGAGATGTTCGAAATACTATTTGTAACTTTAGATGTCTTATTATCAAAATTCATCTTTTCTGGATAATAACTTAAATCATTAAATGATCCTCTTGGGGTAGTTGGACAAGATTTACTAATTAACGATTTTAAACTTATTGAAGAACGTGGCATTCCAACATAATTAGGCCAAGCATGACTATTATATTTTGTTCTATTATTTCCATCAACAAAAGATAATTCAGGTTTAGATCTTGCTAAATAAATTTTTTGTAAACCTTTTTCTAAACCTCTTAATTTTTGATTTGCTGCTTCAAAATCTCTTCTTCTTTTCTTTCTTACTGATTTATTTGTAGTTTTATCACTAGCTAATCTTCCAGCAGCATCAACAATCTTTCTTTGTAAATCAATTTCCATCTCAAGTTTGTTTACCGTATCATCCTATTCATCATATACATTATTTGAATAAAAAATTAAACAAACTTACCTTATTTGCGTTATTTAAAATATTATTAGATAATTTGAAAGCTGTACCAACTCTTTTTTTAATTTTAGGTTCTGGTTCACCTGGTGCTAATGTTCGATATATCTCTTTTGGTAATTCTCCTGTTAATTCAGCTTCATTAATACATATTTCTTTTAATTCATCAAGTTTTTTTAATAATAATTCTTCTAATTTGTTTTTCTTATCTCTTAAAGCTCGATATTTTCTCAACTTTTTCGATTTTTCATCTTCTAATTGTAAACTTTTTTCCTCATTTTGGAAGCCTAATTTGTGAATCTCTGATACAGAATCTAGATCAATAGAAGGTGACGCTGTTAAATTACTCATCAAACTGAAATAAAACATAAAAGTATATTTAATAAAATTCTTACAACAATAAATAACAGGATATATTTTAAATTAATAATATTAAAGTAATTGTTCATTAAAAATTAACAAAATATGGGTGTACTTATATTAAATAAATTAGCATTTTTATAAAGGTAATAAGGAAATGAAAGTAAAGTAGAAACAGAACTGGTATGAAAGAATTATTATTGATGCTTTAGTATCATTTATTCATGTATAGGATGACAACTATTCTGCGCACAATTTGTTGATTTGACTTATTCATATTTAATAGATTCTTCTTATTTCGTTTGTTAAAGAATACTTATCTTTTCAGGGAAAATAATAGAAGGTATATAAAATTTTTAGCTTTTACTTAAGATACAACATAGATAAAAGGTGAAGAACGTTAAGGGAGTGCTGTTAATAATGACTGTATAGTTTTACTAAATACTTTTATCTTTTTATTGAATAAGCACTATCTCATATTGATAATAGCAATACTCAACTAATACTATTAAATATAATACTTTTAAAGTATAATAATAACATGACAAAAGTCGACATTTATTATTCATGTTTTTTTATTAATTTTAAAAGTTATGAGATATATATGTCATACTTTAAAAAATTTTTTTAAAAGTGTTTGAGCAATGAGAGGTTAAATATAATGATATATATAGACTAACAACATTATATATATATATATTTTTTAATATTTATATCATGGGATTTAAGCTTACCTTTGCGTCGACATTTTTGAACCGCTTTCATTATTTGCAAATGGTGTAAGAGAGTTATTTATTAATACACTGTTTATTTTTTCAGCTATTCGCTTTAAATCGGACTCTAAATTTTTATCAAATTCGGCGTAATGTTTTACTAATGTCTAAAATAAAAAATTCAATTAAGAAGCTTTAAATTACTTAATTTGTGATTACTTATTTATTCTCAAATTATAAAAAAAAAAATAGTTACATCCGAGTAATAATTATATAAAATGATAAAAAATGATATAAAATTAAAACGTAAAACTGAATGAAATACATATATTCAAGGTTATAAAAATTTTATACATTTATCATTAAATTGATTTAGTAAAAATTTACCTGACTTTTTACATTAGAAAGTTGATCTAAATAGAATTGATGCTGGCTAACTGCGGCATCCCACAAAACTCTGCAGAGGGAAGATGATTCACAAAAAAAATTAAATTTCTGTTTTATAACCATTGCCGACGCCATTGAATTTCTCGTTATACTATAATTTAGTTAATTAACTCTTAAATTAAAATATCATTAAATCTTACCTTGATAATGTTATATCATGGCCAATTTCGTTTTTTTCAGAAATAATACTTCTATTATCCGAATTAATGTCTTCCATATAATGATTATTTGTGTTTGTTTCTACCTCAATACTAAAATGTTGATCTAAATAATGGAAATTGTCTAAATTTTTCCAATGAAAAATTCTTTTTAATTTAAATTGCAAATCATTAGTATACTGGTATATTCCACGATTATTTATAGCTAGAAGATAACTTGTGTTATTTTTATCTTTAACTTGATATAAACGACTTCCATAGGCATGTGATTTTTCTGCAATTGATAAAAATTCAACAGATGCTTCACCTTTGCTCATTCCAACAAGTTTTTGATACTCAATTCCAATTTGAATACGAAATTCTTCTGCAGTCATATGCATTTTTGTTAAAATATTTTTAGGAAAATACATAGATAGACTTAATACAGAATACATATTTTGACTAACATAATCGCCTCTGTAGTATTGAAGGATTAATGCGTACATTAATGGATATTTTTCAACCTGTAACTCCAAATAACCTTTTAAAAAAAGTGATTTTGTTTCCAAAAATAACATTATAATAGAACTAGGATTTAATAAGTAAGTAAAACTTGAAACAAAATATTTGACAGCAAAATGAAATTGCAATAAAATATCTTGATTAATAATATTCTCATTTCTATACCAATTGCTGGGAAGTCCGCAATCAATCACTTTTTTGTCTCTTTTTAACCATATATAATGATCTCTAAATATAAATAACAATAAAAACAATTTAAATTACTTACTTCTCATTAACATATGCAATCCCAAAATATTTTAAATCGGGTTCATAAATTTGACATTGGTTTCCTGCTAAAACAATTAATTCTTCTACTTTTAATTTTTTTGTCAAAATAATTTCAAATTTAAAGCCATTAATTAGTATCACTTCTGCCCTCCTACCTTTCTCAGACATCTATAAAAATAAAATAAAAATGAAAAGTGATTAAATTTTATTAGATTGTGAAAAGAATAAAAATGTTAGGAAACATTATAAAATGAAAAATGTTAATGTTTTGGGAGATGACCATGCAGTTCCATTAAACACTTATAATGATAAATTTATTCTCACTTATGTCACGCTAACAATTGATAGATAAAATCTTACTATAATTTGTAAAAAGAATAAATAGCCATAACACATTAACAATAACAAAAGACAATTAAAATTGGCAATGAAAGTTAAAAACCTCACAATAACATTTAAGGAAACGATTAGTATTGAACATTTAATGAATCATATAAAGTTAAAATTTAAAGATAAATCTAATAAGAAGGGCTTAGACTTTTTAATCAAGAACACATAAACATTGAACCGCAATAATGCCGATGATCCAGCAAATGAATAACGCTAATATATTTACATTAAAGAAAAGACTATGTATTGTTGGAATATAAGAGGGAGTGCGCGCGTGAACATATAACAAACAGTCAAATTTATTGTACTAAAAGAATCATTATTGAATGTAAGGCCGTCTATTCTAACAATTTGTCAGCAATTAGTTTTTCTACATTTTTACATATGTTTTTAAGACTCTTAATTTTACTACAATTTTATTAATAATATTATGAAGTTGTTTCAAGAAATTGAAGAGAGACTAGTTAATATTAATGAAACAAAATTGTTCTCATTTTCAATAGTTTTATAAAAATATGGTATTGTTAGTTTACGAAATAATGATTACTTGACTCAGTCAGGACACACAACAAGTCATCTCATCGCATACAGGTTAAAATAACATCTTTAGATGGGAGTTCACATTTCAAAGATATTTAAAGCACCATTGTGAAAAATCTTTTAAGATTGATTAATATGAATTTTTATATTTTTAAGATTATTTTGTTTATAATTACTAAAATTATAATAAATTTATAAAGATAGTGCTTATCTTATAAGTATATACGTTATGAAATTTCTGAAGCGTATAGCATTTAATTGTATATAATATTTGATTATAGTGTTCAAATATATATTTAATTTATATATATATAAATTACTTACCTTCAAATGATAAATATGATAGTTAAAATTATAAATATATGACTGAATACCTCTTAATGTTATAAGTTTTATGACTATATAAGGAAAAGTATGATATTTATATATATATATAATATTATGTATGTTTATTAAAATTTATAAATAAATATGATTAAGCAAATAAAAATTTATAACATAATAAGTTTATTTGTTAACGTTGATTAAAAATAAATAATATACTTAATCAAAATTAAATGTAAATAATTATGAGACAATACAGCTTTTGCCTGCATTTTTCTTTTTTGCTTTTTTGGGTTTAACAATATTTGAATGAATATCATAAGAATGTTTTGAATTTTGCTTAGTCAACTTTTTCTTTTTATCAACAATTTCCATTTTTATAAATGGATTATTATATGGTAATTGCGGTATATTTGTTTTGGGAACTCCTTTTGGAGAAATTGTACAAGTATCCATTGAAGCTGCAAGATAATTTGAAAGGTATTCATCATCTGGATCACTATCAGATGAAGAACAATAATTTAATGGTCTTTCATTATCATAATGATTCCCTTCAGGAGGAATGTCATAATTTTTATTGAAAGATAATGGAGCAGAACGTCTAGAATTTTTTGTACAATTTATATTATCCTCCATAAATCGTACTGCCTGTTTTATTGGGTGATTTGATATTGGTGGTTGTGGTATATGACTTTTTTCATTTACAAAATAATTACAATAGGTCACGGAATTGGGGTATATTAACGAGCCACGAGATGAAGAATTTGATGATGAACATGGTAATAATGTTTCATAAATATTTTCACTGGTTGTTTCTATAACATTTTCTTCATTTTTTTGTTGTTTTACCTTTTTTGATGGGAGTGACAAAGATTTAGAACTTTTCATGCTCACTGTCGAAGATTGACTGTCAAATGTTAGATTCTGGCATTGTAAATTTGTAGAGTGGTCATTTGATAGCTTCCGACAACTAGAATGACCATTAGATAATAAAGAGGGTACACTTGAGGAAGATTGTTGAGACATGGCGCGTTCCATTCTTCTACATGCCTCTCTTTCACAAAATAATTGTGAATTTGCAAATGAATATCTTTTACCTAATAAATTTTTTTCACAAACACTACAACAAAAGCAACGTTCATCGGCATGCCAATGAAAATTACTTTGTGTTATATGAGGTTTGTCAGATATTATTTCTTTTTGGCATGTATTACATGTAATAAGATTGAATGAATTATTATAACAAGGTACACAAAAAGGTTGATCATCCCTCATTAAATATTTTTGTCCACCAAGTTGACAATCACAATTTGCACATATAAAATGTTTCATGTGCCAGACATAACCTTCCGCTTCAGTGCATTCATTTGAAAAAATTAACTAAAAAAATGTTAACATATTGAAATAATAAAAATGTAAGACATACCTCATCACATTTAGAACACCTTGGTTTAAATAACTCTGCATGATGTCTTCCACAATAAATATTATTTTCATACTTATAATATACTAAATCAACTAATAATTCATCACAATGATTACAACAAAAACATTTTGGATGCCAAAAATTGTTATTACCAAAACGATTCGTTTTAATAGCTAATTCATTTTTCTTAAATGATACATTGCATGTTTGACATTTTGGAGAAGATTTAATGTTATTAGGAATTAATGTAACCATTCCTCTATCTAGACATTCATCAACACGCCTTTCAACAAAACTTTGTAATTC
Organism: Parastrongyloides trichosuri; assembly: GCA_000941615.1. Classification (NCBI taxonomy): domain Eukaryota; kingdom Metazoa; phylum Nematoda; class Chromadorea; order Rhabditida; family Strongyloididae; genus Parastrongyloides; species Parastrongyloides trichosuri. Next base: position 1,063,477 of record LM523160.1, read on the forward strand.
TCTTTCTTCTGGCATAGATAAATAACCACAATATCTAGCATGTGAATCTTGTGGTGGGTTTTGATTTATAAGTTGTTCATTACGCCATTTTTCACCAGGCGAATTAGCATATGGTACTCGATTATCAGGAAGTGAAGAGAAATACATATGAATCTAAAATACAATAATTAATTTAAAAAAAATGATATCAATTTATGTATAATGTTTGATTTAGATGTAAAATTAATTGTCTTATATAATATTAAATAGGCGTTTTTTGTATCAATCTTACCATATCTCGTTGTACTCCTTCTGGTACCCAAACATACTCCTCCAGAGAACATCCAGAATCATCATCACTGTTATTTTGTACACGATTATCCGCATAAATTCTAACAAGAGAAGCTGCTCCAACAGAACATACACCAGTCATTATTAGTAAAAGTATTTAAATAAAAAGAAATGTATATATAAAGATTATACGTCTACAGTTTTCTGTTTTAAGATTAATTAGTTTTAATCAATTTTATCTGGGAAGAAAAAGATTATTAATAATAATAATAAAAAAGAAAATAAAAAAAAAGTATGATAATATAAGTAATATCGTTAATCTGTTATAGAAACAAATAAAGAAATAAGAATTAGATTAGTAAATGTTATAGCAATGCCATAAATCACACTGTACCGCTAATTACTTTGAGTAGGGTGTTAAAAGATTGACAAGAGTAATTTTGGCTAAAAGACAACTATAATGATTGATGTAGAGTTTTAGATTGAAAATTTTTATATTAAAAGTGAATAATTGTCCTATCTTTAACAAAATAATTGACTTAATTATTATTATCGAAAATTGGACTGGCATTTGTCAAAAGCATTCATTTCACCACATATATCTATCTGATTTAACAATTAGCCGTAAGGAAACTATTGTTTATATCTATGTAGGTATATTAATAATAATAATAATAGTAATATCCAGATGAGGCTTCCTTCTTAATATTATTATAATCTTTGGTATAAAAGTAAAAGACAATTTTCTTCCTTTTGTCACACAATCACTTAAAATTAAATCAAAATCAGTTGCCTCAATATTCATCACAATCTGTCTTATCTCTATAAATTCTCAAGAGAGGTCTTAATTGTTTAGGTTGGTTAAATGATGAGACAAATATATATGATATTGAACATAAAGAATCATTATTATTATGATTATTATTTTAATGTGCTGATGTGATGGGCCAGGAAATGATAAAAGATTATTCATTATAAAAGAACACCAAATGTAAAATATTCCATCATCTCACGATATCAATAATACTAAATTATAAAATTAAAATGTTAAATATTATTTATCTTCAAAATATAAGTATATAATTGTTGCAAATTTATATGAAAAATGATATATGGATAATAATATTTATCCTCTATAAATCATAAGAAAAAATATAAAAAAAAACACAATTTATCAATCGAAATGAATAATAGGATAAGAAAAGTTAAACAATGACAAGTTATTTATTTTTTTACACTTAAGTATAAGCAATCATGAAATAATGTTCAGCTGAATAATTAAATGAAGTATACTTCATGTATTAGAGATAAAAAGAGAAAGTGAAATTTCATGACAAAAGTTTAATTTAAAGTATCATCTCATAATCAGAGTGACGAAGACATAAGATACCTTGGAGATTAGTATAAGTACCATTTTAAGGATATCAAAGTAATAATTATGATAGGCAAATTAAACAAACTAAATCTGTCTTTATTTAAACGAAACTTATCAAAATGCTTCCCATAAAAAGACAATGAATTAAACATATTTCAATGTTTCGACAGATGTTCTATATCATCACTTGTATCATGATATTGGTATATTCTAAATAAAGAAGAGTGAAAAACTTTAAATATCTATAAATATTCAATGAGTAATGTACAATAGATTCTAATATAAAATTTAATTCTCATAATTGTTATTCCGATTTATTTCACACAATATAATAATTTAACTAAAACTTACAATTATATATATAGTTTAATTATATATGTTGAATAATATTAGAAACAGACGTGTGTAAATGTTTTTGTTTGAAAGAGATACTACAATAAAAAAAGGAAAAAGTGCAAAGTTTTAGTCATTTATATGTGTAACCAAAAAATAATCATTTGAAGAAGGTGTTTTGATAATCATTTGTGATGATTTATAAATAAAATGATGAAAAGCTAATTATCATAATAAAACATAAAAAAGTCGTTACACCCTTTGCCGTACACTGTTCATATCAACAAATTAATATATTTTATATGAGAACAGCGGCAAAACGTATGTTTCCTGTAAACAAAGAGTTGAATTGATATGGAAAGGTCAAAGAGATAAGAAATTCCAACATATATTAATTTAGAAAAACCAGGAATACAATATTTTGAAATAAAATTATATCAATTTTATATTGTATTTATATGTACAACTAAATTTGTCAAAACTCACTAGTCACCAAGGGAGAATTAATGAATTTTTGGTTGTTGAATGGATAAATGAAAGAACAACGCTTTTTGCTCATGGGATTCATTGTTTAAGAAATGTGACGATATTAAGAATAAACATGAAAGATATTTAAATGATAAATTACATTATATATATATATTTTTATAAGATGTAACATGAAAAATAAAAATGTAAAATAAATGGTATTGATAAATTTTAGTGATTAATGAAGATGTATATGATATTAAAATAGTTAAGATATCTTAGTTTAAGAATTTAAATATAATTATATAACTTATACGATCTTAAAGAATAATATTATTTTAGCTTTAAATAAAAGAATAGTAAATAGTAGTAGAAGTATTGTCACATTTTGATATATCTATAATAAATATAAAAATGCCAATATGTAAATACAAAATCTGTTTTTGTATATATTTTATGTATAGCAATTAATTTTTAAGAAAAGATAAAAATTAATAAAATAAATAACAAAGTAAAATGATAGGAAAAAATTTGTTGAATAAAAAAAGAAGGAAGAATTAATCGAGATATATTCTAATCAATTTTTTTTTAAATATATTTTTTTGATTGTAAATTTTTAGAGCATCATTTTTGGATTAATTAATATTGACAAAAAATATTACATAAATAATTATATTTCATTTTACACATATTAATTAAAAAATTTAAGTTTGATTTCTAATTATAAATTCTACTATGATAATTAGATTAAAAAAAATTTGAATTAATTTATTTAGTAAAAATATATTTAATTAGTAAAAAGATGACGAAATATGATATAAAATTATTATTGTAAATTTGAAGATAATTTTTATACATATTTAAAATATAATAATTAATATCAAAAAAGTGTTTAAAGCTGTTAACCATTAAAGTTTACCTTTTCACCCATCTGATAATAATTATAATTGGTTTGTATTACTCACTTACCAAAATAAAAGGAACAAGTAGTTATATTTGTGCTTCACAATAAAAATGCATATTTATGAATAAAATTCACATTTACTAATTTGTGGCTCACAGATGGGAAAGCACAATGATTATTATAAACATCACATCTGCTATATATTTTAAAGCGTACATGTATTATTCATATTATTCTGAGGTAATAAGGTTGTAATGAAGGTAAAAATGATATATATTTAAAATATTTTAGAATATAAACATTATAATTTTGATTAGATAAGTAGAAATGTATCATATACTCTAAACTTTTTTTATACAAATAATATGATGATATATTGGTTGATCATAAAATTTATCAAATAGATATTAGAGGAAAGGTTATTGTAAGAAAAATAGATATAATAAAATTGTAATAAGGATTGGAATTTAATATTATCTTAAATAGTCAGAAATAAACGGTTACTTTTGATGTGAAGGATGTATATGATAGGTGATTTATTTCTCACTTTGTAAAAATACAATAAATTTAATGTCATTTGTTAAAATAAATTAATTAAGGTTAAATTTTCTTTTGTTATACAATTTATAAAATATGAAAAAGTTTTATATCGGAGGATACTTGTAAAATAAATCTTTTAAAAGATAAAATTTATAAATGCTTATCAAAATTAAATCTTTTTGCTTAATAAAATATATATCGAATACAATAAAATAAATGATTATTTTATGTTATAAAAATTTAACAGTCCATTTTAATTAAAATATAATATTCGATTTATGATAGCAATATATTTTTAACTGGTATAATACATCTTCAATTATATATATATATATATATTATATGATGAATTATCTATAAAATATTAAAATTTTGTTATATAAAAGGTATATCATCAAAGAATAAATTAAATGTATTATTTAGATAGATTAAATCACAAAAGTGAACTGAGTCAATTGTTTATAGAATAATAATGTGGATAAAGATATTACAGACATTTAATAATTAGAAAGTAGAACCTTATGTTTCTTTGACCGTTTCCTAAAAGTAAGATATATATTGTTTATATGTCATAAAAGTAAACGAATAGTACCACTAACTGCTAATAATGCTATCATTTTCAATAGACTATTAATGGGTGTGCACGGTTCAGTTAAGCGCTTCGAAGATCATTCTAAAAACATACATTATCCGACGCTATGCTAATAAAAATGATCAAATGAAGCGAACCTCTTCTTTCATAACAATTTATAGCTTAATACAGTGGATTAGCAGTTTAAATACAAAGAAGGAAAATGTAATTAACAAAGACTATAAAGAAATGTTTTTCAATTACGTAATAGTATCATTCATTATATTTTATTAACGTTATATAACTTAAAAAGAAAGGAAATTTAACCTAATAAAAATGAATGTTTTTTGTTATACTTAAAAATTATTCAAATAAAAAGATTGAGATAGAATCTTACTATTATAATTTAATAGTCATTTTACAATGAAGGAATATTTAAATTTAATCATATCAAATTAAACAAAAATTGTTATAGATATTTGTTAGTGCTACTTTGAAGTATCATTAAAATAATAAAATAAACAATAATTGTAAAAAAAAAATGATACTCTTTGTATATAAATCTAAAGTGAAATTGTATCTTTTAAAATATTCAAAAGGGATAAACTTTATATAGGTTCTTATAAAATATATTTTACGATAATTAACTTCATTTGATCCTAAATTATATATCTATCTTTTGTCTTAGGTTGATCCTAAAACGTTAAAAGGAATAAATTTATTATGCATATATAAGTGTTTTTAGAAAACAATAGTTTTCGTTGATGTGGCATTTTGAAAAAGATTAGGTCTTGATAAGCCGATAAATTAATAAGTTTTAAACGGATTATTAGAAAGGCCAACATTTATAATTGTGTAGTAAAAAAGATAAAAAGTAAAATGGGTATAACAATTCCGGCCACCCGAATGACCTTTAAATGGAAATGAACACATGAGATGTAAAAGAATTGTGGTAAATCATCGGCATGCCGACAACCACTATATTATCAAATGTAAGAAAAAAAAAAAAGTAAAATTTTAAGACAGTCGGCTGAAAAGGGACTTGAAGTGAAATATGAGAGTGAAATTATATAGAAGGAAATTAAACTTTCAATCAGTTTTTAATAGTACATTAAAAAAATTATATAGAAAATGAAAGTTAATGGGGTGAATTGAATGGTGGACCATAGAAATATCCAAAATAAAATAAAATCTATTAAAGATAACAAAAAAGAAATAGACAGCATAAGGTTTAAGAAGGACAAGTGTCAAGATAGATTATATGTATTAAGTTAGAATTAAATGAAAAGAAGTTTAAAGAATAAAAAGAAAACAATAAATATATGGAAAGATTAAATAAAATATGATAGTAACACCAAAAGTTTTATATCCTTGATTATTGTAATAAAAAAGAATTATGATGAAAAGAATTAAGTTTCTTATTAAGACGACATACCATTAAGAAAATAGTAGATGATATACATAAAAATAAGTTCTATTATTAAATATATAAGGGAAGTATAACTTATAATATAAGCAATTTATTTCAAATAAAAAAATATTATCTTTTTATAAATAAGACCTTTTTTATATATTTGTTAACAATAATAATAATTTTTCCTTATAAGAAATATTTTTTTTATTGATATTAACATTTATAATTTGAATAGTTATATGAACTTTAATGTGTATTCAAGACATAAATCATTTTCCTAGAATCATAATATAAACAACTGTGTCATTATAACTTTAAAGTCATTAAATTCATTGTATTTGGAAATATCAGATGAAGATTCATGATTTATATCTTATACTAATCTTTTCATTTTTAAATATACTTAATTTTATGAGTTTTTAAAAGATAAAGATACTTAATAACATAAACAAAACATTGTTTTTACAGAAAACAATGAAATGTAAAAAGTTTATTATTATCTTGTAACATTTATAAATAAAATAAATAGTTTATTATTAAACAATAGATAATTATAAAAGATTGTGTTATTTATCAATTGATTTGTTATTATAGAATGAATCATTTGCCAATGCTTTTGACAATGAATCTTTGCATCCACATTCAAATAAACTTTTTTCAATTAACTCTGAAACTTTAGTCTCTTTATGAAAATATTTTTGAAGAACGGTAATATATGGCAAAACAACATCATCTAAAACTTCATCCTTCTCACTCTTTTTTATTGTCTTTTCATTTAAAAACTCCAGTTTTCTTTTATAGTGCTCAATTTTCATTTTAAGAAAGTGTGAATCATCAGAAACTTGTGAAAAGTATTCTTTCTTTTCCTTAGTATTATCAACAATATTTTTTTTTTCATTGTTTGATATAGCACTTAAAGATTCAATTGAACTTATATTATCATTTTTAGAATATTGATTTGTATGATCACTTAATTCACTTAATAAACTTGATGCTTTATTTAATATTAACTGTTCATTGTTTATTTTTCTTTTTATTTCTTTCACTGATAAAGACGTTAATGTTGAATCAGATGAATCTGAAGACATCGATTCACTAGAGGATGTTTCTGATGTTGATGAGTGCGTTGTTTGAGTAGTTGACGAAGTTGAAACGGAACTTGAAGAATATTGTGTACTGACTTCTGACAATGTTGAAGAAAAACTTGAATTTGACAATGAAGTACTACTCCTTTCAGAACCTTTCTTTTGAGATATTATAGATGAAAGTGAAGATACCACTGAAGATTTTATTTCTTCTGAAATTGAATTTATTTCTGATGGAATTGAAGAGCTTGATTTTGAAGTATTTCTTCTATCTGATGAATTATTACTACCTCCAGTAATTCCATCCTTTGTTTGAATAGTATTTTGTTTACGAAAGACAGATTTAAATGCAACTGGTGGTTTTTGATTAACTGAATCACTGTCATTACTTATTTTTTTAAGTACATCATCCAATTCCAGTATTGTTTCCTGCCTTCCTGATTTGTTGATAATATTTCCTATTTTAAATTTATTCTTTTCTCTCTGACTAATCTGTTTTCTGGAAATGTCTGGTTTTAACTTATTTTTTATTATATTTTGTTTTTTGAATTTGGATTCAACTAAATCTGTTTCAGATATATCGGATTTTGATGATAATGGACTAATTTCATTTGAATTAACTTCATTTTTTGTTCCCATAAATAATGACGTGTCAATGGAATGTCTTATCATTTTAAAATATTTTTCAGCAGGAATTGAAACTGTTGAGTTTTGACTTGACTCGACAATCTCATCAGATATATTTTCTATGTCTTTTTTATTATTTGATGTTTCATTACTACTTCTAGATACTGATAACTGTTTACTTAAAATATTATTTTTTAAGAGTACATTTTTTGATGGATTATTAGTATTATTTTGATTAGCTTTTACAGAAATATCATCAAAAACATCACTTTCGAGAGAAGTGTTTATTTCACTGAAGTCAAGAGATGCATCAATATTACTGCTTTTTCCTGGTGTTTCTAAAATATTTAATATGTTAATATATCAACGGTTTTAATTTTCTAAAATTAATATTATATTTTTATAAAACTTATGTAATAAAGCATTTAATTTTTAAATTAAATTTAAATGATATATTACTTACTTGATGTTTCTGATTTTTTAACTTTTTTCTTAGATGAGATGTTTTCTTTCAATCTTTGGTCGTATAATTTTCTTGTCTCTTTTCTTAGAGAGTCAAGATAAGACTAAAAATATGTAAAAAAAATAGTAAAGTATATAATTACCTGTGCTGATGCGGATATCGTTGATTGCTTCATATTTAGATTTTTAAATAAAAAAATTTATTACAAATATATATGATTACGTTGAGATTTTTTATAAAGTTATATATACAAATAATTAAGACGAAATAAGTTCATGTAAGGTTCCTATGGCAACATAATTACAATTTTGTATCAAGTAAAACACAATTTTATAATAATTGTATATTTTATTAAATGTTACTTTATAATTATAAGTTATATATTTACTAAATGTTATATTTTTTTTTTAATATTTTTCACCTTTTAAAACTTATGAAAATTATAATTCTTTGTATAATTTAAAAAGAAAATAATTAGAAAAAATCCCTTTAAAATTATTTTTAATAAGTTTTCACTAATATAAACAGAAAAGTACCATATTTCTGGTTTGAAGAAAATGTTTTGATTCTAGATCATAAAACTGTCTGATGTAAGCTTATAATAAATCAACCTTTTAAAAACTATTTTAAAGATAAGTAATATATAACTCTGTGTACTCTTTTAATAATCGTTTTTAAACTCTCACACTTTCAACTACCTTGTAATTTTAAAAAAAGTCTCTCTTTAATAAATACTTTATATATTAATACACTTTTATCTTTCCCGACCACTTTATCATACTAATTTAATTTCTGTTAATAAAATGATGCGAGAAAAATTAAAAAAAGTTTTAAGTATGCTTTTCTTATTTTTGTTAATTGGTTAATGATTTAAATTGGTAGAAATAATAATTATTAAAGATTATAAGTTTCTTTGTTTATCTTAGATAAAAGTTTCAACTAATTTATTGTTATTTCTTATTGTTTCATTTAAAATTAAGAAATGATATGTTAAACTAATTATATCTAATTGCATTAAGTACAAATGAATGTGACATCAAAATTGTTCTAAGAATAAAATATTTTAACACGTAAAATTATCTGGCTCCAGATTGTCGTCATCAAAATATGTATATAACGTAGGCACACTACAAAGTATATTTAGAGTAATATATAGATATTAACTTGATATATTTAATTACTGTTGTACTCTAAAACAATTAATTTAAAATTTTTTTATGTAAAAATCTTTTAATTTTACTTAAAACAACATGTTTTTTATATTAAAATGTGTAAAATAATAAAGAGCAATAAATGTGAGATATTAATTAATGAATTAAAGAAAATTATATTTTAAAATAATGATGTATTAAATGTTACAGTATATTTTCATTTATATGTATCATAACAAGAGTGATAGAGAAAAGATGATGATTAAAGTAATGAAACTTTCAATGCCAATAATCGAATGTAAAAATATAAAATTTTATATTAATAATAAATTTTATCGTAATACCACTTACTACATAATTTACAAAATATTATATAGGAAAAGATTTTTAAATAGATAATTATATATTGATAGTATAAAAGCAAAGCAAAAAATATATTTAACCTTTTTTTTACGACATTGATATAACAATATCATTACAAAAATAATAGTTTTTAAGCATATATATTATTTACTTTAAATTATACAAGGAAAAATATTGACGACAATAAAAGTTGATAGTTAAAAAAGCGAAAATGGCCAAAGATTAAAAATATCCTATAAAAATTAACTCATATACAGCATATTTCTATATAGTAACATATATCATCAATATCATAAATGATAAGGTGATAATATATTTTACAAAATTTAAATATTAGACTTATATATATAAATGTACAGCCTTTTTTGTTTCTTTGTTTGTTTTTTTTTGTAAAGCCCATGTTTCTATTATGTTTAATTTGCTGGATATGTTATCTTTTCCATATTTTATTTGTTGTGTTTTATAAAACTTCACATTTTACAATATTTATTTAGGTAAGTTTAAATTTATTAGTTTCCAAAATAAATCACCATTGTTGTGTTGTTGGATAAGCAAATTGCATGAATGCTTTTGAATGATCCACAACACCTGCAGCATTTGCTGCTAAAGATGCTGCTGTTGCTAGTGCTGATGCCTGTGCAAATTTAACCTTTTCAACTTCAGCTTCTTGTAACCGTTTTGATTTAGCACGTCGATTCTAAAAAAATATTTGTTTATTTAATGATGTAATAATTTTTATCTTTTTTGTTTTAATATTTCAAGGAAAATGGTTGGTTATCAATCAAGAGATTATAATTTAATTATAACTTTTCATTGAATATTGACTTTTTAATTGAGCTTTTAGTTAAGGTAGGCAGACATTATATTTAAAATTGATGTATTGGTATTATTATTGCCGGATTAACAAAAGTGATTAGTTTATCTAATATATTCATATTAAACATCAATAACAAATGACTTATCTGTGTTTGTGTCGTTAATATACTACCTGCTCTGACACCTTTTGATCAAAGAATTAGCCCTTTACAACAGAATGTAATTGTATTGATGAATAATTGTTATGAATTAGTATTAAAAGCAATTTATTTTGTTTTACCATGCGGCTAACAGGATAACAAATTTACCCACCTATATTATTTTAAGAGTTTAATGATGAGGGCTAATTGCTAATTGATTTTATGTTAAAAAGAGTATTAATGATGCTTTCTTAAGATAATATTTATGTAAAGAAAGTGTAACAAAGCAAAATCTCTTAGTACATTTAAAAATTGCAAAACAATTTATCATTCTTCTCAATTAACTCATTATAAAATGTTCACCTCTAAAATGTTATAAGAGGATCTTCAATTAAAAAGAGTATATTATTCATGCAATATTATTGACACTAAACCAGATGTTATTATACACTTTTTCAATAGTTTTTAATTATGGTAAACAATTATAATAAACCAATAAAAAGTTAATATATTAATTTAAAACTTATTGTAATAATATTATTACTTAATAAAATTATAAAAATCGTGCAATTATCAAAATAATTATAGAAAGTTTCATTAAATATATACAGTATACATTAAATATTATAGAATGATAAAAATTATATGATATAACAATTATATTCATTATTCTTAAAAAAAAAATATATAAAATTATTATTCTATATTATTTACATAATAGTGCAACATCTGTATCTTTTATATTACAATATTTATATCTATTATTTTAACTTCAATTAAAAACGTGATTTAACAAAGGATTTAAAATTTTCTTCTTTGAAATAGATATTATTTATTTCATTATTTCAATTAACAATAAATTTCTTTATAAACTTTATTTATACTAATATTTATATATAAGAGACGTGATTGTTGAAGAAAAATGACTAAGTTTAACTTGTTGCCACTTTTAACAATAGCTATATATAAATGGAAGATGCTGAGAGGAGCAGGAAACATATTTACACTTTATGGTGATGACAGCTGATGGAAATTTTTATGAGATTGAAGTTTATGATTCTTATTTTTATACTTAATAATAAACTTGTTTATATTATGTTATTAAATAGCGAAAATGCTAAATGGGAAATCGCCTTAATTACCAACTTATTAACAGAGAAAATTAAATATTATAACACATTCTTTAATTATAATATTGCACACATCACTTAATAAAGACTATCATAAAATCTTTTTGTTATCATAAAATATCTTAATTTAATTACCATACATTGACAGTTAAGCTCTCTAATTAAATGTTTACTCAATAACTCATAATCTTATTCTAATGTGGAATAATATATTATAGTATAATACTTTGATGAATATATCATAATATGAATCTTTTCATGGTTAATCAAATCACGCAATACCGTTTAATTACAGAACAATACTTGTCACCTTATAAGAATGTTTTAACATATAATTTATGAACTTTTAAGTAGTAATAAGCTTACCTGAAACCATATTTTAACCTGTGTCTCCGTTAAATTAAGTGATGCACTAAACTCGGCACGTTCTGCAATAGAAAGATATTGCTTTTGTTGAAATTTTCTTTCTAAAGATAATAATTGTTGTGATGAAAAAGGTGTTCTTGGTTTTCGATTATTTTTATGTTTACGTAACATACATTTAGATATACCAGACGTATCCTTAACATCATCTATAAAAAGAATAGTTTATTAAAGTGATTTCAGGAAGTAAACATACTAGAGGAAGTTGATCTTTCATCGGAACATGAATTTTTATTATTTAAATTCCATTGAAGGTGCGAATTATTAAAATATTGCGGAGGCGATGAAGAACTTATCGAATCTGGAGGAGATGAATCACTTTTTGGTGTATTAAATATTACAGCTTGATTTTGTTGTAAATTTGCTGCTTGTAAAAGAAACATTGTTGTTGCTGGATCAAGATTTTGCGCATAATTAAAAAGTAAATTTGTATTGGCAGTTGTCATAGAAGCTAAAGAATTATTTCTTCCCATCATTAAACTAGTTAAATCTGGAACCGCTGTTGTTGGAATCGAATATGGAATAATATTGGTACTCATATCAACAGGTGATGTTGATGGAACCGGTGATTCTGATGTTGACGGATTTGAAATTTTTGTTTCTACAGTTGATGATAATAAATCCTCCACACTAAATGTAGATTTTCGACTTGATTTAGGAGTTTCCTTATTTGTTTGATCTGTCATAACTTCTGTAGGCATAGATAAATGAATTATCAGTTATTATATTTATATCAAAATATATAATTGAGAGTTTTGAATAAATATTATGGTAGAAAGAAAAATTAATTATTTATCTTAATATAGGAAAGTATTAATTAAAATAAATGTTATTTTTATTATTGGTTACACGCAGTTGCTGACTGAATGGCAGCCAACATATAATGAAATATAATATAAAGAACAATAATAAACTTGTAAAAGACTCCACCTTCAATTGCCACCCGTTACTTTGAAAGGCGGAAGCGTCTTATTGGCTATGCCTTCAAATTTTTTGTTTCCTTCCAATAACACTTATTAACTAAGTAATACATATAAAAATTGGTTAAAATAATTATTATATGACATTTAAATATTTGAGGTAACAGACATAAAATATATTCATTATATTGGAGAATAATTTTAATACAAGAAAAGTTTATTAAAATATACATGGTGAAAATATGTTTTAATAAACTTAAATATTAATAAAATTATGAAATGAATATATAACAGTAATATGTAAATTAAAACTTTTTGCGCCATTTAAATTTAAGACAATAAAAAATTAAACAGTCTTTTTAAACAAGTTAACAATCCATGGATAGAAATAAGTATAAATTTCTTAATTCAAAAATATATTAAAAGCTTTTTAATTATATTTGTTTGATAAACAATTTTTATGACAAATCAACTTTAATCAAAATAAAATCCGAAATAAATTTTTAGTGTATATATTTTCGCAGAACATAAAAAATAAATATAGCTATTAATTTCGGGACAAATTTTATAAAACACTTCTAATCGAATTAATACTAAATAAAATTCTGATAAATATTTTGATTTAACGAAGCTTCAATATAATTAAAATATAGTAAATAAAATTTCATAATATAAATTGTGAAAAGCGAGAATATGAATGTAAAGTAAAATAAAAATTATAAATTAAAAGTTTTTAATTTTAATTATATGGTGATCAATTTAAATACATTTAAAGTAAAATGATTCAGGAAAGAAACAATAGGTGTATGATGACAAGTTTATAAATATTTAAGATTGTTAACACTATAAGCACAGCTGGAGATGATAAAAGAATTTAATTTTAAATTGTATATATTATGAAAATGTTGGTAATATTTAATAAAATATAGTGAAAGAATTTTATTAATGATTTTGTAATTATAATTATACATTTATAGGTGATAAAAATAATTAAAATATACAAGATATTGCATTAGGTATAATGAATATTTCGAAATGCAAACTATTATATAATTGTAAATTTTATCATAATTACTAAAATGGCAATCGAAAGTGAATATATTTTAAAAAGTAAAATTTTAAAATATCTAATTAACGAAGGCATAATTTCAGTAGTAATTATCTGTAAATATTTGACATTAAAAGTTAATAATAATTGAAACTGAAAATTGCCTTAAAATAAAAGATATTTTTGTTTGTCTAAAATAAAAATAGTATAGATAATAATATATTTTGGCAAAGTGATAAAATAAAGTTTCTAATAACTTTCAGTGTCGGAAAAATAATACCATTTACAATTAGGTGCTACTTGTCAATTGATATATATATTTAGTATGGTACACTAATTAATAAGAAAATCAAACACCCTTGGGATTATTATATATTAGAATAATTAAGCTACAATACTATTTCTTATCTTTAAAAACTCATTTTAAATATTTTTATACATTTGGCAATAATGGTTTTGTCATAGACTTTTTAAAATATTCGCTTATGCCCGCTTTTTTTTTTAACAATGAAACAAAGACATATTATATGTCACTTTGATCAGTCATGTAACTTGAAACAATTTATATTATAATAAAAACATTGATCACTATTGTTAATTGTAATAATTTCAAAAGAAAATATTTATAAAATAATTATATTAAAGAAAAAGCGATATATTTATAGTAATTATAAATCTAGACAATGGCATTTTTGCCTTTGTTAAATGTTATATGATGTACATAAAAGATGTTTAACTAAAATTAATTGAAAATAATTTAAAATTAATATTATTAATAGATATGTAATAAAAATATTTAAAAAATATTAAATACAATTCATATATTATATACTTTGATGGTTATACAGTATCATGCAGTTTTAATAATTTAGTTTTGGTAGCTTATTTTATTTATTTAAGTATCGGCAAATAAACAAGTACTAAAAGTACTGTAATCGTCGTAACTAATAAAAAACTGTTTGTTTATCTCCTTTAGAATAATTGCATCTCGAATTATTCTATTAAATTTAGAATTCATTAAACCAATTATAGCTTGATATTCTACTTCATTTCCTATTTAAAACGTTCGGAAATTAACTTATTAAGTAAGGGTTTTTCTTTTACCAATTTACAAATTTCCTTCCGAAAAATAATTATACTTAATAGAATGATTATATATCCGTTTTTTTCTAAACAGTAAAAAACAATTTATCTTTTGATAAGCCTAAAATTCAATGAATAAAATATACATAATTTACTTTAAAATAACTATCAATCCTCAATATTTTTCTTATCTGATTACAACACTTCCACCAACTGTTGTTATTTTTTAATATGGCCAATCATTTAATTAAGTATATCTCATCTCAATTACAATTAAAAGTTCATTGTCCTTTGTCGGTAAAATTTTTTGTTTACAGGAAACAAAGCTTTTTAAGCAAGATGAACTGTTCTGATGAAAAAATTATATAAAGCTTATCGGTAAATGTGAAAAGAAATGAACGGCATTACATGCCTTATACGAAATGCAAATAAAAGACGATAGTTTTATTTGATTGAAACAGTTAGCACAAAAATAATGACATGAATAATCCGTTAGGCATTTTATACACGTATGTGGCAAATTTGATGTGTGAAATCTTTATTTTTTTCTTCTGAGGGCAAACGTTTTTTTCTTTATTTAAATAACCTTTTTATTATTTTAATTATTTAATTAATTTTTAGATTTATATATAGAATGTGAAATGTACATTACGTAAACTCAGATTAACCTTTTTGTAAAAAAAACAAGAATAATGTATATTTTTTTGACATTTATAAGATTATATCATTTGCTTCCTACATTCTTTTCCCTTTTTTACAGTTAACTAATCATAATTTGTGAAAAACATTATTAAATAAGTTGTTCATGAGTAAGTTAATAATTTCATATGTCTTTATGAATCATAATTAAGAAGATCATCTTATTAATACTTAATTATTAATTATGAGTAATATGTAAGGATAAGAAAAACTTATGATTGATGATAAAAGGAATAAGTTAATGTAATGTTGTATCAAAATAAAAGAACATTTTATGAGGTATCATCTTTCAAACTCAATTTCAAATCTTAATAACTACTCATAAAATTCATCATAAACGTTCTGTCCTCTGGGAAATGTAATTCACCTACTTATTGGATACTTAATTAATACATATTTTACCAGCAATAAATACTCATTTTATTATTATTTTAAATAGTATTCTCAAGCTTAATAGTATCAATTTGAAGACTGTTTTACAATAAAATTAAATAATTATCTTCATTAATATAAGTAACGTGTTAATGGTAATGTTAATGTAGTAGAGGTTATTTTAAAATTAATTGCAAGCATAAAACGATTGTATTGTTTTAAAAAAGTTAAATATACCAAGTTTTTCCTGTGAATGTAATAAACTAATAAATTTTAATTTACGAATATTGATAGAATAAATTGAAGATAGTCGGTACATAATTTTATGACTTTTTATTGCTTATTCATTAACATCATTGAACTGTGATGGAATGTTGTTACTGACTTAAGGTATTTTGTGAGACAATCATAAAATTGTGTAAATTAAATTTTAAGTGCTCTTTTCATTTGTTGTTATTTATGTGACAGTTGGCCAGTATTGTTAGTATAACATTTATACATATAAATTAATTAAATGTAAATTGAAAAGTAAAGTTTATATAAGAAAGAATATAATAAAAAAATATCTGTTTCACAAATAAAAAGGGACTTTGTAAAACATTTTGATAATGCGTTATATATAAATTTAAAAGAACAAATTTTTATTTTTGTAATATTTTTTTTTAAAAAATATCATGAGTTAAAAAAATATATTGTAACATCGATAAAAAAAATTCATTGATATAAGAAATCATTACATGAAATTTGCAGTAATTAATTATCCAAAAACCAAATTAAGAGATTGTTGATTTTGCCCTTCAGCATTCTTAACAACACACTTGTACTTAGCTTCATCATCTTTTTGAGGCCCAATAATTTCGAGAAGAAACAAAATACCGTCTTTATCTTTAGAATCTTTTTTAGATGTAATCTTTATTCTATCAGTTCCTTTAATTGGTTTATCATCCTTGAACCATTCAGCTTTCATTTCAACATGTGATTTTGCTCTAACTTTAATGCATATAACATTTCCATCATCTTTTTGAACAATCTTAGGTTTGTCATAAAATTCTGGAGCATCTAAAAAATTGAAAAACAAAATTTATTTTAATGTTTAAAAAAATTAATATATAACAAATTTAAAATATAAAAATTATATAAAATAACTTACCTCCACTTTTAACAGTGAATGTACATGAATTTTCTCCATCACCACTGAAAACTTTTGCTTTATACTCTCCTGCTTTAGATTTTTCAAATTTCTAAAAATTTAAACTATTTTTATAAATAAAAAATATTTCTTACAAGAATTGTGCAAATAAATTTATATCTTTTTCCACCTTCATCTGAATTAGAATATTTATATCCTGAATCAGAAGTAATTTCAGTTTCTCCAAAGAACCATTTAGTTTTTCCTGTATCGACAGCTCCTGAAGCAACAAATTCAAGAGTTACAGATCCATCATCATTAGGAATAATTTTTGGTTCACCATAGATACTTGGTGGTGCCATAATGTTTCTAAAAAATTAAATAAGTTAATACAAATTTTAAAATTTTATTTTAAAATTTTTCAAATAAAAATATTAACGTATTTAAATAAAAAATATTTCTTTTATAAAATTTAATTGTTAAAAAGAGTAATGTTTCAACATAACAAAATTTTATTTAAGTAGGTAAACTAAATCTTCATAAAGATTATCACCTATATTTTTATTTTATTATAATATCATTATTTTGCGGCAAGCGGAGGTGGTACCACATATTTTAAAGCAAAAAATATAACGACTTTCAAAATTGAAATATCATCCTTCTCTATTTTATCCTCATATTATTATTATAAATCAACAATATTTTGCGTAGGAAACGTTTCATTCAAAGAAGTATATGATGAAATCACAAACTGGAATGAATTATTAAGCAAAATATATCTATTTAAAAGCTAGACTAATAAGACACAATTATTTAAAGATAATACACTTAAAAAATATAAGAAACATATATAATGACTTTTGGTCTTAAATAAGTAATTACTTTTAATCAGGAACTTTATAAAACATACGCAACTTAGTGATATTATTGAAGAATAAAATAATTTTATAAATGAAATATTTTATATATTTATTCAAATTTATACTATGAGAAGTATTTTAAAGAAAACAGATAAAAATTTTAATGATAATATCAAAATAATGTCGTTATGAATCTTTTTATTAATTTGAAATAAATGTTTAATGATGTTTAAAGTAATTTAAGAACATTAAATGTTAAGAAATATTTTAATACTTAGAAATATTAGCTTATTGAAATTTATTTCTATTACTTAATTACTATTAAAAAGTATAAGCAAATAATTTATGATATCTTTATATTTATAATAAAATCGAAAAGTATAAGTACATCATTATTTTTAAAATAATTACCTTATTATATTTTACATCTCAACAAAATCTCAATTATTTAACAATTCATTATACATAATAACTATTGGTGAGTAACAACGTCAATGAAATAAATATTTAAAAAATCAGATATTTTGAATAAAATAGTACATAAGAAATAATTTTAAAATATTTTTATTTTGAAATATTTTTACCAAAATATTGCTACATAATACTTATATTTACAATATCTTATTTAAGGTTGAAAATTGATAGTTAATTTGCCACAATATAAAGTTTGATTTTTGTTTTTTTTTATCCTATCGAGCATGCAAAATTTTTCCATCACTGCTTGATCTACACTCACGAAAAAAAATAGAAATACGACTAAATAATGTCAACCCAAAACCATTTGATAATACGCAAACAAGAGCCGGATAAATATTTAATTCATTGACATGTGCAAAAACAGATAATCCCATGGTGTACCATAAAAAAATAAATTGAATTATTTTTGTTATTTTTATTCTTGTTTTGTAATGATGAAGCTCACTTGAAAAATTTAATTAAAAAAATGAAATATTATGATTACCTAAAATAGTTGTATATTGAAGAAGGATTTACAGGAATATGATCAGATAAACCTTTTTCTTTCAATGTATTTTCTGTACAAAATAAGAATGCTACCATATAACATACCAAATAAACTAAAGCTGAAATTAAAGCGGAAGTGACAACTAATATTCCAATTGTAATACTAAATAAATTCTGCATTTGTTCATAATTTGTAACTGTAGACCATATATGTGATGAAAAAGTTATCAATGTCATTAAAGCAAATACTATTGTATACCATATTGACATGTGTTGTCTAGCAATTTGAATTTTTCTTAGTTCACACTCTAATCTATTAGATGCTGAAAAGTTTGAGGATGAAAAATGAGATGAATAAAGAAATTTATATATCCAATGTCTGTTGTTTCTTTGGTTTGATATATATTCATTCTCTGATATTATAATTGCTAAAATTTTTTTAAATTGTACTTCAACGCTATTGCTACCATTAATATTTGGTATATTTATTAGTGACGTGTCTGTTATAAGACCATTTTTTGCACACTCTAATAGATATCTTTTTTTATGTAATGGCATTTTAATGACATATTCTTTTATAAAATCTGTAGGCGGTAAATCCATTGAAATATTATCACAATCTGAGTCGTCGTGACTTTCTCCTAAAAATGTTATGTTTTTTTTAGTTAATATATTTGATAAGGATGAATCTGAAAAAAGATTAATCGTCTTATCACTTTCATTATTTGCACTATGAAACCATTGTTTCCATTCTTCACCAGCAAAATTAAGAAATTCTTCCACTGAAATTGGAATAACTACATAATCTAAAGAAATTTTACTAAAAGATATTAAAAAATATTATTAAAAAAAATACATATGACTTACGTTATGTCAATGTATAATTTAGTTTTTTCATGTAATAATCCATGTTTAAAAGGAATTAATATTTTTAAAACATCTTCTCTTTCTAATTGTTGAATATAATCCTTTAATACATCTCTTGATGTGCTAGACATCGATTCACTTTGTATTCTCAATGTTACCCGAGTTCTATCCATATTTGTTAATTAGGGACACATTCAAATATGTACAATTGTAACAACAATAAAATAGTATGTTTCCTTTTATTTGTAAAGTATTACTAAAAAGAAAATTATTGTAAAATTGATAAATAAAGTTTTCTATTGTAACAATAAATATACGTTTTGCTATAAATAAAATTATTTTGTAATAAGATGATGAAAACGTGTTTGAATAAGAAATCATTTTATCTTAGCTATCAATGAAAATAATGTTTATTAATTTATCTAATAAACTTAAAAGATAAGAATAAAATTGTCAATGATACATAATATTTGTTGTACGACGATTAGTTAGCTGGCGTGGTTAAATATTTTGCACAGTTTTCGGAATTCTTATTTGTTCTTATGAAAGGACAATTTTTATCTGGACATGCTAATGGTAAACTTGGAGCACTAAGATCAACTGTAATTGTTTTGTTTCCTACTGGCTCCATCATATTTTTCCATAAATGTGATGCTACAACAGCGTGTCCTTTTTGACTGAAATGGAAACAATCTGGAGCGAAGAATGCAATATCAACAGTTCCGTTAGCTAATTTTGGTGGATTAAGACTGTTCTTGAAAAATGGTTGAACAACAACAGTAAAATCATCTGTAGTATCAAATTTTCCACTTGTCATAATCCCTTCTTCGGCATCTTGCATAGCATTACAAAGATCATATATTTGTTTTCCTGTATAATCTTGATCAGATTCACAATGACATTCATCAACGTGTAAAGCTTGACAGAAAAATTCATTTCTATCAATTTGACGAACCATTTCTAAGTGAAGCATTCCTGTAATTGATACAATTACTCTTGGAACATTATCTTTAATAATTTGAATAGATTCAGCAATTGAATCAGCAAAAGCTTGTGCTGTATCATTGGGATGATTACAGAAATGGCATACATCATTTCCACCAATAAAGATGTTTAATAATTTCCAATCATTTTCATTATCAATAACATTTGAATGAGATTTAATTTTATGAACTAAATCTCTAGCTTGTCCTGGAAGATCTTTAGCAACAGCACCAGGGACAGCAGAATTTAAATATGCAACTGGCCAAACATCTGGACTTCCAATTCCAAGTGAATATCCAAACAATTCACTGTTATATTTTTTTAAAATATCTTAATTATTAAAATATTATAATTTATAAAAATTTAATTATATTTTTTACTTACTTGGGATAGTAATATGATTATCTAATCCTTTATCTCCACCTGCTAAAAAGGCAAGTCCTCTATATTGTAATAAAATACTTACTGGATCTTCAGCTCCAGCACCATTGGCAGCTGTAAGAGAATCACCAATAGCCATGACATGCTTAATATCTCCTGGTCTTAAACTATGAACACTTGTTGGAACATTCAAACTTTTTTTAAAAAGATTTGGATCACATGTATAATTTGGTGCTCCAATATCTTGAAGATGATCACCCCAGTTTCCAAAGACTGATGCAATTGTTGCAATAAAGAACGTTGTCAAAGTAACTAAAAGGTTCTATTAAAATACAAAATATTATTATAAACCTACAAAATTTCATTGACGATAATTTGTGATGCTATAAAAATAATTTCATCTATAAAATACTTTTTAAGCGGAATTTGTGATAAGAATTACTTGTTATCAATATGATAATAACTAATGCTCAGTAATACTCTTGATTCTTCATCGTTTTTATCGAGACATAAGCTTTTTTTATAAAATAAATATAAAAATTTTAATGTTTATTTTTTTTTATCTTCACTTTCAATTCAAATTACTTTATGTTTTTACAATTAGACGAAATTTAATTAGTTAATACGTTTCTTATTTTAAATAAGCATAAAAATGCATAAGAATTATAAGAATTATTGAATTTGTGCCCAAATTTGAAGATGAATTATAAGTAGAAAATGGATTTTGTCTTGAAGCAATATTCATAAATACAGAAGGATCATTACATAAAGTTCCTTTACAACAACAATATATACAATCAGTTCCATCCATTTTTTTAATTGTTTTACATCCTGAATCTTGTATTTCTCCAGGAAGATCTCCACATTGTGGTATTCCAGAAAATATGTTGTAAGAATATAAATTGAAACAATTATATTCACTAACTTCCATTTGAGGATTAAAAACAACTGAGCACCAGTTTTGTTTTAAATCTTCTTTGCATGTTACAGTTTCGAATTGTTGAATACCATTTGGAACACTTAAATAACCTAAAGGAATAACATTAAAAGAAGAAGAAATATAAAAATACCGGAGTAGCATTGACCTTTCATTTGAGAAGGACATCCTTTGACATATATAAAATTAATTATTATTAAAGTTAGAAAAAAAACAATTTTAAAAAATAAAAGCATAATTTATTTAAATTTACAACAAATGTCCAAATAAAACTTTCACTATTTATGAATACATGTATATCTCATCTTATCGGATCTTGTCACAAACATTTATTAAATTAATTGTCAACATTACTAATGTTTATGAGAATAAATTTTATTTTTTTCATTTTCTATTCAATACAAAGTACATAAGAATTTCAAAAGAAAGTATTAAAAATTTTATTATATTTATTATTTGATGAGTTATATGTAATAAATTATTAAAAATATTCATATCTTTATTTGTCTCTTTTATATTTCAAAAGGTAAAAGTCATTCAATAAAATACTAGCTTTTATATAAATAATTTAATGAATAATAATAAAAATTCTTACTTTCAAACTTTATCTGTAGTTAGATAACTTTTAAATACAATTTTTTTGATTTATATATCATTTGTTTAAGATTTAACAAAATTGAAAGTTAAAAATAAATATAATAGATAGTTTTTCAATAAAAACTTTAAAATTTTGGATATCAGAAATATAATCTAGGTAAAAATTTATCTCAGAAATAAGCCTCTTTCTTTTTTAAATAACTTTATTTTATCAGTTGAATCCAAAAGTGCTTCCGAAGCCATTTTGTATCAAATTATTTTAAAGCTATATTTTAGCTAGATAAGTGTGTACTTAAAGTACTTATGTACAATAAATTGATGTCTTTTCTACATCATAAGATGTGAAAATTTTTTTATTAAAACAATTTATCAAATAAAAACTAAGCATGTTTTGATTGCTCCAATAATTTTAAAAAGGTAATCTACAATAAAAAAAAATAATTTTAGTTGTTTTCAAATTAAAATATACAATGTTTTCAACGATATTATACTTATTGAGAAAACATGAAATCTAAATACAATATAAATGTTTCACAATTCTTCAGAGGCATTCATCAATAGTCGATATTTCTAAATAACGAAAATTTATAAAAAAAAATAACAATATTATCTAGGTCAATAAGCACAACGTCTGCTACAAATGTTAAACAATGTTTTTAAATGTAACATGTTTTTATTCAAATTTTATTATTTAATATTATTAAATATGACGTTGATAACTTACAACCACATTAAACTTTATTTATTTTTTAAATATTAATTTCTATCTATTTCCTTTATAAAGATATAAATGTATTAACAATATTATTAAGAAAAGACGTACATCTGTATTAATGATATAATTTATTCTCTATTATAATAATAAACAAATGATTAGTAGAATTGTTTAAAATATCATGATAAAAATATGTTTTAAAGTAATTATATTTTCTAAATTAACACATAATATCATAAAATGAGAAAGCAAAATATAAATTGTTCAGGTTATATACAATATGAACAACACTTTTAATAATTATGTTACTTTCATTAAAGTTACAATTTAGTATAATGTACCTATTTAAATGTTACACAATAATAGGTGAGTAATTATTTGTTAAAAGATATATATCAATTTTGATAATATAGTAACATTAATACTTTATATTTTTGTAAAAAAATGTTTTAAAGAATAAATTAAATGTAATGATATACATTTAGATATTCGTAGAATGCAATATATTTTTGTAGATAAAAAAAATGCTCTTTTTACTTACTTTATTATCTCAATTTCTTCCAAAGAATAAAAATAAATCTTTATATTTGTATTTTTCTTTTCGACATAAATTTATCAACATGTAAAATTATTTTATTTTATGCAAAAATGTTAATTTATATTTTAAAATATTTGAATAATTTGTAAATATTAATGTAAAATAAAAACAATCATTACTAGAAAATCAATCATTTATTATCAAAATTTTAACAATGATAAGTTTACATCACTATTAAACGAGTATTTTATTTATCATATTAACACTTTTTAACATCATAATTGTAAAAATTTATAAACTTTAAATTTTGTTTTTGTATACAATTTTGTTATGTAATTAAAAAAATTAAATTAAAAAAAAAATATTTTAATTTTTTCAAAACAATTGCTTCAATTTCTATGAATACTATTAAAAAAATAATTAACTTAATAACATTCTTTAGAACATTCCTTTCATATGATAATAATTTACTTCTATTTCTTTTAATATATTTACTATAAACCAAAATTAATATGTACTTTAAAATCATAATTAACTTTGTTTCTTTATGTTTTCATTAAAAACATAATCTTTTTAATATGGTTTGTGTAATAATTACTTTTAATTGGTTAGAGAACTTTTATCAACAATGATAATTCTATATATTATTAATTCAACGTGTTTTACAACTAATTTTTTCTTGTTTACTTTTCTTTAAAATAATAATAAAAATACAATATATTTCTTATTTTAAAAAGTACAACTTAAAAAATTTTTACTATCAAATTAATTATATATTATCAGTTTTTATCATATATGTATATATATATATAAATATATAAATTGTAACTTACAAATCATATTTTGTTCTATACCAAAAACTTTATTATTAATTGAAGGAGAAACATCCTTAATTTTTTATAAAAATTATTTTGTTATCAAAAATTTTACAACTTTGTTATATTGTAGTTACATATGTTATAAAAGATTTTAACTTAAAAAAAAACTATTCTTTCATATTATTATGTGTGAAAGTGTATGCTTTATATTTTGACATAACATATCTTATATTAGTTTATTAATTAAAATACTTATATAAATTTAAAAATATATAATTTTATTTCGAAAGTTTTATAATAATATTAACTGTAAGTGTAACACATATTTTTTTTTCTTTTAGTGATTATATATTTTATCTATAAAGTAATGATATAATGATAACAAATAATAAATTTTCTAAAGGTTACAATATATCAAGTGATTATTCAATATTTGATAAAGAAGGGAATAAAAAAATAATAGATGAAAAAAAGATGGAAGTAAATTTTTTAAAAGTTGGTAATTTATTAGATACTTCAGAAAAAAATGAAAAAGAAGAAAAAAAAGTTTTTAAATTACAAACAGCCTTGTGTTCTATATGTAACGAAGAATCCAGTGGGATTCATTTTGGTGCAGAATCATGTGGTTCTTGTTCAGCTTTCTTTAGGCGAAGTATTGTCATGGGAAAAATTTATTCATGTCAAGCTATTTATTGCAAAACAGAAAATAAATGGAAAAAATGTAAAGCTTGTCGGTTAAAAAAATGTTTTGAAATGGGCATGGTAAAGTCAGGTAATTTGATGATCTTTTATTATTTGTTTATATATTAATATAATTTTAGCTGTACAAAATAAAAGAGATGCTATTGGAAAACAAAGTAAACAGGGAGTTTTGGCTAAGTCTATTATGAAAAATTCATCATCACCTTTAAATAAATTAAATTTTCCATCTTTTAGAACAATTATAAACATAAATTTTACACCAGATGTTTTTCAATACCAACCATTTTATTGTTTAAATTCTGAAGAGAAATCGGAAAATGTTCTTGAAGAGATTTTTGAAAAATATCAAACTTTAAATAAAGAAAGAAAGTTGTTATATTCAGATAGAAATTCAATTGACTTATTTAATGATGATTTGAAGTTTGAACCTACAGAATTAAAGGATTTTAGTGAATGTATATTCTTAATATGGAGAATTGAACCTCGTTTACTCATCAAATTTATTTCTTCAAATAAATTTTTAAATTGTTTATGCTCTGAAGAAAAGTTAAAAATTTATAAACATTTTATTCCACATTTCCAAGCATTAGAAGAACCATACTTAACATGGATTAACGGAGGACTTGATTTAAACTGGTGGATGATGCCAAATAAAACATATATTGATATGAATAAAGCTGATGAATATTTTTCAAATGAAAAAGTACTAACTAATTTAAAATTAGATAAGGAAACTACTGTTAAGTTGTTTGTTCCTTCATTTAAGAATGCATTAGAACTTGTTGCAAAAGTTATGGCAACAAATAATATTAATGAATATGAAATGATTTTTTTAATTGCTTTGATACTATTCGATACAACAATTTCTGATATTAAAAAAGAAACGATCTCATTACTCGAAAAACTTAAAGATCAAGCATTTAAGGATATTTATTTTTATGAAAAATATCATAATAATTGTAGTCAGGCAGATGTTCGGATAGGTAATATTATTATGATATTGAGTGGTGTTAAAATACATGCTAAAACAGTAACTGAAAATTTACATCTTTTAAGAACATTTTCAATTTTACCTAAAGAAAAATTATTTGATATGAATTCTTTCGTTTAATAAATAATTATTATTATTATATTTACTGTTGCAAAAATATTTTTATCAAATAAAAGTTTCTTTTAATATAATATTATTTATCTCCTTTGTATAAAAAACTGTTTATTAAATAGAAATAAAGTATTGATAGAAAATTAATATATACAAAATTATAATATGAATACTAACAAAAATTAGTTTGTTATATAATAACATATAACATTTTTTTTTTGTTTTTTCTTTATGATAATAATACGTTTATTTTTAATCAGTATTAAAAGCCACATATAAAACATTAATAAAAAAATAACCACTGGTTCCCATCATTCCATGCTTATATTAATTTAACAGATTGCCAGGCTTTTAATATCATACATTCACTCTTAGTTAAATTCCTTTAATAAGATAGTAAATCAATTGCATAAAATTATAAGTTACAAATGTTTTAGTCTATATAAATTTTTATTTTATAATTTGATGTTTAAATTCAAGATTTTACACTCATTTACAAATATGTATGACAAATAAAAAAATTTCTTGTAGATGCAATTTTTTAATTTAATACATATAGCATTATTTCCTTTATAAGATGATTCACACTAACTATGTTTATAAATGTTAATCATTATCAGGAGAAAGTTTTTATAAGTCGACGTATTATCATTTATATTTCACATATAGAATAGTATTATATAATTATTTTTTATTATATATATGTATTTATTCTATAATTAGTAATATTTATAATTTCATTACTAAACATTGACAACCACCTCCAGATTTCATGAATTCACTCATGTCAACTTCCTTAACTTTAAAACCTTGTTCATTTAACTTTTTTTTAGTACTTTCTTTAATTCCAATAGGCGAAATAATAGTTTTTCTTATGCATATAGCATTACAGACAAATGCTAAAGCTTCATCATCATCAATTTCAATTGAATTTGGAAGTTTTTCTCTTATCTATAATTTATTATAATCTAGACATATTTTTTTACTTACCTTATCTTGTGATGCTTTTGAGAATGCTGGTGGATACCATAGACAACCTGTATCAGAGTATGGCGACATACATGTATCCATATGATAAAATTTAGGATGAACAAGTTCACAAATTACAATTTCAAATTCATCATTTCCCATATTTTTAATTTTTTCATAAACCTTTTTGTCAGTCCTTTGTCCATAACCAGCCCATAATGTCTTATAATCAGAAAAAAATGCATCTCCACCGCCTTCAAAACATTCTTCATATTTATCACCATATATTTCAAAATTATTGTCTTTAAACCATTTGCGAAAATGTTTCTCTTCCCCAGCTCTTTGTGGATATCGAAATTTTGCTAAATAAACTTTATTTTTATAGACAAGACCACTGTTACATGTAAAGACCATGTCAGGAAGCCCATTAACTTGATCTAATACTAAGACCTTAAATATATATGTATAAAAAAGTTATCAATATATACATACCTCTACACCTTCCTTCTCAATGACATTTTTTAGTTCTATCCACTGGGTCATAGCTTTTTCTCTATCTACAACACCTCCCATCCATGGATTTATATTGTATTCAACACAAAAGTGTGTTGGAGGCACCATTAGAACTCTATTAATAAGGGATCCGACACTTTTCATCTTAAAACAGCTTTGGTAATTTATAATACTTGTGTAAAAGGCAAAATTTTTTTTGATTATATAGGCTTTCCTATCAATACATGTTTGTTATCATAATACCAAAAATGATAAGAAAAACCAAAATATGACTACTAAAGTTCGGTAAACAATTAAGTTAATTTTTGATTGCTTATTAATCACTTATTAAAATGATATTATGCTTTTTAAAATAAATAAAAAAGCAAAAAAATATCACATGTTTATATTAAAACTTTTAAAATAAAATCATTATAATCAATCTTAAAAGTTTTTTATATAAAATTTTTGTCATAAAATTCTTCTTGATAATATACGATAATATTTAGATTAATAAAATTTAAGTAAAATAAATTTTAATGTATTCAGAGAGTGATACGAATAGGAACGAAAAAGTTTACCATTATTTTGAAGATTATATATAATATTTAAAATATTAAAAAATGTAATTAGGTAATAATTTAATTTAAAATTTTTTAACATTAATTCATGTCATAATAACTGATATAAAAATATATATATATTTTTACTTAAAAATTATTATAAATAATTTATTATTCTGTTAATCTTGATCACAAGAGAAATAAACATAGTTTATATTTGCCTTTGTATGGTTGAGTTATTTCAAATACAGCATTATAAAATAAATTAATCTACTTTTTTCTCATGATTTATAATAAGTAAATGAACATTGGGATAGCATATATAAATATATAGTTGAATGATGCTATCATATTAACTTTTATTAATCTTCATCCCATGTTTTATTATTACTTTTCAATTCTCAAGACAAGTAAAGTTTACTTTCCCAAATTAATGTTGTATTATTATATAGTGTTTGTTACCAACTTTGTTGATGTACTTAAGAGGCCTCCTTCTGTGACGGCAAACTAATCAAGACATTTAACTAATCAACCCGATTGGACCAATATTGTGAATGTGTCGATCTGTAAACAGTTGTTAAAAATTTGCGAACAGTTCAGCTTACAATATATACCTTAGATGACATTGATAAAGCATTTATGTTTGTAAAGATATGTTCATTTAATCGGTGGTTGGAATGAAGTCTGATAAAGTTATTATGAGCAAAATGACGGTAGTCCGATGACTTTTAAAAATGACAGTCTTATATTACTCAAATATAGGCAAAGTAATGAAAGAAGATAGTATGATAGATGCTTCTTTTGTTGTACCTTTGTTATCTGTATTATTATTTTCTGAAAAAAGTCAAGACAGCCACACGACATGATTGACGTTATTTGTATGCTAAGAAAGCAGTTAACTGTAAAGAAGTAGATTTAAAGACTTTAACATATTTAACTTTCTCTTTTCATAAACTATCGCTGGACAGTTAATGTTTTTATAATGATCTAGCTAATCTTTCTTCATTCACATCACAAATCGTTGATTGATATTATTTGTTTTTTATCACATTTAAGAAATGTTCATTTTCATGTCTTATAAATAAATAAACAACGCATAAAAATCAATAGAATTGGATAAAGCTGGCATTTCAAATGATTCATTTTAAATTCAATATAATAGAATTTACAAAATTACAATATCAAAAAAGATGTATTTCGATTATTTTATATTCATTTATTTTAGTTTGTAAAATTATCAATTTTTTTTTAAATTAAAATCAAAATTTCACTCTTATAAATACAAAATAAATACATTTATTTAAAATGTAATCTATTAAATATATAATTTTATATATTAATATTATTTTGAAAGATCATCTCTTAGTTCTCAACTAATTTAATTTCACATTCTAGTAAATAAAAGGAATATTATATTTAAAAAAAATGTTTTAAATTATAAAATTCTTTTTATTTTCACATTCTTAGATATATGTCATTTAGTATGTAGTTTAAAGCGGCGTTGTTAAAATTAAAATCGTTAAAATCCATAAATATGACATTAGAATATTGTATTTAATGATAATTTAAGTTGGTGATTTCATACGCAAAATTCATATCATTTCAATGGATTGTATAAATGTGCCATAGCTAAAAACGCAATCATTAAGATATAACTCTACAGCTGTTAAAGCTAAAATTGATGATCATTCTTATCTCATTTCACAATTGATGATCCTAGCTAACCTAAAGGCCGTGCCACAAGGTACCAGTTTGCTTGGTAACAAGATAAAGTAAATTCCTCAATGAGGAGGCTTGAAACATATTAAATTTATCCCTCATATTCTTGAGCAATATCCTGTCATCATCGGTTATGGGATTTTGATCGAAATCACATTTTGCCCTTCTGTAATTGATCTATTTCATATATCATATTTATATATTATTAGAAAAAAAAAATCAGTTATGTTAATTTCTATTTCACATTATGTGGGTTGATTAACGCGTGTGATTTATAATACTGTATATATGAAATTATTCAAAAGTGTTTGCTATAAATGTTTGACTAGCATAAGCTTTTCTTATTTCTTTAAGCTTCGAAATTTAATATTATAATAAGAGGAAAATTTATTTTAATAAATCAATGCATGAAGTAGTTTAATAAAAATTTAATATATAAAAATTTATTTTTAAAAATAATAACGTAAGTTATTTTAATATCAAGTAATTTATTTAAAACATAAAATTACTTCTCTTATTTATTAAGATCAAGCTTTAGAATTATTGATATCATAAATATAATTTATATTATTTCTAACTTAACATATGCTTATTCTTTGAATTTTAAAAATGCTAATATTAATTCATGATCAACAAAATAATTAAATAGATTTATAATTAAAAATAATATTTTTGTCCTACTTTATTATTTTTATTATTATTATATATTTTGGACTATGTAAATATATCAAAATCAAAATTATTCTTTAAATTTCATTAAACATTAAATAATATTTAAGTATTTATATAAATTTAATCAATACATGATTTTATTGTTTCTTTTAGTGTAAATGATCATTTTTTACATTATGGCATAGTCTGTCATGAAAAAAGTAATAAAAATAAATACCGACATAAAACCTTTTTAAAATTTCTTCACACACTATTATATAGTAGCCATAAAATTTATAATAAATTAACACATCATTTTCAAATATTCATTCACTTTTATTTAATTCAATCCTTCTTTAATTATCAAAATCATTATTTTCCGTATTTAAATATATACCAATATCATCTTATTTTCAAACATATCTCATAACCCTAGATCAGTAACCTCTAACATCTTGACAGTTACTACAATTTGTTTGATAAACCAGTATATTCTGGTACACCCATTACGTTAAAGTGTAAATGCTACTTATGAAGTTCGTTTTCTCTGTGGTCCCCATCTTTTCCTCTATTTCATTTTCATTTCATTGTCGTTATTCCTAGTTACTCTTGTATATTTAAATAAACGGCCATTCTTTGTCTTGGTGGCAAAGGTCGTGATGTGTAGGAAAAATTAGTTTGTTGGGGTTTTCTCATAAGCATTAATACATACATACATACCAAAGTAATTTTACCAATTATCCGTTATTAGAGTAAGTAATAAAATCACATTCATTATTTGATGCCGAATTGTAATACTGATTCCTTGAGAAACAATTTTCTTATTTTCGATAACAACATAAAGGCGGATGGATTAGATTTAGATGGAAGGAATGATTCTTCAGCATGCTATATATCATATACATTCTTAATTCTTGTCTTATTCTAGCCGCCACCAGATTATTTCTTCTTTTTAACTTACTGATATACTGTTCTGGCAATAACTTGAGTCTTTTATCTTATCCTAGCAGTTGCGCCTAAGTTTTGTAAAGTAATCAAGAGATCATAGGAAAGCAAGATATTCTTTTTTAATTGAATATCTGGCCAAAAGGTTTTATAATAAAAGTCTGCCCAATCAAATGAGTATAGTAAAATATTAAGTCACTGCCTATGATCAAACATTTCCCATTGCCATACATCATTTACAACCTTCTGTTCCTTTTTAATAGTATCTGGCAATATAACAACCATCATTTTTATATAGCTTGATTACTTATCATATAAAATCAAATAAAATATAACCTATCTAAATTTTTGTTTTAGTTCTCAAATTCTTTATATATATATTATATATAATAAAATTCCCATGCTTGTATTAATTTATTGACAGTCGGAAGTACTTCAATATTAGTTCTCTCCCCCACGTAATTTATTTCTCAATTTTTGCGCATTTCGATATTTGAATGGTGCGTGTCATGACAATATGCTTGAGCGTAATATATTTTCACTTTTAACTTTTACCTTTTTATCACTACAAATTTAAGAAAATTTGTACTTATGAAGAACAAATATTTATTATTACCAAAAATCTTTCTCTATAAGCTTATAACCATTAAAAATAATTTTAATAAATAATCTCTAACTGTTATTTAAAATATTTTAAATAGTTTAAAAAATATTTTTCATGATGGCCAAGCTTTTCCGCTACCGTATGCTTCTTTATAAATATCTTCATGCGTGAGTGACAAGCTGACAAGCAGCAGTCTTGTTTCATTTGGCGAATGGACTAGTCACGCCTAACAAGCTATAGTAGGCGTGTGTCAAGATGAAGTCACAAAACAAAGTAAAAGCTGACGCATCCCTTGTGATGCGATTTTAGTAAACTCTTCACTCACTAAAAAGTGCTTCTTTGACCGCACCTCTTCCTGACCCATGTTTCATGAAGTTTAGGAAAGATCATTTTATTCTTCACTTCTTGTGTACTTGTCAAAAGATGTTTTTATTAATTTTAGCTTCTTGATTATTATCATAACATTCTTATATACTATTATCAATATTATATAAAGAAAGGGTTTTAACACAGTGATATTTATAAAATCATTATTTTATTCCAAAAAATTGTATACATTGTTCATAATAATGTATTTTAAAGCATATTATCTATAGATCATTTAATTATGTATACATATTTGAATACATTATTTAATATTAAAAAAGTTATCAAATAAATTTGTGATATTGCCAAAGCGATTTACAAAATCACTTGAATAAAAGTCAAAAGGCGTGATTACTTTGTTTGCCTAACAAGTTCCCATTCAATATAAATTCATTCAATCTTTTTATTTACTTGTTATATGCTAAGGCGCGTCTTAACTTGTGAAATTTGATATATCTTTAACTTTTATGACCTTTTAGATAGCTATCCTCATTACTCTAGTTACCATACAATTACAAATCTTAAAATATTGAAAATATATTTTATTATTCAAAAAACATGCCTGGAAATGATGATTGTTGCTATGCATGTAACGAATGTACAAGATCTTTCCCGAGTCTTGATCTGTTAGAAAGTCACATTCAACAACAACATCATGCAGAAAATGCTTCTAAAGATAACAGTGACTTAACATTAGAACAAATGGTAAGTACGACTTCTAGCATGTGAATTTAATTTTTTTTTTGTTTATCATTTTAACATTATCATATTATAATATCATCTTTTTTTTTATAGGATACATCACTTGTAAATCTAATGGAAAATCAATCAACAAATTCCCCAAGTAGCTCAGAATCATCAGAAGAACAAAATGAAAACGGAATACAAAAGAATAATACATATACTTGTAGATTTTGCCCAAAAGTTTTTCAAGATCGTGGACAATTAAATATTCACTATACTCACACACATCGTGATAAACCACAGTATGTTTGTGAAACATGCCACATGGTATTTGGAGTTAAAAGAGAATTGAGCACTCATATGAGAATTCATTCTGGGGAACAACCACATAAATGCACGCAGTGTGGAAAAGAGTTTGGTACAAGACAATTATTAAAAAAGCATTGGATGTGGCACACTGGAGAACGTTCACACGTATGTCCACATTGTAAAAAAGCATTTTTTCAAGTAAGTAATAAAAAATTGTAAATATTTTAATTAACCTATAAATTATAGAAAGGTCATCTTACACAACATCTTATGATTCATGCCGGAGGCCGCCCACATCAATGTCAATTATGTCAAAAAACATTCATCTTCAAATTTGATCTCAATCGTCATATGAAGATCCATGCTGAACGAGGTTTTAATTGTCAAAAATGTGGTAGATCATTCCAAAAACAAAGCCAACAAACAGAACATGAATTAAAATGTAAAGGATCAACAAATAGTCCTGTGCAACAATCAAACGGCGGTGGTAAACTAAGGAGTCATACTCCATCAAATAACTCCACAGTAAAAGAATCTATAACAAATTCATTCCGTTTCTCGCAAAGTCCTTTAACACAAAATAATAGTAATAATGTAAACTCATTAAATTTTAATCTTAATAATTTTCTACAATCCGCCGCTGCCAATACAAATAATTTGTCACAACAGACGACGAATAACCCATTAAATTTATCATTACCAACTACAACAAGTCCATTAGATGCTTTATCAAACTTGAAACAAACTATGATGCCAAATCAAAGTAGTATGTTTGCTTCTTTATTACTATCACAACTAGGAGGAACACCACAAAGAAATAACACATTATTGGCAGCTAATTCCATTTCTTGCCCACGCTGTTCTCAAACATTTACTGATACTACTGCTTTAGCGGTGCATTTTGCTTTAAATCATTTAAGCAATAATAATTCATCAACAAATAACATTGAAGAAGTATCTAAATTTACAAACTTAATGGTTGGTTCACCAAGTGCAGTTACACCACTTAATCAAATTAAGTTAGAAGAACATTCTGATTCTTCCTGTGCTTCTTCACCTCAAAAAGCATCACCAGTATCTGATAATTATTCAACCAATTCATCAACAGCATCTGATGCTCAAGATGATACAG
Source organism: Parastrongyloides trichosuri (assembly GCA_000941615.1). Lineage (NCBI taxonomy): Eukaryota > Metazoa > Nematoda > Chromadorea > Rhabditida > Strongyloididae > Parastrongyloides > Parastrongyloides trichosuri. The sequence continues at coordinate 1,098,699 of LM523160.1, forward strand.
ATACATATAGAATAAAATATGAAGATATGCTTTCAAGGTATACAGCACTTCAACAAAAATTTGATAATTTAGTAGAAGCTGTTCAAAATATGAATGGAGAAAATAACTCTTCTTCTGCAAATACAACAATTTCGGCATCTATTCAACCATCTACTTTGGGAATGCTTGATATAACAAAACTTTTTGGTATGCAAGCGGATGCCTAAATTCCTTAAATGTATTGGTCAATGACGGTATTATATATTAAAATTTCATAGATTATTAATATTTATCTTTAAAACAAAATTAATTGCTTTTGTTTGTAATCAATTTTCACTCTTAATTAATCACTGCTACAAGAATTCAAATTGAATACAAATACATGCCAAACTACAGCGTGAAATATTCCCCCAATTAACTTAACAAATAATTACAACAAAAAACTCAATAATTCTCAATATCCACTATTTATAATAATTATATAGGACATAATCAACAGCTTTTAAACGAGTTTAATCTTTTTTTTTTTTCAATTATTTACAATATGTACAGTTTGAAAGTTTAAATTATTATGTATATATTGACTAACATATTGTACATGATCACACATGTGTTCAAATCAAAATTATATTCAATATATTTTATCATTACTTCATTTTTTTTTCCTTAAATTTTTATTTACTTTTTATATTTAAACTTTTACTCTCTCTTTCTCGGTCCATGTTATTATTCGCAATATAATATTTATTGTTAAGGAATATAAAAATCGTTAATATAAATCAATTGCGAATGAGAGCACTTTTAACATTTTATTGTTCATTTTTATATTTTGAGAGTTAAATTTGATTGATTATTTAATATATTATTATTATTATTAGAATAATTCTCATGATTTACACTAACATATGCCATAAAACTTTTTAAATAAAATCTTTTATCTTTTTTAAATATTTAGAGTTTTATTAGTTGGATGTATGTTAAGCCAATGGCAAACAGAATCATACGATAGTATATATATATATATCTTTTTCTTGACATTCTTCTCATTACAATTAATTGTCTTTTTAACTTCTTTTTATAATATATATCAGCACCAGAAAAAATCTGGCCACGAAATTTATATAGCACCACGCTGTGATTACACTCTCATTTGACATAACTAAGTTTGCAATCTATATAGATTCATCAAGTGAATGCATACTGAAGTTGAATAGAAAGCATATAATGAAATATAATGTAACAACAGCGTGCAAATAAAAGGTGATGTTAAAGAGAAGAAAGCAAAGAGTCAAAAGGTTAAGGTAATGAGACGATTAGAAGTTTGAGGTATGTGACATGCAATCAGATATTTAAAATATATATACATATTTACTTGATTTTATACTTGCTTCACTTTCTATTTTGCTTATGAGAGTGATTTATGAATAAGTGGGATAATAAGAAGAAAAATTTGATGTGGATGAAGATAAATTTGTTAAATTTTGTATGTACCTCAAGTATACAAATATAAAAATGTGGCGAGTTGATGTTTTATGCAATATATTTTTTCATTGTCATGGCAAAGCACTTCTTAAGAAATTTGATTTCTCTTAACTAGTATAAGTTATATATGAATAAACAAATTTTTTGAAATGTTAAAGACAAGCCATTGTCATGATAATCATAAAACGACAACTGTTTTTTTTTTCAAATTATTTTTAGTTTATAATATCAACATGCACATTCTTACGATCCTTCTTCAACGATGAATAATATAAATAGTAATTTAATCTGACCAGAGATAAAGATTTGTTATTATCGTATTCAATAAACTATTTACTTTCTTACAATATTATTATCTTCATCAGTATATAAGTTATGATATATTTATGCATATGAAAAGCAAGCAAACTCTTGACTACTATTTCAACAACTTTTATTTTCTTTTTATCGGATAATCTTTTTGACGCACCAATAATAAGCTTATAACTTCACCTTATTTGACTTCAAAATATACAATACCTATAATGTAAGTATACTTCTGAAAAGTGTTTGTTTTATATAGTAAGCTTTTTATTAATTAATAAAATATTATTTACAAATCAAGAAATAATTTTAATATCAAAATTAATAAAATTCTTAAGAAAGACATGTTTAACTACTTGAAATAAAACATGCCACCAGATTAAATTGTCAATTAAACTATAAAAGCAATAAATATATAAAGTCTGTTCAATTACTTTAAATCCAACTTTTGTGATTGATGACATAAAAACTGCAGTTTATTTTATCGGTAATTTAATGAATTGCTCATTATTTATAAATGATCAAAAAAGAAGTTATTATTAAGAAATAAATTTATATGCAACTGTTCTTATTCCATTACATTTTAAGATTTATGAAATTTATAATTGTATTTTATTCCAAAAATGTTTTTTCATCAACCTCATGTGTTCATAAAAAACACTTCTAATATTATAAAATTTTTTGTTATAAATATTTTTTTTTTGATATATTTATAACAGTTAACTATTTTTTTAACACTTAAAGATAAGATGTTTGACTTTCATGAAAGAATACATGTAAAGATTCTTAATTTCTCAAAATTTCGTCAAAATATTTATCAACTTTTAAAGTGTAAAAAAATTTGTAATTGTGATAAAAAGAATAAAAAAACATATTTATAAAGTTAAGTTAATTCACTCTATGTAATGATTATCAAAATTGCGTTAGTCTTTAAGATATATATTCTCATATATTTTATCATTAACAATAGTTAAGATTGTAAATAGATAATTTAAAGAGAAATAAACATTTAATGAATAATTTTAAATAAACACTAAAGATTTACTCTAGGTGCCTTTCATGAAATATATAATCCGGCAATATTATAACACATGTTTCTTATCAACATGAATCAAAATTCGTGAAATAAACAAACTAAGCTTTCTTCATTTTTCAATTCCATATGGACACTAAACAAAATGTATGCACGATTAAATAATTTCAAACAGCAGTTCTAATATTTTGTGCTTTATTTAAAGTCAGTTTAACGAAATAAACAAAAAGAGACAACTTAAGTAAGATAATACATCTTGTAATTGAGGAACAACAAAAGACTTTCTTTCACATAATATCGGCATGAAAGGAAATTTTAGGAGATCATGATTTCAGTAAACATTGTTGAACCTTCATTTAGCAAAGCGGAATTTTTAAAGACTTAATAGGAGTACAAAAACAGACAAAAGAAAAGTATAAACTTCCGTTTAAGGATTATAAGTGTAGTTAAACAATTCTTGACTTGTCAGTATATTTGACTAAAAGGATAATGATTTCATAAAGACATTATTACTACTAAACCGACAAACATTAATAACAATAATAGTTTGTTTAGAATCATTAAATCAAATTTAAAAAAAATATTAAAACTTTTTCTTGATCTTGTAAAGTGTACTCTATATCTTTTCGCCAAACAAAATAATCATCTTGACATTTATTTTAACTTTTTTTTTTTTTAAAATAAACTAATTTCTTTTCACAATGGAAAAGATAATGAACGATGTATTTTATATTTCAATAAAACATTTTGATTTAGTCTTATATCTTATTACTTTTATAAAAACATATTTGCCTTTATTTTAGTTATCATTTGATATTCTCAATCTTCACTGTCATATTTATACCATTGTTAAAACAAAGTCTTAAAAAGCTTCTTTATTTAAAAATGTATTTGAATGGGTACCTAATAAAAGTTACCTTTATAATTGTCGCGAAATTCCATTGCATTAAGTAAACTGATCAAAACCCGGACACCACCATATTACTATGTAAATAATCATAGGTACTGGTCACTAACAGTTGTTATCTTAAACAGTTTGGTACTTTACTTTTAAAGAAGTTAAATGTTGTGTCACTAAGTACTTAGGAAGGAGTTTAAATGAATGATACAAATGAGTTAAGGGTTATAATAATTATAAAGTTAAATTTTAAAAAATTTATAAAACATGTTAAAATTTGTATGAATAATTGAAAATTGAATAAAATTTTATAATATACAAAAAACAAAAATATCAAATTTCTTATTAAATTCCTTTTAGAGTAAAAATGTAATAAAAATTTAATTCAAGCACTTGAATTTTCTTTTTTCTTATTATTATGTTTATGTAGATTTAATGAAGCAATTGAACCTATTATATTATAATGACAAAATTGCTGCTCAATATTTGCGTTAACTGATACCCTTTTGCTTCTGTTATCATCAAATGAATAATATCTAAAAAAAATTATACATTTATAATTAATAACTAAATTAACCTTTTTCTCTCAAATTTCTTGTTTTGATGTATTAACTCAATAATATCTATTTCTTCATTTTTAATAATTTCCTCATTCTTAGAATTGCTTTTCTTTTCAACTGGTGAAATTATATTATGGGCATTTTCATTACCCACGCAAACTGCAACGAGATTATTTTTGATGTTGGCAGTAAATGAATTATTAAGAAAAGAATTGTTAATATTTAAAGATTCATTTTCGATGTTAATTTTTAAGCATGGAAAAAATATAGAAATAATTTTTTTTAATGTTTTTCGAACTTCATTTTTAATAACAACATCATTAATTGAATATATAATTAACCTTACAGCACTAGCTAATACAGGTAAAACGCTTGATATATCTGAAGCAACTGTATAAAAGCCAGGAAGAGATTTTAATGATTCAACATTAATGTATTCCCAAAAAGCTACAACAACGTCAATTATATTTGCCCAAAGATAACAAGATACAACCATTATTAATGATCTCGTCATGGCACGAATTCTAAGACGATGTGATAACAAGTCAATACTAAAAAATTATTTTTTAATTATTTTTCTTATTAAAACAATAATACCTTTGTGATGAAGTATAATCAACTGTAAGCATTTTTTTCAAATTTTCTTCTTCAAAATGCTTGCGTAAATGATAAATAATACTAAGGTTACAAAATGTCAAAATAAAAAATGGACCAAAAATCGTTGCTATTCTTCTAATCCAAAATCTCCAATACACACTATATATTTCATTTTGACTCAAATTACTCAATGCTACAGACCAACCTGAAAACCCTATGCATTTTTTATCATGTCTAATATCAATTTCAAAATATATTGTTCCACGAAATAAAATCCCCAGGAAAATACAAAGGCAAACTATTAATTTCTTGTATTTATGCATTCGTTTTAAAAAATACTTCCATCTAAAAATAAACAATTTATAATTAAAAATTTATCTTACTGTGAATTTGATTTTGTTTGAAGATATCTTTCAAATGTTGCGGCAATTAAAATAAAGCTACCTGATGATAATGTTATATTGGAAACAGTAAATGATTCTTTAAGCCAATTATGCCAAAAAACGAATAAAGGATAATTTTTAAAATACTCTGCATATATTTGAATACTCATAATATCAATATATGAAACAGCAACACATATATCCAAAACACTTAAAGTTGTTAAATATGTTAAATCTCTCTGTTTCAATTTTTTTGAAATCATAAAAGTTATGAATAACAACAAATTTTCTACTGCACTTATTATAGCAATTATCGTTCCAATAATTCCAACAAAGATAAATTTAAATTCCTATAATATTAATATAGAAAAAAATATATATATTTTTTTATTGCATACCAAAAATGGTAATCCAAGAAATTGACAATCGGCCATATTTAATCTTTATAAAATTAAAAATATCTTTACATTTAAAAATTTTTAGCTTTATAATAGATAAAATACATCCATAAAAGTTTTCTATAAATTAAATTTTCATTTGTTGTTAAGTATTACATTTATATTAAAATAATATATTAATGTAATTTAAAAAGTTAAAAATTCTTTTTAACAAGAAAAGGGAATTATATAGTATGAATTTTAAATTGTACCTAAAAAGTTCGTGTAACTTAATTCAAAAATATTATAAAAAAAATAATATGAATATTTTTAAAATGACGCATTATATAATACGTTTATTTATTACAGTTTAGTTTAATTGTCATTATTATCTGGAATATATTAACATTAACTTTATGAACAATTATCAAATGAAAAATATTTTTTAAAAAGTAAGGGCTAATATATGTCTATATATATGTAAGTTTTCTTTAATATTTTTTTTATAATTGTGCTATAAAAATAAAATAGTAATTTATAATGGTACAATAAAAATCAACGTATTTTTTTACAATTGAATTCATTAAAAATCTCATTTAAATAAAAATTATACCTTATTCTATATTTATATCTCATTTAAAAAACAAACACAACCAATATAATATAAATATCTGCTTAACCATTTTATCTTTTCTCCAGTAAATACTTATTTTAGCAGTATTTTATATTATGTCTAAAATATTAACGTAAATTCTAATAAAATATTTAAATGTTTATAACGACTATATTATATTCGTTTATTGTCATGTAATGTTAAAACTATTTTTTAAATACAACAAAAAAAAAGCTTTTTGCTTTAATTATAATTTTATCAAAACTGTTTTCATCGGGATTATTCTTAAAATTATATTTTATGCAAAATTATAAACATAAAGTTAATAATTCATTAAGACTATAATGTAAAATTAAAAAAAAAAAGGCTACTATACCGAAAAAATAGTTTCCTGCTGATATTTACAAGCTTATAACTACACATACATTAGAACATTAATTTTTTAATGTCAGAAATTTAATTTGTTTTTCTAGACTTAAAATCATAATGTAAAGTGGAATATAAAGAAAACTATTGTGTTACTAGTTAATCAAAAAAAATTATTTTTAAGATTAATATAAAATGTAACTCTGAGAAACTCTTCAATTGATAAATTTTATTTTTTAGAAAACAATTTATAATGACACGTAATATTTGTAAATTGCTATATATTTATTAAACAATAATTTATAAATATTGTCTAAATTAGTTTTTTAAATGATTATAGCGGATATTAAAAATAACAATAAAATATAAATTTAAGTTATGCATTAAGAGAAATCATTTCACATAAAATTACATATCTTTTAAAAGTCAAACACTTTATGTTATTTTAAACAGGAATTGGAGCATGTTCATAAAAGTCTTTTTCCATCCATTCATCATCTTCATGTCCGTCATCTGAATCGAGCTAAAATTAAAAAAAATATTATTTTTATAGTTTATTTTTTAATAATTTTTTTTTACTTACCGCATTGAGTTCACTATTAGTATAAATACGAGGTAAAATAAAAACTCTAATCAAAATAAAAATAATCAATATGAATGGAAAAAGTAAAGATAAGTAAATCTTGATAAGGATAATGAATATTAAACATGCAATTTGAATAAGTGTATAATAATGCATTCGTCTTAATCGAACCTGCTCAGTGAATGAAGTAGCAGGATGATTTTTTTGAAGAATAAACATTAATTTAATTCTTTGTACTAATTGTATACCAGAAAGATTCATAACACCCAAATAAATAAAAATACCAAATAAACATGCCAAAGGTAGTCTAAGATATTTTCCAATTAAAGTAATAGAACCAATGAGTAAACTGACGCCAATAGTCGTAATTCTATTTTCAATTACATAATCAACTTCTTGTTTAGCTCCAGGAAGTGCTTTTTTCATAATAGTTAATGAACTACAATGTGCAAGACTTTGAACAGCTGCTGCACACATCCACGGTAAACCAAGAAAAGACATTAATAAACATTGATATGAAATCAATAATAAATCCCAATTTCTACCACCACCTCTTTTTAGACCTCTTTCTTTTTTGTCAAGAAGCAGTTCAGTAATTTCTGTTTCAACGAATATTAATATATAGTTTAACCATGCAACCAAAAAGCCAACAATAAGACTAAAAGGAAGATCGTCCACAGTTGTTTTTGGTATTACAATAATTCCATGCCCACGTGCTGTACTATTTGTATAACCAAATTCATGCTTCATTTCAAGTGTTTTTAAATATGGATCTTTAAAAAATATAAATACAAATACTGATACAATGACAATTGAAAATAAAACTCCAAAATCAGCAAGTGCTTTTCTACCATGGAAACTAAATAAACGACTTGATCTAACTTTGGCAAATGCATATGAAATAGTGAAAACACCAACTGTTACCATTAAAGTTAAAAGAGCTGTATTTGGTTCAAGTTCTGTGTGATCAACACATATTTTTTTAATATGTTCTACAATATCTTCACCTTTTGCAGTATAGTTACGAAAAGCATTAACATCAGGAACTTTCAAAACATTTTGGATTGTTGACACATTTCCACAAATTTGATGTCTATCCATATAGTATGAGAAACTTTTAACAGGATGTTTAGCAAATGTACTTTTAATAAATTTAGAACTTTCAATAAAAAATATAATTGAAATAAGAGTTGCGAAAATTTCTTCAGTAAAACGTGTTACATATTTTAAAAGCCTTGCGCCTCCAAGCCCAACGGAAATTGTCGAGATTATAGACATAAACACACCGGCATAAACACGAATAGAAAGGAAGTCAAGAGAATTACTTTCACAATACGTGTAAAGTGCAGCTTCAAATACCAATACTGGACCGGTAGCACTTACAATTATTAAAGGTTGTGATGAAACAAAACCCCAAATAACACCACAAATGCATTGAGCTAATAATGTTTCCATAACACCCATTTGTCCATTCGTATAATTTCCCATTAAACCGCCAAATGTTATAGCTGGAGCAAAACAAGCAAAAAACATAAATATGATAGAACTGAGGCATTGCAGATTGAGGGCATCAACAAAATCTTCTTTGTAATATTTAAATCTTCCACAAATATCATCCTTGACACCTTGTAATGAAAACAATTTCATTTTTTTTTCATCATTTTCAGTAGGACTATTGTCGGGTAATGTTAAGACACGTTGACCAGTTGGATGAACTTTCTGATTATCAGTGTTATTCAATACATAATTTATGGTACCTTAAAAATTTATTTCCATGTATATATATAATATCTATTTACCTTTACGTTCAGCCATTGTCATTTCAGTTCGTTTATTATTAATGAATTTTTTAATTTCGCTGCTCCATAACAATCTTTTGTTGTCAATCTAAGAATATAATAATAATAATAATGCCTTTAATGAAAAATCTTACTACAATAGGTGGGATAACAATAGCCGAATCCAAAAAACTATCAAGAGCTTCGACAAGATCAAGTTTGTTATAGGTAGCGTATGCAATACGTCTGAATCGCTAAAAAATTTAAAAAATTTATAATTTTATTAATAGTTATAAAATTGATATTTTAGGTAAAATTGTGATATTTATAGATATTGATGTTAAATTTTAAATATTAGTTTTTTTAATAAGAATATATTTATGTAACATTGATGATTCAATGTACAACTTTAAATGTTATGATATGATAAACGAAGTACAAATATCAAAAAATGACACATTAAAATTTATTATATCCTTTATATATCAGGAATTATAAGTATTACATAAACTAAGCCTAATTAACCTAAAGAATCATTATTTAAATTATATATTTATTTTCTAGATAAATAAATTAAAGTAAAAAAAAATTGTTTACCAATTAAAATCAAATTTTTATAGTCATATATAATAACTTAACTTTTTTTCTTAATAAAATGTTTGTATGATGAAACTATTATGGAAACTAGAAAAATATAATATCAGTTGATAAAAACAGTCGATTTTTTAAATAAAGTTGAAAATAATGTTAAAATTTTATCATATTTGTTTATCAAACAACAAACTAAAAATATCATCTTTATTAATATTAATTCAATAGATGAATAATAAAAAAATTTAAAAATAGATTTGATAATTTTAAAAAGTATTGTAGATATTTATTAAAAATACAAATAAATAACTGATAATACTAGTAAATGGTAACGTTCAATGACAAGAAATAAAATATAATTAATCATTATAAAAATAAATTATAAAATATCTAATATTTTTCATTACATAACTATTATATGATTTTTAAAGATACATCATTAACTTTTATAAAATATCACTGCATTAGTTTAAAAATTGAAAATAGATACGTTCTATAGTAGGATAACCTTAATTGGATATATAATTATCCATCAATCAGGTGTAAATATTGATAATTCAAAATAAATTTTTTTTTTCAACTAAATTATATGTTATTTAATTTAATAAAGATATCCTTATTCTTCTTATAGACCCTACCTTTATCTATCTTGTTTATATTAAAAGTTAATGAACAGTAAAAGTAATGTTTTTACATTATTATAGTCACTATTAATAAAAATATTCTAATCATAAAAAGCCTATAAAATTTTTTTGATAAGTACATATTAATTCTTTTCATTTCGCGCATTTATTTATACTATCAACTATTAAAATAGAGTAGGTCTTGTTATATATTTTGTTATGTCTATGTTGACATGTTTAAATAACAGATTTTTAAAAAATCAAATGATGGAGAAATCTGTTAAAACGATTATTTTAATCATATATATTATATGTTTGCGGAAATATTTGAAACATTTTAATAAATGTTTGTTTTTATTTTAATCAAAACATACGGGGTCCGCCATTAATGTAGATAATGCTCTACCTAATTCATGATAACTACCTTCTTGTAATTCAGGTCCAAGTATAACAAAGATAAAACGTAAAGGAACAATTGACTCAGAGTAGTCTTCCAAATGAATAGATTTCTTCATTCGAACCATTACAAAACGAGCTTTTTCCATTGTTGGTATACATCCACAAAGTACATCAACTTTTTCACAATCAATAGGAAGGTGTTTAAAAATATCATCATATTTGTTGAAAAAAGAATTTTTTTTTTCTAATTGTGTTGATGATGTTTTATCAGAAAAAATTTGAAAAACGGATTGACGACGTTTTTGTTTGTTTTCAAAATGTTCATTATTATCATCACCTTCTTCAATTCTACTGATATTAGGATAACTTCTGTTCTCATTTAATTGAGTAGAAGCTCTCCTTATAAGAGTGGCACTTTCATTTGCATGATGATATTTCAATGATGGAAATGAATATTTCGGTTGTATTGATGAATGTATTTGAGAAGTTGATCGGAGTCTTGAAAAACTGTTTGAAAAGTTAACAGACAAAATTGAACTTGCTTGAGTATTACTTCTAGAAGGTTTTCTTCCAACAAACTTTTGATCTAATGACAAAATTTCAGTAATTTTGTCAAGCGCTTCTTCTTTTTCACATTTAAACAATTCTTCAGTAAAAATTGAATTGGTAAGTAAATTGCATAATTCATTAAAATTAGTAACAGTTGAATCAAAATTGAATTCTCCTTTAAGCATAACTCTTCTAAGTCGAATTAAAGAATTAAAATTTAAAAAGGGTACATGAGGTTGACCCCAACGATCATTGATTTCCTCAGCATCTTCTTCATACTTTAGCCAACGGGCTGTTTCTTCCCAAAAACGAGCTTTTTTTTCACTGATTGGATCTTTAAGATCAAAAAGCTCAACTAAAACTTCTTTTTCTTCAACTTCAGGATTTATGTTGTGATAATAATGATTATGATCATAATTATCGTTCTCATTTTCTAATACTTCATTATTAACAAGTGGTTCGATTGCATCATTACCATTATCTCTTAATAATTGATCATGCTCACTAGCATCATGTTCTTTATTATCCTTATTATTATCAATGTCACTACAAATTCCTTCATTATCACTTATATGATGATTTTCGATATCACCTTAAAAAAATTGCAAAAATGTGTAAAAATTTATACTTACCAGCACCCAATTTAAACTTAACATGTTGAACAGGATGACACGTAGATGACTTTCCTTTAATAGCACTTTCTTTTTTTTGTATTTTTAAATCACTTTTTGGTGCTAGAGTATTATCACTTACTGTGCTTTGTAACGGAGATATATCAGAGGAATCACTGCTGTCCATTTCGTTTTCACATTAAATGAATAACTATAAAGAGAAAAGAATATGAGTAATTTGAGAAATAAATAAAGTCAAATGTATATTATCTGGTAGACGTAAATGATATGATTGTAAATGAAAATTTTTAAAATATATTTAAGAATCTCATAAACTAAATTTTATAAAAGTGTCTATCTCTATTGTATTGTTTCGTCTTATTTTAATACACATAAAATCTTGTCATCACTTTTTGATATAAAATAAATTTATAAACATTTCCAATGTTTCAAAATATTGTGGCAAAGAAAATTCTTTAGAAAGTTAAGTATTCATTAAACCATCTTAACACTTTTAAACAAATAGTATGAGCTGAAATTTATAAAATAAAAAACACAAGTTAAAGTGATTAGCAAAACATATCAAACGTTCAATGTCAATATCTAAGATGTGGAAATTAATCACAAAAATAATTTTTTTCTTTTTATAAGGCAGCAAATGCTTAGTCAAAGATACACAAATAATTTCTCATAATAATAAATTCTTCTACAAATGTGAAGAACTTAAGCATTAACAAAACAATCTCGAAAACAAATTTAATAAGATCACAATGTGATTAAAAAGAAAGCATCTTAGTAAAGAAAAGTTACATTGTATCTAATATTTACAATAATTTTAGATAGATTACATATACATTATATAGCGCCATTAATAGGGCGTATCTTAGATTTATACAACAATGCCATCAAATATCTCAATTTACAATAACAAATTAATATAAATATTTTTTATTTATAATTATAGATATTTCAAAACTTTAAGATTTACATGAAACATGTTATATATTTATAAATGTGATGAATAGGATAAAAATAACTTTGTTTTATTTGAATTGTAAAAAATAGGAAAAAAAAAATAAAATAAAGATATTATAGAAAGAATGATACATATTTATACAAAATATTTTCTTTAAAATGAAATAATCGTATATCAAACTACAAAAGAGTATCTTTTAAATAAATGTTCTTTGATAAATTAACAAAATAAAGCTTAACTCGATGATTTAAGGACTTTTAAAAATTATCTATTTTATCAATTTTATATATGTAATAAAGTTTAATGATAACAACTGATAAATAAAATTTATAATTATTAGACTTCCTAGAAAACACATAATAATTAATATACGATTGGAATGTGATCGAATTGGTTTTATATGTCCAACAATTATGTAGTTAATTTTTGTCCTTATATACATTTGCAAAAATTAACCAATTGGAAATATATGTTTCTATAAACATAAGAAATAAAAAAATGATAAATTTCAATTTTGTAAGCTTATAAGTTATTTAGATCATAATGTTGATTAATAACAAATATGATTGCTTACATTGTATCATTTTGTAATCAAATATTTGAACGATTATACTTATAATGAAAAGGCACATTCAATCTTTATGACATTGTTCCTATTTTTATATAATATAATATACGTCAACAGCAAGTGTACCAATTAAAAAAAGACAAAAGGCTCTTTATAACTGTATAAAATTAATAGTTAGAAATTAAGATTGTTATAAGAAATAAAAGTATTCATTCTCTAATTTATAAATATTTGATATAAGATATTTTATATTTTAAAATTGGCAACATAAACATTTTTAAGATGAACGATTGCACAAGTCTTAGTCATAAAATTAAAAAGTACACATAGGATCGATCACATTTTTTGAACGTTTTTTTTTTTAAATTTTATAAAGGATATTTGGTTAAAAGAAATAATGCATTATATATATATTTCAAATTATAATTTAGTCGTATATTTAATTGGATATAAGCAATAAAAAATAATGACATAAGGAAAATTATGTAATAAAAAATTAATTGGTTTTTTATTCCATTGATGCTAAAAGTTTTCTGACAAAAGCGCAAGCACGAGCAGAAGTATTTGCGGATGTTTCTAAGACTTCCTCATGAGAAACAACTACTGATTTGTCTGCATCAGTATTTGCAATATTTGTTATAAGAGAAAATCCAAAGCATTTGATACCGCATTGGCGTGCGACTGTAATCTCATGGCATGTTGACATACCAAGTGCATCAGCACCAACGTTTTTGTAAAGAACAACTTCTGCAGGTGTCTCATATTGTGGTCCGCTAGACATTACATATACACCTTCAGATATGCGTATGTCCAGTTCTTTACCAACTTTAAGAGCAAGTTTTCTTAAATTGTAATCATATGCATCATGCACTGATACAAATGTTGCACCAAAACGTGGGTCTTTAAGACCAACAAGAGGCGAAAATCCAATTAAACCAGGCATAAAAATATGATCTTTGATAATCATTAAATCTCCGTACTCAAAATCTGCATTAATTCCTCCAGCTGCATTTGATACAATTAATGTTTTAACACCAAGTAAATGGAATATACGAATAGGTATTGAACAAAGAGCCATATTCATATCATGTTCATAGGGGTGAAATCTTCCTTGCAAGCAGGCAACATGTTTATCTCCAATTTTACCAAATAATAAATTTCCTTTATGTCCAGGTACCTTTGGTATTGGGAAACCAGGAATTTTTTGATATGGTACTACGATTGGATCTTCAACAATATCACCTATTCCTCCTAGTCCTGAACCACAAATTATACCATATGTTGGTGTGTATGTAAGTTTTGCAACAGATTTTATATAATCAGCCACCTCAACAATGTCGTCATAATTTTTTGGACTACAAAATTTTATTTTATTTATATAATTTAAATTATGCCTACTTACTTCAATTTTCTGTGAAAAAGTGGGTGATCTTTCCATGCTTCTTCTTCAGAAGATTGATTATTTTGTTGTCCATTATAAAATTGTTGTTGTGAAATATTTGAATGGTCTTGAATCTCTGACATATTTCTTTTATTTTAAAATACTAGTTAAAATGTTATATATCTATAAATGGTTTATTAAATAATATTAAAATATTTTATTATAAAAATGTTTTTGGTAGATTTTTATATAAGATAAAAAATTTTATTATTTAACTTATTAATGCAAACAATCTTATAAATATTATATTTATTTAAAACATTATAATTACAATTTTTATTTAATCAAATAAATAGTATAACACAAAATATAAAATTTCTATATTTAAATATTTTAGAAACTTTAAAGCACATGATAATAAACTTAAAAATATAATGAAAAAAGTATCATTTTATATATTTTGAATTAAAATGTTAAACTATTTAAAAAATGGTAACCTTTAAATTAAATATAATAATTGTATTATTTTAACAACTAATGATCACGACGATAAAATTTATAATATGAATATTTTTATGTGAGTTGTTCCGGTAAATGGTTTAACTTAGTTTTATTTAAATTATAATATTAATACCTAAAAATTATTTAAATATCTCCTTCCTAATTACATACATGTGTAAAAAATATATTTTTATAAATGGAAGGTCATTTCTTTTCAGTGAGCAATTTTTGATTCGTAGCTAAAACAAAGTAATACAAACTTTTCCTTAAAAAATTTTTATTATATAACTGTTTCATTTGTCCTAACATTTATGATAAGAAATAAAGAATGATGATAAGCTTGTAGTTTTATAGAAAATTAAAAAAAAACAAGAGAGATAATAAAATATTAATTCATATATTCTTATATAGATAACGTTTTTTATTTTACTATTCATATCTTTTGAGACTATTAACGTATGACTAAAAACAAAACTTTTTATTTCACGTGGTAAAATAGGTTCCAGCTTTCCTATTACAGTATTTGAACTTTAAAGTAATAAGAATGTTTAGAAGATAAAGAAATTAAATAATGATTATTATATCGGTTACAGTTGAAAATCTGATAAAACGATTAAATATATAATATAGTGATGTTTGTATGGTACATAAGTAAATAAATATCTTCCATATTAGTAGTTAAAATTACAAGAAAATTATATTTCTGATTTATGCTCACATAATTTATGATCATTATCATACAAATAAGATTTATTTTATAGCCAAACATACGTATGTCATACGACTTAAAACATGATTATTTATATGTTATCAAAAATAGTATATATATATATTTTGCCATGGTATATTTTTATTCATGGAATATTTTTTAGAATTTAAAAAGAAAACAAAAAGAAATTGTTCATTCTATCATTTAAAAGTAATTTGATCCATCAATTATAAGTTTTTAAATTCGTAATGACATCAAATCTATAACCTTTTTATATGTTTTTTACAAATTAAATTCAAGTTTTTGATTTTTAAGCATATTTTGTTTTGAATATTCTAGAAAGATTAATTAAAAATTAATATAATAGAATCATGTCTTTCGAACAAACGTCAAACTGATTTTTATTCATGCATGAAAACATCTAATCACAACAAAGATTCAAGAAAATAATTTATGCGATTTTGGATATTAAATATGTCACTTTTTACAAACATTTTTGGTAAAAGTTTAGGTATTCAAATTATAGGTGGGTTAGATATCACATGATTATAGAATATTTATGGAAAAAATGCTCCATTACGAATTGCATAATCAGAAACTGGAGAGTACCTTGTAGAGATAGGAAGTTGTCCGGACCGTGAAAGTCCATTTTGCATTCCTTGTTGTTGAAGTATTCCAGCAAATTGATTTAACTGTCCTGGATTAATGTATTGACTTCCTTGATTAGTAAATGTTGGTGCACCCATCTGATTAATACTATTTCCATTTTGCGAACCACTGCAAGAACAATCTAATCCTTCTGCTAGTGATAGTGTATTAGCAAATGTTTCAAAAGGTGTTGAACCTTGTTGCGTTTTTCTTATAGTTTCTTGCATTCTTTTAATTTGTTCCTGTAATTGTTGAATTTGTTGTTGTGCTTGAGTATTTGAATCTACTGGTGCAGGTGAATTTAATGCTGTATTAATTTTTGCAATACATTTGCAATTAAAATCAAAATTAACCACTTAAAATAATAATTAATACTAATTAATTTTTATATAAACATACATGATGGATTTTGTAATGGCATAGACATAATTCCTTGATTTGAATACTAGAATAAAATGATTAATTGAATTGAACATAAATTGGCTTTTAAATTTAATATTTTTTATAAAAAACTTACACCATTTAATTGTTGTTGATAAAAAAGTCCATCTCTTTGTTCCTCTATATCTGGTGAAGAATCATTATTTTCTGATATCTCAGTCGGTTTCTAATAAATTAAAATAATATCAAATGTATGTAAACCTACCGATACTATAAATGAAATTAAAAGAGTAGAACAAAGAAGAAAAGTAATAGTAAGATGACTCATTGTAATTTTTAATAGTAATAAATTTTTAAAGACTATTATTTTATTGTAAAAATAATTTTAAAAATTTTTATGATTTTTAAATTTTTATTAATATGTCCGATATATGAAAAAATGGTCATTATATATCTTTTTAAAATCCGGACATAATACGACCTTAGTAGAGCTTATAAGCTTTAGAGATTTAAAATGTCGGTTAATCCAAATAATAGAGTTTTTATGGAAGAAAACATCTAATAAAAGAAATTTTTGTGCATGAAACTTTGTAAAAACTTATTAATTCATCTAGAAAATGAAGAAAAAAAAATATTAAACTTGGATTTTCATAAAACTGGAATCTATAATATTTTAAACCACAATTTTGATAATTTAACTATTACTTTTTTTTTTGGAAAAGGAATTAGAAAAATTTATTGTTCAATGCACCAGTATAGTTTTTATCTTTACCATATTATATTTTAATCAAAATTTTTATGCGGGGTAACAATTTTTCAATAAATAACAGGCAATTTTAAATTATATCAACTGATAACAGTGACTGTAAACATAATTTTACACTTTTGATGGTATTAAAATTATTTTTAAAATAATAGTTATATGAATGAAACGATAGATAATTTATTTAAATAACTTTTTTTCTTTTACTGTATAAATCCATTTCCTTACCACCTAATTAGTCGTCCATCAATTGTAATGATACATTTTTTTTCAAATTTTATATTGTTTAAGTTTCAATTTGCTAAATAAATTTTTAATAAAGTTTTAATTATCAAAGTAAAAATTGTAAACAAAGTAATAAAAATTTATTTATGTATAAAAGTGATCATTGAAAGTGTAACTTAAAACTTTTCTTTTTATTTAAACTTTATAATAAAAAAAAATTATAATATAATACAAAAAGATCAAATTTTTGCAAATATGATTTTTGTATTTTTAAAAAACATAATAATGTAATTTATAAAAAATATTTATACAAAGTTAAATTATTATATTTAAATTTTTGATAAAAATTCTTATCACGTTTTTAATCTGCTATCTCCATATATAAAATGTTGATCTTTATTAAACGAGAAACCATTAAAATGACGTAGTATCATTTAACAACCTATCTGTAGGCTTTGATGAAAGTATAGTATAATTCTAGAATTATCTTCAAACATGATTTTCTCTCTTGATGTATATTTCAATGTCATAATGATGTAAAGATGACTTAATAATGTGGGTACATTTTAAGTATGATTTAGTCAAAGTACATGAATAATGTTAGTGATGAACATAAATACATTGTTTTAGGTTAACAATGAAATGTATATATTTGTTTCGACTATACCTTTTAAGTTAATTTGTTTTTAATACTGTACTATTTGAAAATTAAAATATAATAAAATAAAATATTGTAACAAATTATATTATTCATTAAAAATTGGAACAAAAAATTGTAAGAGGAAATATAAT
This sequence comes from Parastrongyloides trichosuri, assembly GCA_000941615.1. Lineage (NCBI taxonomy): Eukaryota > Metazoa > Nematoda > Chromadorea > Rhabditida > Strongyloididae > Parastrongyloides > Parastrongyloides trichosuri. The sequence continues at coordinate 1,117,368 of LM523160.1, forward strand.
TTAAAAGAAATTAAGGGATCAAAAAAATCAAAAGTTAACGATGACAATGTGAATTTTATTATCAAAAATATAAAGATATTAAACTGTGTGATGGGAGATGATAATGGGCAGAAAATATGAATTTTATAAAACTACAACAGGTTGAGATCAAGGCTGGTAAAAAACGTATGCAACGCAACGCATACCATATCAAAAGTAAAGATTGATATTCTTTATTGTCTTCTACTAATAAACCACAAGTTAATATACATTTTATTATTAATTAATATATGATTTTAACATTTTCATGTACACCCAAAGGCGTTATAAAATATAAACTAGCTGATATAACTTCGTTACGACAAAAATTTTTATTTAAGGAGTTTCTATATATCTTTTAAAAAATGACAATTATTAAATATTTGTAAAATTTTTTAGTACTTTAAAAAGTTAAATCATTCCTCCCCTTTCGATTTTTGATATAAAAGGAACATTTTATTTACTTCTATCACTAAGAACTTTGTATGAGTTTATATATTTATAATATATACCAACGATCACATAAATGTTTAAATGATAAATCATTTATCGTGCAACGTAAATGCCCCACTTGCTAGCTTTTTCTTACTTAAAATGGTGATGTAACTGCAGATTGTCCAGAACATGCGTTAACAAACTAAAGTGTATGTACGTTGTACTATTGCGATTTAGTATCATCTAAAGAGATAATAAAATTTCTTCTTTTGATATGGGTATTTCAATTCATATTTTTAAAATGATTGCGCGTCCTATTAATATAACTAATTAAAATTAGTTGTAAATACTTGTATATATTTATTTCTACAAGTTTGCGATTAAGATGTTGCCAATTATTTAAAAATCACCATATTGGTATTTATCAACAATTGATAATTTTTACATAATCATATGAAACATTTTGCTTTTCATATATTTATTATTAAATTATAAATACATATAAATTTATATACATACATTTTTTTTTTCATAAAAACAATTCTAAATTTTATTTAATAAATATGGCTTCTTGTTTTCTATAAATTAAATTATTGTATTTGATTTTTTTTCTTACCTTGATGTACAATAATGAATTTTTAAGATTGTTTTATCATCCTACAATGTAGTCAGTAATAAAAAATTTAATAAATATACAATAATTACTTTTAATTTATTATCACATAATTATATTCTGTTTATTATAAAGATAAAAATCATGTGAAGAAATATTTTTTAGTTTTAAAAATATAAAATATAATATTTTATAGATTCGAAGCACCAATTTAGGTGACGGCTTCCGTAGCCTGATCAACACTTTTTGTGGTAAACTGACTGTTCTCGTACAGCATTATTAAGAAAAATTTAGTTAAGCTATGAGGTATGTCAAAAAAAATACTTTTATTAATTTATTATTATTAATATTAGTGAAATGGAAATAGACACTCAAGAAATTAATCATGATACCATTCCTATAGAAGCTGGAGTGGTTGTCGATTCTGCACTTTTAACCTCTGATATAGATAGTGCAATTGCTGAAGATACAGCTGCTGCTAACGAGACTGTTCAAAGCCCAATCCTTGCTATTGATACTTCCCCTGATCAATTGACTGGTGGTCGAGCCCGAAATTTAAAACAAGGTTCTCGCAAACATTCTGGAAAAAAATCGGGTAATGGTAGAATTCTTTTTTGCCGAAAATGTGAAGGACATAACAAGCAAGTTACTTTAAGAGGACATGCTAGTTATTGTCCTTATAACAAATGTACATGTAAAACTGTAAGTTTATTTATTTAAAAATTTGATAACAAAATAAATAGTATTTGATAAATTTTTTTATATTTTAATATTTATTTCAATTTTAGTGTACACATGTTATGTCCATGCGTGCTAATGCGATTATTCGTCGTTATCGTTCTCGAGCTCATGAAACCGGACTTGTTCTTAAGCCAGTACAATTTAAAAATGGAAACACGCGTCTTCGTGTATTTCCACGATTTATTAGTGGTATGAGTAAATTTTTAAACTTCAAAAATTTTATAAAAATTCATTTAATTTTAGATTCTGATTGTCTTCCAATTCCAACGGATCGTTCAGTTAATGAATCTCAAATAACATATCAAGAAGCTGTAGCTGTTAATAAAGATGCTGAACCAAAATACGTAATTTTATCTGACAACTCTGAAACTGCCAATGCTGAACAAATTAACGTTATTGAAACTGATGACCCTGATCGTAAACATGTTATGCAAATTGTTAGTGCTCTTAAGAAAGAAACTCCAAAAGTACGTTTATTATTTTTAAGTTAATTTATTGATATGTAGGGAAACAGCCGTCCATCATCAAAAAAATCACAAAGTCCATCACCAAAAAATAGCTCTAACAGTCGTTGTTCTACTGATGATAGTTTCATTGTTGTAGAAGGAATTGATATGACACCAATGGGAAAACGTGGTGGTTATAGGGGAAGGAAAAAATTAAAGAATAAACGAAGAAATAGTGAACGTAAGAAAAGATGCATTCAAAAATCATCTCATAGCCCTGAATCACAAGGAAGTGATCTAGAGTATTCAGATAATTCATCATCACCATCGAGTAATCCACCATTAGGAGATATTATAATACAACAAGCTCCACCTGATCCACAAAATACGGCTTCAATCATTGATAAAAACATCATACCATCACAATTTGTTAAAGAAAAAGAAGGCATACAACAAAAAACAGATGTTGATCAAAATAAGAATATAAACTTAACGAACATACAATTTCAACAAAACGATGGCAACATCTCTGTTCAATTAAACGATCGTAATCGATATCAAAATATTGGTTTAAATACAAATTCCTTAAATGGAACAGACTATAATATTTTAATGAATATTATAGCAAATTCGAATAATGCTAATGTCCAAGGCCAACAAGGTACTGCTAATATTGATTATACAATGCAACAACAACAATTATTAAATATGCTTCAAAATAATGGACTTATTCCCTCACAAAACACTAATTTTTCAAGCATACAAACAAATGGTAATCAACTTCAACAAAGTTCACAATTACCACTTAATGTTTATCAAAGACAAGGAAATAACAATCTATCTGCGGTAATCCGCTCTACTGAAAATAATGAACATCAAAGAAATATTCTTTGTCAAGGTTCTGTAATCAATTCATCTTCAATTCAATTAGATTATAGTAACGAAAACGAACAGCAACGCCATCAACTAATGTCAACAAATTCAAATACACCAAATTCTGTTCTTTATTCAGCATTATCTTCTAATAATGGTTATCCAATGGCAATAAACAGTCCATATTATATATCAAACAATAATGTTGCTTCAATTGGAAATTCTTCCTCAACAGAAGATTTGTTACGTACTTACTTTTTACAACAACAACAACAAAGTACTACAAATCCATTAAAAGTTTGTAAAACACTTTGCCTTACAAGTGAAGGACAAGCATTATTTGGACAACCAAGATTTAAAAAGTTTCTTTGTATGGTTTCTGAACTTGAAAAATCAATGATTTGACTAAAGATTACTTTCTAAACTGTCATAAATTTAATAAAAAGAACCAACGAAAGATCTACTTGATATATGTTTATATATACAATATTTCTTTTTATTTAATTTATAAGGCAATTAAAATAAAGAATATTTGGAAATATAAAGATTTTATTATTATATAAAATTGCGTACTGATAAAAATTAAAAAGGGTATTTTATTTATTTTGTAATAACAGAATAAACTAAAGAAAATTCTTTAATAGTTTTATCATCATCTGTATTTTTATTTGTATAGGTAACAGGTGTACTTGTCCCTCCTACATCAGTGGATTGGAAATCCCAATAAAGAAATCCAATTTTTTCATAGTCAGTAAAATCAGCATTATAAATATATAATTTAATTCTAAATCCATTGTATGTATCATCATATTTAAAATCTTGTGGATTAAACCAAGCATTGTACCATGTTGAAGTGTTAAAAGTAACTTCATTTTCTCCTAATAAACCTAAATCAATGTAATTACTTCCAATACATGATTCTGAAACTGTTGTTGTATTGTCTAATTTTTCAATACAAATTTTTGGTCTTGGATTACATGCAATTCCTATATTTGAAAATTTGCTACAATTTTTTCCATTTTCTAAAATTCCGTTAACTTTTAATGTTGATAATGTTAAAGTTATTGTATGCTGTGATAAAGATATCTTTAAAATACCCAAAAACTATAACAAATTATGTATTAAAAAAAAAAGTTACAAACTTACTACAAATAAAATAAAAATAAAATTTTTATCCATCTGAAATGATAAGGAAAATATTAATCTTAAAATAAATAAATATTTGTTGACAGATTTAACTGTAGAAAAATTAAAATGTATTATAATATTTTATTTATTAAAATATAATGTTATGAGCTGCAAAAATCTGCGGTTCCAGTTGGAATACTATTGCTTCTATACAATGCCATTCTAACTTTATCGTAAGAAATTCCATCAAATGCATAATTACCAACTTGTTGTACTTGCGTTGCCATTTCAATTCCTGTAAAACTTGCTTTTATTTTATTTTCATCAGTAGTATCAACATTACTACAACTTCCACTAACATTTGGTATATATTTTCCATTAAGATTATTACCACATGAACCATACCACCATCCACCAGATCCCCATGTTACTGAAGAATCATTAGGATCAACAATAATATCACAAAATTCTTTTGGGAAACCAGTAGAATCATTTGTATAGTTATCAGGTGTACTGAATGTTGCACTAAGATCTGATATACCAGATGGCCCATATGCTAACCCTACACCTTGATCCATTGATGTACCTGATAACACATAATTAGTTGTTGAATCTCCAACTGTTACATTTGCATAATGAAATACTTTTTTTGATACACTACCACAACATAAATCAATTCTTAAATTATATTTATGTATATTATTGTTTGTTATTTTATTAATATTATCTAAACCTATCCAAAAATTGCCATTTTTTTCAATAGTTCCAATTTGTTGTTTATATAAATCCAAAGATAATCCAAAATCAGTTGATGAGTTGACTGGTCCTCTTGCTTGAATAACTGTATATGAGGCATTATTTGTTCCTGGATCACAATAAACATTAATAGATGTTGATGATATATTTAATTGTTGAATTCCAGAATTGCCTACTAAATCATTACAATCAAAAACTCCTTCAACTACTGGTGTTGGTGTTGAAGGTATTGTGACATCACCATCAACTTTCCAAGAAATTTGTGTTAATGTAGGATCTAATAAACTATTATTTCTTTCATGGGTATAAAAATTAAAGTCACTAACATCTGATCCATTAGCAAATTGATATGTATAGGAATCAATTAAATTAACTTCATTACCATTAACATTATATGCTTCTAAAGATAATGAAAATCCCTAAATTTTTAAATTAAAAATTATTTATATATAACGTACAGTAAAAGATGGATCATTACTAGCAATTAAGAAAGGATTTGCCCAATTATTATATTTACTTAATCCAAATTCAACTGAATTACTGTTATTAGTTACAATCCCTAAATCAATCCATTGATTTGAAGGATTCCCATCTTGATTTTGACAGTTAGCTATCGATGCTGAATCTGATAGCAATGATACACACATTTTTAATTGAATATTACATTTTATACCACTGTACCAGAATGGATTACAATGTGAACCATTATATAAGTACCCCATACCAACATCATATTTTTGTAATAATACAGTTAGTGAATACTTACCAGATATAAAATGTAATAAGGATACTATTACGACAAACCCCAATGCAAATCGCTTCATAATTTATTCTAAATAAAAACTTTTTATAATAAAATTAAATATGATATATAATTGATTAAAGTTTAATTTCTTTGTACATAAATAAGAATAAAAATAATTAATTTTATAAATGTTAACTTGATGAAATGATATTAGTTTTAATTTTCATTTTTGTAATATTTTTATTTGTATGGGCGCTCCTATAATATTCTTTTTTATTATAAAGGATTTACATGATAACAAATTTATGATCAAAATTTATCTTTGTACTAAGCGACATTTTTATTTTTAATGACTAATTTTATTAAATTAATCACATCATTTGCATATATTTATCATAGAAAACATATATAGTTATATACTGATAATTTTTATTAGAAAACAATTTATATAATATTTGCGATAATTTATAAATATCATAGGCGTAACAAACATGTCAATTGTCATTCTATTTGCCTTACTGTAAATGTACTTTAATTTAGAAATACTTTTGAATTCTTTATTATATAATTTTACAAGTTTTTTTTTTCAAAGAAATATATCATACTCTGATAGTCTTATCTCAATACAACTTTAATATTTAATTATATAAAAAGATATGTATTTTTTTATATTTATTTATTTTAAAAATGAAGAAAAGTTAAAAGTAATATAAACGCTCAATCTAAATAACCTTTTATGTAATATAACATCCAAAAATAATTTGCAAACGAAATAAAAAGAAACAGCATGAGTCAAGTGCATATGAGATTAACAGATACTAGAATCTATACATTTTTTATATTACTTATATCCGTAAAAATTATAATTAGTTCGCTTCGACAAAGTCATCTTGTTTTTATGGCTTAATTGTCACTCTTATATATAATAAGTATTTCTCTAAACTTTTTTCATTAAATTAGAACGAGGTTTAATGTAGTTTTTTGAGTAAATATCTGTTTTATTAAAGGACAAATATTATGTATAAAAAAAATAAACTTATCTATTTCTAAAATATAACATTATATACTTTTAAACAATTTGCTTTTCATCTATAAAATTATATGATTTTTATACAATTGAATTTTTATTTTTAAAAATCCCATGAGTTTTGTTCTTTAAACAACTGTGTAGTTATATATCTTAATACTTATAATATATTTGTAAGGAAATATTTTAGTATTATTTTCATAAATTCCGTGGCTTGTTTCAAGTAACATTTTAAGTAACAATACTCTTATAACCAAAACTATATGTTTAACCATTGTGATTAAGGTAATACATTTGAAAAAGGATAATATTAAAAAGTTTACATGATAAAGCTTTTATAATTTATTTTTGGACACAAAAAAAAATATTTGTTTACGTTTTTATTTTATTTACTAGATTTTATTTTATATAAGGAATAAAATTGCAATCCTTCTAATTTGATTTAGACCACTGTGATTCAAAGAAACAATAGCTATTATAATACAATTTTATTAAAAGCTTAACTACAACCGTTACTGGTAACAGTTGAAAGAAAGAATTAACCAAATAATAAGGCAAAGAGAGATTTGAAAACATAAATATTAACACCCTTTTATTTTTTGAGAGATTAAACTTAAAGAAATAAATGATTGTTTTTCTAATATTTTATGTTTTTTTCAATTAAATATGGTTTGACTAATGCTATTATAATATAAAATTTATCAATGTTCCTTTAAAAAATATTAAAAAAATGCACAATATAAGTCAATTGAACATATTTAATGGTATGAATTCTATTGCCTTAAGTGAGGATACCGCGTGTTTTCTTGATGTTTTATTATTTGTGAGTTTGGAATTACTTGGACTGTCAGCTATTGTCGGTAATGCTTTCTTGGTATTTGTATTGTCTAGAAACAAGTATCTTACAAAACCAAGGTATGTAAATTTAATTCTATTTATTTTTTTCAAAATTTATAGTTTCATTTTAATGTTTTCGTTGGCATTAGCTGATATTATACATGGATTAGTTACAACATTGCATTTTTATCCTCCAATACTTTTAAAAAAAACCATTTTTCCCTGGATTGCTGTAAGAATTTGGAATATTTTAGATTGGACAGCATGGGGTATTACACTAACGTAAGTTTATTTAAATAAAAATTAAAACATGATATACTTAGGCATATGTCTGCAATGTGTCTCGATAGACTTACAGCAATAATGTTATATGCAAGATACAACCAAATCATTACACTTCAAAGAATTTCACGATTTACAATATCATGTTGGACTGTATTTTTATCACTAAATGTAACCTTTTTTATTTTTAACTTTTGCTGTATGATAACACCAATCAAAGCTCATAATTATTATAGTTTTAACTATAAAGATGATGGTATGTATTTTTTAAATAAATAGTTAATTTTTTTTAATATATTTAGATAGTATTTATTATACCTTCAAAGATGTCAACATTTTTGTCTATCTTTATACTCCTTTAGAGATAAGTGCTTTTTGTATTTTGGCTATTTCTAATCCCATAACACTTATTCAACTTTACCGACAGCATAAAAGAAAAGTTGCTTTAAGATTGTAAGTAAATTAAGTTAAAAATTGAAAAATATAGTTAATGAAAATAAAAATTTTTATGACAACATGCATTCATCACAAAATATAATTGAATTTGATGAAAAAAAAATAATTTTAATAATAATTAATGAAAAATATTTTAGAAATTTTCAAGCAAGTGCAATGTTACTTGAAATGTCGGTTAGAATGGGTTCAAAACATATCAGCAATGAACTGAAGGATATGGCAACACGCAAAGCTACAAGGCAACAACAAAGAATATTATTTCAGGTGTGTATTATTAGTTTGTAAACTTTTACAAGATTTTTTTTTTTTTATTTGTTTTAGATATCTGTTGTTGCAGTAATTTTTTTCTCATATATGACGGCATATTATCTTTATATTCACGTTGTCACACAAAATAGTAAATGGTTAAGTGTTTTTCATTCATTTTTTTACTCTACTACACACATGATAAATCCAATTATATATTTTATTTTTAACAAAGAAATGAGATCTCATCTAAAGAAATTGCTAATTGAATTTAGGTTTACAAGATTATTTCAAAATTTTTTAAATAGCAGTAATTCTTCATTTTCATTTCAAAATTCAACCTCAACAAAGAATGATAAAAGAACGTAAGAATTAAAATAAATTTTTACTTATGAAATAATATTAATTTAATTTTTTTACATATATTGTATTTTTTCTAGAAACACATATAATCAAATTACTTTTGATAAAACTCCCTGTGAAAATTATAATGATTTTAATGTTGGAACACAAAATGTCAAAGAAAAGGAAAAATCTTTAAAGATTAATAATAATTATAATATCCCAAAAATTTCATTATATAAGGATGATAACTGTTTTCTTAATTCTAGTAATATATCAGAAGAAGAATCTGATTCAATAAAACTTACACAAATGCATGTAGTTGATGAAGTTGTAACTGATCACAAATATATTGTAAGGAAGCTAAGTACAGGGAATAAAGAAGAAGAAAATTTTAGGTATAATATATTTATTTTGTAATTTAATATTATGTTTATAGAAGTTATCATTCAGGTTTATCACTAATTGATACTTTACTATTTTCTCTATTTAAAAGAGAGTCTCTTATTAATGATATACCAAAAAATGATTATGATCAAGAAAATAAAATGAAGCGATCTGTTACAATGTTCAATTCTACCAATAACAATATTGAATTAAATAATATAACCAATGATAATGAAACTCCAAGCTTTAATATTCTTATTCCCAAATCATTAACATATAGTTCTTTTGCAAACGACAAACGGTAACTTTTAAAAAAATTTAAAGCAATCAAATTATTTTATAAATAATATAAAATTCTCTTTTTAGAAGTCAAGACAATTTAACTCCAATGAATAGAAACAATATACAGTTCAAAAATTTAACTTTTCAAAGTAAAAATGATAACATTGAAATGAATGAAAAGAATGCAGAAAGTGACTTTCAAACATTAATAAAAAAAGATATGTCTTTATCAGAAGAATGTAGATTGCAGCTAGGCTCACTAACAAAATCTTCAAACTCATTTGTTCACAATTTAGTTGATACTGACAATGAAAAGTTAATCTTTGAACAAATTGAGGGATATGAAATTTGTTTATAAATTTTATAAATTTTTTATACCTTTTTCAATGAATATTAATAATTTAAATGTAATAATATAAATATTCAATTATTTCAATACTTTATAAAATATAATTATTTATATAAAAATTATATTAGTTATATATACTTGAGAATAAATTAAATGCAATTAAATATTTATTTTGTTAGAAGGGAAAGCATGCTAGTAAAGATTTTTTTAAAGATATTGGGACTATCTGAAGGTCGTTAACACTTATATTATCATAAACAGAAATTATATCATATTCTTTTGGTGATTCTTTTATTTTATTCTTATTATCAATATCATTTTCTTTGTCATCCTTTTGATTAACTTCCCAATCAAATTTTTTTCCTAAAATGCTATATGGAATTCTTTGACGTACTATTAAAAATCTTAACCATTCCTGTACGTCTAAAATATTTGAAATACCAAACATTTCTACCTTGAACCATCTCCCTCTAACTGATAAACAATTTTTTTTTTCATTAGCTTCGACAAAGCATATAGAAACAAGAGGTATTATTTGTTCAAAAGGTGGAAATTTGCCTTCAATTAAAAAATTTGAAAATTGAATTTTTGCTGTAGCTTTATATACAATGCGTGGAATCAAATTTTTTTTGACAGACCAATATACCATCTAAAAATTATTTTTTATAAAAATTTATTTTATAATTATTTATATAAATATACCTTGCATCTCCAAACAGCATTGATTCCAGCATCAGCACCAACAAAATCTGGTAATTCTCTAGGTCTTTTTAGTAATTGAAAATAATCTGATTTAGTAAATGATAAATAATTCATATTGGCAAAACTTTTAAAATAATTAATATAAATCTATGCAATTGTTTTTAAGAAGTTTTGCATTATAAATAAACTAAAAATTAGAGAAAATATAAAAATTGATATACTTTAATAATTATTTTGTATAAAATATTATTTATTTACTAATTTTTATTATCAACAGATGGTAGGAATACAATGTACTAATACAACTTTAATAGAAGAAAGTTGATACTCTCATCAATAGTCTTTTGGTTAAGGTACTTTTACAATAAGTAAATAAAATATTAATATTAAAGCAAATGTGATGAGAAGATTTAAAGTAGTTATTATTACTTTATTTAAAAATTTATACAACAAAACTAGACCTTATATTTTAAGTGAAGTGATTGTTACTGTCAGGAGCTTACATAAACAATTTGTTTGGAAATAATTATATATTTTGTGTTATTATTTAATAAAATATTAACGATACATAAAAAATCATTGTTTTTATAAATTTAAGAAAAATTAAACAAAATATAAAAGTAATAATTTTTTATATTACATAAAGTTGTTTCAACTTTAAATTAGTTTTAAATTTCACGTTTGTTATAAATACAATGTTTACATAACAACTTCTATTTATTTTTTTGATTAAAATAAGTTCAAATACATTATAAGTGCACGTATAAAAAAGTTAGGAATGAAATTTATGAAATGAAATTAATGACACTTGACATATTGCCTCATTTTATTTGATAGTTTTTTTGTATCTGCTAATTTATTTTGATTAGCACTATTTTGAAATAACAAAGGATATAAAATTTCAAAAGTTCCAATGATTGTCTGCTTAATTGAATTTTATAACCGGAATTGATAAATTGTTCTAAATCTTAAAGCAAGTTACATCACTCAAAATATCTTATGATGAAATCTTGTTTATTATAAAGTTCCATTACAATTTATAAAAGTATGATACTTATAAAAGGAATTTATGAAGCGAATCCTTAAATTAAAATTTGAATTATTTACATAAAAGGGTATATAAAACAGTTCTATTTGTAATCAAACTTATTCATATATAATTATTCAAATGTGTTTGGTATATTTTCTTCTTATTATTTTTTTTTCAAACTCTGCTAATTCAATAGGTGGTCTTAATGAATTAAAATCATTAACTGGGAATCGTCTTTATATGGGTTATGGAAATCCGACCTATGCTGAAAGAATGGCAAATATACCATACTATACTGAGAGAAGTTCAATGTACAATAACGATGTTCCATATCGTATGGAGATGGCACAAGAATATCAAAATAAAGTTTATTTACCAAATTCAATGGCATATCAACAAGTAAGTAACAGAATGGGATACATGGATGGTAATCCTTATGAGAGTATCCCTCTCTTTGGATCACTTAATTCTATAAATAATTTATATGGAAATCGTTACTACAGAAATCTTCGAAATTAAATCTATTTCTTAAAAACATTACATTACCATATGTGTTTCTTTCATTTTATGACTTTTTCTATTTGTTTACAATATATTGTTTTTATAAAATAAATTAACTTTTCAATCAAAAAAAAAAAATTTTATATAAAATTGTATCAAAATAATAATAGAATTGATACTTTCTTCAACTTATAATACATATATCTTATACATTATTTTTAAATAACAAAAAATATTCTTTAAATCTCTTTGTTTTATTTTTTAATGCAAAAAAATGCATAAAGTAAATACCTAAAGATATTTTGAAATGTACATATAATATAAGTAGATATACTGTGTGTTTATATTTTGAGACTATTATATTTTAATAAACAATTGTTTTTCGCTAAATTGATTCTTCTTCAAAATCTTCTACATTATTATGAAGAGAATCAAATTTAACTTTGACCAATAAATTGTTTTTAATTATTGGTACACCACCCATATTATTTCTATTTTTAAACTTGCTCGAAGACCAAGTTGAATGGAGATCTCTAAAATGTCGTGTAAAAATAAAATATACCTAAAATGTTTGTTTTTATTAGTATTAATAATCTATAAGTTACCATTGGATTTGCACATGAATTAACATTAAACAAAAAGTTAGCAGTGTCTTTCATAAAAATGAACCATGAAATTGATTGATATTTAGAAAAATCAAAAAAACGAACAATTAATCCTCCTGTATGACAAACAAAAAACAATATAACAATTGATATTAAAAGCATAGCTGATCTTTTTTCTTGTGCTAGTCGTCGTTTATGTCCTATTGATTCAATTTTATGATCAGTCATATTTGTTAAGATTTTTCCGTGTAATACAGATATAAGGAGACACGGAATTAAGTATACACAAACCGGATAAACTATAATTTCCCACTAATATTAATTATTATTAATTATAAAAATATCTAAAACTCACGATAATTCTATAGTTGACGTCATAAATAAATTTTTTATACTCGTAAGCTAAAAACCATCTCCTCGAAGGATCATAAATTTTTTGCTTGTATAATGTATCATTTGTATTCTGCAAGTCAATCCATTTCCACTCATATTCAAGCCATTTTCGAAAATTAAAAATAAAAGCTATTAATGCAATGCATGATAAAATTTTCCAATCGGAAGCTTTATGTGTTAATGTAGATAACGGATTAGAAATAGCTCTATACCTTCTAATACAAATGTAACACATAGTCCAAATAGAAGAGCAATTTGCCGTCAGCAAAACTGGCCCAAATAAGCCTGTCGATATAAAAGAAACTTGTCCTAAACGACTAGAAAATTCACTTCCTAGAATATTTTATTTTAATTTATTAAAATTAAATATTTATTAGTACAAAATGATTAAAAATTAAAAATTTATATTTTGACTAACCTGAAAATTGATGTAACGCAGGGATATACAATACAAAAAGTGAAAAAAATAGTTGCAAACTATCACATACTGATAATGATATTAGTGCAGGAACTATTGGATGCTTCCGATGAAATATAAAAACAATTAAACAAGCAACATTTAATAATAATCCAATTATGCAAACTAAGGGTAATAGATAAATTGTCAAAATGCACCCACTGTAATTCCATGCATCAGTTACAGTAGAACAAAGATTCATATTTAATTAGAAATAGTATGATATGTTTTTAATTTGAATACTTTTTATATATAATTGTTAATAAAATTTTGAATATAGAATTGTTTTATTTAATTTAATCATAAATATTTATCTGGAAAGTTACAAATCAACGATTTTTAAAAAGTATGTAAAAATATAATTATAAATAATTATTGGCAAAAACAAAGAATAATTGAATGACTAAAAAAAATTGTTTTCATATCAATAATTATAAATAGTGTATATATAATTGGACTTTTAATAAATGAAGAAAAACAAAAATATTATGAATAAAATATTGGTACAAAATTTAAAGGTCTTATAATAAGGAACTAATAAAATATAAAATTTGAAAATTTTAAGGGGTATATATGTGACTTATGATGTTATCTTTAACCATTTATTTTCTTTATTTAAAAATGACCTAACTAAGTTTTCTAATTTTTTACAAATGTTATCTAAATAATAAAATTATGTTGAAAATTTTAGTTTAATTTCGTTTGTTAATATTATATTAAATTTAAGCATACAATGATATTTTTTAAAAAAGGTAAAATTTCAATTTATTTTGAAAACAAAAAGAGAATATATTCAAATATTATTAGAATAACATTAACAATAAATATTTCTAACTAAAAATTTTCTCACAAAAAAAATTTAATATTCTTAAATTAATATGAGGTTTGATAAATTTTAATAATAATAATGTTTCATTTTATAAATAAAATTTTAATATTTTATGCATAAAAAATTTGATAATAACCTTTTAACATTTATATAGTTTAATCGTAATAAAAGAAATTATTTATTAATTTCGTACAATAAAATAGCAAGCTAAATAAATACAAACATCTATATTTTTAACCTACAGATATGATATAAAATTTGGGGATATATAAAAAATAAATAATAAAAATATTTAATAAATTTTAACACTTTTATCATAATATTTTTTTTTATAATTTAGATAAGATCTACTTGATATTTGTATCTTACATTGTTTTCTTCTTTTAATACTTAATTTAATTGTAATTGAACATATAAATAATCAACTAAAAATGTTTATTAAGCAATTTTACTTTTTTATCATAAAATATAGTAGTCATAATATTTTTAATTGAATATAGATATTTATTAATTCAAATTTAGTTGTTCTTTTTAATTAAAAGCATGAATAAAAAATAAGGTATTAACAATTTGTTTTCTATTGTATAATTAATAAATTATTAATAATAAAACAGTATTGATAAAGTATTGTAAGGAATGACTTAAATAAAACTTCTTAGAAAAAATATATATTTAAAAAAAAATAATATGTTTTAGAAATAGAAAAGTTTAACAAAAATATTACTGGTATAGTTCAATTTTAAAAGTTAGATGCCTTTTTCTATCATATTATTAAATGGAATCAAACACATTAACATTTTTATGATAGATGTTATGAAAAGTTAAAGACATTTAATCAAATATAGAAAAAGATAATCTAACAATATTTAATTTTACTTACAATACTTTTCCTGGTTATTAAATATTTTTTAAATTATTTTCAAATGTTTATGCAATTTTGTTTAAGAAAATATAAAGTAATGAAACTCTCTAGCACACAATAAGCTTTAAAACAAATTCTTGTAAACATTTCAATCCATTACAACTTTATCATGATAGTTTTTAAATATTTAATGCTTAAAACTTATAACTTTTTTTTAAACCATATCTTAAATATAAATCATAGATAAAAATATTATGTTGGCATATTTTTCTAAAAATTTTTCAATTTATTTCATATACAAAAATAAATATTTAAAGCGCATCAATGGTTTTTTATCTTTATGTTTTAGTTATTAATTTTTTTTGTTAATAATAACTAAAAGCTTGTTAAATGAAAGAAAAAACAAAATAAGATATCACATTATTATAAAAATAAATCTTCTTATATTAATATTCTATAAAAAAAGTATTAATTTTTATTTATTTGAATAAGCCAAATATAATAAAGTGGGTGAATATTATGTTATAAAAAAAACTAAATTTCTATTTAACAAATAAAAGTTGATATAATGACGTAATGTAATTTATAGATAATATAAAAAATAACATATATATTTTATAAAATTTTTAATACATTTTTTCATTTTAGACTAAAAAATAGATTAAAAAGTATTTTTGCTTTTGTAATTAACCATTCTTAAAATTATAAATATTTGTTAATTTAACATACCATTTTTTGCTATATAATTTTCTATAAATTAAATTTCATACATTATAGAAATTAATATTAATTTTTCTTTACCAATCAAATATATTTATTACATAAAATATTAATATCTTCAAAATAAAAACAAGGTAGTATTATTTAATGTAATCATTTAGCTACATTTTTTAGTATGCCTAAGTATTTTATGACTTAAACATATAAATATGTATTAAAGATAGTGTTTTAAGCCAATTATACTAAAACATGATCAGTATTCAGTAAGTAAATATCTTTAACATATTTTTGTCATTTTTCTTTCTTACTTATCAATGATAAAATTTTTATGATCATTTTGGCTTATCAACATGTCAAACTAATAAATTGGTGCAACGAAAATTATTACAACTTTCGAGACATATGCCTTTTTTGTTTTTTATTAAACAATATGTTTTAAATTAAATTTCTGAAGATTTTACCACTCTTGAAAAAAAATTTCAAATTAAACTAACAGGTCTCGTTTTATGATAGTTTAATAAACATTTTCAAGATTATAATTTCAATGACATTGTGGTTCGTCAATTATGCGTATTACAAGGTCTCTTAAAACAATCTGCCTTTTAAAATAACTATAAACATATATGTACACATCTATATATATTGATTTAATAAGGCCTTAGTATCACATAAACGAATTACCTTTGATCAATTTATTCTTTTGACATTTTCGCACACATTTTATTTTACGCAAAAAAAAACAATTACAAAGTATGGCATCACTAGTTAAATTATTTAAAGCAAATGTTGGTCCTCATTTTTTTGGAAAAATTTTAAAAGATAGTGAAATGTAGGTTATTAAAAAAATAAAAATAATAATATTATTTTTTCTAGAAATTCTATAATCACACATAAATCTTGCTGGCCAAAATATAAAGAGTATCATACTGAAGGAGGTGATAGCGGTTCTTTAACAACATCGACAATTGTTACAAAATGGAATAATGAAAATGCAGCAGGACAATTTCAGTCATTAGAATTTCCAGATATTATTAAAAAATGTGACAACAATAAGTATCTTTTAAACTCTGTTTTTTTAAAACCATTAGACGGAGATATCGTTTATTCTTCAAAAAAGAATTTTTTAATTATATTTAAGATATCACAGACGGGAAAAAATGATTTTATTGGTTCTGTTTTAAATGGGGAAATTTTAATTGAGCAGGGAATAATTCATACTCCTCCGGTTATTCTTGAGGGAAATGGTGAAGTAAACGTGATACATAGACAGGTATAAGAAAATAAAAAAAAATACATTATTATAACAAAATTTTATAGACTAATGGATTTTCTCTTATTCAATTAGGTACCAGTTTAAATATAAATCTTGGAGATAGTTTTGTGGATAATAATTTAATGTTATCTTTAAAACAATCTTGTAAACAAGATAGTAAAAAAAGTGATGTGAATGATACTGAAAAACATAATAAAATTTCAAGTAAGGGAACAAACAAAAATATTTCAATAGTTAATGAAGAGTGCTCCCTTTATGAAGCAGGAAGTATTTTATTGATAAATGAACAATTTGAAGAAGTTCCTGATGCGGTGAAATGGGAAAACTCTGTTTTTCCTAATAAAAGTGCAAAATTAATTCAAACATTTAAAATGTCATGGACTACGATGCCTGAAAGCGGAAATCTTCAAATACAATTTAATGGATTAACAGGATCTTTTGCAGGCGCAGAGGGAAATCCGGGAGTTGTTTATGAAAAAGAAAATAATGAATATATGTATAAACTTTTATTGACACGTCCTGATGGATCATTTTTTGTTAGAAGTATCACTCAGGATTGTGGTTTTATAATGAGCGTTGTTCCACCACTTCCAAATGGAGAGCCAGATTTTTCAAAATTGCAAAATATAAAAGTTCCATTTGGATATGGAGTTCGTTTAAATCCCTTCGTTTGGCATAGTGTTCCATTTCCAGAGAAAGATATATCTTCAATTACACTTGAAGAAATTATTTGTGAAACTAATGCTTCTGTTGTAATCAACTCTTTAGAAACTTTAAACGAATGGATTATTATTCAGGCATAATAGTTAAGAATTATAAAAAATGTTTTTTTTTGTTAAACTTAAAATACAAAATAAAAGCATAATTTGTTGTTTTATTAAAAGCAATAACATATTTTTAAATATGAATACACTTATTCAAAAAAAAATAATTCACGAGAAATTGAGTTCCGTTATAAATTTTTCTTGTAACCATAATTGAATGCCCAAGATTCAACATGCCTAGGAATATTTTGAAGAACTAATTTTGATAATTTATGTTCCTTAATCATTGAAGGCTGTACAAGTGTTATAACTTCACGTAGTAAGGGACTGTTATCAGAATTCTTTATTTGCGGCAAAAAAATATTGTTAAATTTGTCATTATTATTTTTTGGGAAATAATTTACATCGTTTTCAATAGGCACTATTATTACTGATATTGGTAATGTAGAACAGGCAACGATTGCATCTATAATTTTTCTATTATGTTTAACAAC
This sequence comes from Parastrongyloides trichosuri, assembly GCA_000941615.1. Classification (NCBI taxonomy): domain Eukaryota; kingdom Metazoa; phylum Nematoda; class Chromadorea; order Rhabditida; family Strongyloididae; genus Parastrongyloides; species Parastrongyloides trichosuri. The sequence continues at coordinate 1,135,961 of LM523160.1, forward strand.
CCCATGTGTCATTATTATAAGAACAAAATAACTCCTTTCATTAGGTAACTGTGTTTGTGCTGCTTTAGCAATACCCCTAATGTAATGGATAACTTCAGAATAATCACACTCATCTGATAATTGATAATTTTTCAAAAATTTTCTATAGGAATTTTGTAAATTATTAAAATTCTTAAAATATGATTTATTTGTTTGTTCACAAACCAAAGGAATTAAATGTGATGTTTTAGAACTGTTTTTAGGTCTTGCGCCAAATCCAAACACACATATTTTTTCTGCTGGGCCGCGTTGTGTTAAATCATTAAAAATACATTCTAATGCTTCTAAATAATCACTTTTTTTATCATCAACCTCAGAGTGACAACCATTAGGGTCAGTCGTAGATCGGTTAAATGATGAAAAATCAATTGCAACTGAAAAAAAGAATCCCATTTTTTCTTTGGTTACTATATCAAAAAAAGATGGCATTTCATAAGGTTTAAATTCTTGAATATCAACAGCCATATTGTTAATTTTTGCACCTGCTTTATTATTTAGACTAAACTTTAATGCTTGACCTTGTAAAAGTTGAAAAAATGTTGTATCAAATGAACCTATCAATGAATCCATTGTATTTGGATTATAATTATACAATGTTATCTTAATCATTGAATCTTTAAAAAGATTAAAATATTTTGTCAATATAACAAATGATTTCCATTCTGGATTCCGTTCATTTCGTTTTATTTCACTTTTATGAAGTAAACCAATATTATTCGTTTCTTCTTTATCATATACTTGAACAGTAAAATATGGTGATAAAGGATATTCATTCAATGATGATAATCCAGAGGCTCTAATCTTTATTAATGTTGCTAAATCCTTCTTTGATTTAATTGCTCTTACTCGAATTAGACTATCTGCTTGTTTTGGATCGATCTTTGTTTCGTCTCTTACTACTTTTGTATTTGCAGCACCTCCTAACACCATCAAATCATGCAAATTAACAAATGATTCACCAATTGTATAATTTTCAGTATTTGTTACCGGGTCAACTGAGTAACTAAAATATAAATTGTTATAAATGTATAAAGTGATTACATAATAAATCGAATCATCTGCATTCCCTCAAAATGATATATAATTGAGCCCATATTGTCAAATACAGGATTAATATTATTCATGAATACACCTGAGTCAAAAAATTGTTTGTATGTTTCTGATGTTTTGACAAAGCCGACAACTTTACAGCCAGAATATGATTCCATTGGAAGATTTCTAAATACAAAAATTATATTATTTAAAACTAAAAAAAAAATTTCTCTTACGTGCAACTAATTTGAAAATCTAGCATTTCAGAAGTATTTAAATATTCTTCAGCCATTTTTACTGTTATTGATTGGTAAAATATACAAGCAAAATTTTTAGTAATATAAACTAAAAAAATAAAGCTTTATTACATCTAGATAATTTGCTCTTTCGTTTGTTTTTTTGATATCGAGCGTACATGTATTACCAATCTGTTTATAAAAACTTATTTAATATTATTATTTCGTCTTATCAATTATGAAATAAAATTCAAAAATAAATGTATTCTGAATATAAAAAAAAATATAAAAATTATTACATTGAACAAAAGAAATAATTTAAAAGACGTTTAGAAATTATAAATGAATTTTATGTATGATTGATATATTTTAAAAGGATAGCATGATGATTCATTCACTATATTAAAAAGAATATAGATAGAAAGATACACACAATTTCTCAATTTGATTACATTTTCTTTGGGGTATACAATGTAACTTAATAAAATATTTTATCGCACACCTTCCGTTATATGTCTTCAAGATGAATGATCTTTAGTTTATTACATTACAATCGATTTATCATACCATATTTATTTGTGTTGTTCAACTTTTAATTTTCTTAATTATTTTTTTAAATGCCTGTCATTCCTAGAATTGTAAGATTTTCATCGCAAAAACCAATTGAACATGAAATTCCTGAATCCATAGTTGAAACAGTTGAAACTCCTTCAATTAATGCTATATTAAGTATACCATTACCAAGACGCTTATCTGATTCTGAATTCAATATAGAAATTCATACTGCATCATCAACAGAAAAGGAAGCTACTGAATACTTGTTAAAAAATAAGGCTAATCCAAATGCGACAAATCAAACAAAATGGACACCTTTGATGTATGCTGCATATTTGGGTCATACTTCAATATGTGAATTATTACTTAAAAAAGGAGCTGGTTTAAATAATCAAAATCAAAAAGGACAAACAGCTTTAATGTTAGCAGCGACATGCGGCCATGATCTAACTGTAAAAATATTGATTAAAGAAGGCGCGGACACAAACAAACAAGATTGTAGTGGACAAACTGCTTTGCATTATGCTGTAACAAGTTCACAAGTTGGAACTGTTGAATATTTATTGGCATATGGAGCAAACCCAAATTTAGCTGATATTCATGGAATGACAGCAACCTTGGAAAGTTGTTCTATAGGTCATGAAAAGATATTATCATTGTTATTAAAAAATAAAGGTAATCCACTACTGTTAAATAAGAAGGGAGAAAATGGAGTTAACCTTGTTGGAGATTCACCTACATTATTATCAGTACTAAGAAAACATGGAACTATCATTGCTGAAAAGAAGAAACTTGGCATTACAAATATTACAATTAACGCAACAAATAAGAATTCAGAAATAGAATCTTCCAAATCAGCACAAAAAATAACATATACAATTCCCGAAATGTTAAAAGCATTAAAACTTGAAAAGTATGCATCTAATTTTGAAATAAATAAAATTGACATGACCAACTTTTTTACATTGAACGATGAAGAACTTGAAGAAATGGGAATAAAAGCGTTTGGACCAAAAAAGAAACTTCTTAACATTATTCAAAGATATCAACAAACTGGAATATTCGATTTGATTCAAGACAATCCTGAAGGAACTGAAGGTTCAGGACAAACGGTTGAAGAAATGATAAATATTAATAATCAAGTAAGTTTTAATTTTTTTTATTAATACTTTAATCAATAGATGACAACCAAATTAAATGATTGCCAAAGACGATTATATATTTGTGAAGAAGAAACCAAACAACAAAAAAAGATTATTGAAAAACAACAAAATATAATTAATAAATTATCAACTACTAATGAAATGATCGTTGATAAGATAAAAGAATTAAGTACTGACATTTCAATGAATCAATTTGGAATATATGATGCTAATCAACTAGCAAAACTTCAAGAAAGAATTATGAATTGCATAAAAGATTTTTATAGTAATAACAATTAAATGGAAGATAAATGTTTTAAATAAAATAAAAAATGAATTAATTTTATTAAATGTACTGAGTTTTTTTTATTATTTGCAAGTATACATTCTTATAAGAGTAAAGCTAACTTTATAAAAATTAATCGTAAACCGGTTGGAAATATTAATAATGCGATTAAAGTTGTAAAAATGTTTTTCTAATTAATAATGAACCTCTTTTGTTATAATGAATAATTTCTCCAGTAGGTAAAAGCATAGACGTTGCAATAGCATTTTTATTTCTTTCATCTGAAAACTTTTTTAATGTATATTTTTTCTTATCACTTAACACAATACCACATATTTCTCCATTACTTAAGGAAGCAGAAATAAATAAATCATTTGAAAATATATTGTAAAAATTTAAGCTTTTTATTCTACATCCCGTATGTTTAGTTATTTTCCATTTATAGTTGTCTTTCCGGACTCTTGAACATACTAGTGGTAATGTAAATATTCTTTCTTCATTAGAAACGAGTAACCTGCTTGATGTTAAATCTCCGGGAATTTTTAGTTCTTTCATATCAACAATAGGTGCATCATGTTTGTAAATCAATGTATCTGATGGAAATATTTTTCTATTGCAATTGTTTATTATGTCTGATAATATATATGAATGAATTTCTCCTTTATATAATCCAAAATATAAATTTAATACACAATCATTATGGAATGACTCTTTTACAATAAGAATTTTGACAACATATGGATCTTTTCCTAACATACATTCATTAGCTTTTGCTATTGCTCTTGCTTCAATTTGCCTTTCAACTGTTCTTAAATTTTCGTTTTCAAAAACTTTGTTACCATCGCTGTCTATTTTTTGCTTACGACGAAAAGTTTGACGTAATGATTTTTTTAAACTTTTAAAACGATTTAATGGTGCATTTGAAATGTGTGCAAGCTCCGCCTGTGTATATGTTGATGTTTCAAAAATAATTTTTCTTTTTTTAAAACTATATATATGTAAACTATATTCTGTTCCTATTGCTAATACATATTCATTATTTTCATAAAACAAGGTTGTAATTTTTGATCCATCACATTTAATACAATTACCAATATCTAGTTGGTATTCATCATCAGATTGTTTAAATTTATAATTGATACTTAAAGCTTCATTAATATTACAAACAGCTCCTTTAGGTAATTGTATTAATGATTTTGATAAATTTACTTGTAATGATTCTTTTGAGTCAATAGATTTTTCATCTTTACGTGGAAGATTATACCTCAAAACATATCCACCATGATTACCTATAAATACTTCTCCTGTTGTTCTGGAAAAATCAACTGACGTTATAGCTAAGTTTTCTGAATCTAAATAGTCATCAAAAACACCAGCATAACAAAAGTTGGGTAAAAATAATGAATCTAATACTGCCTTGTAATCAAAATGTTTTTCAAGTTCCTCATCGAAAATGTATTTTGTATCAATTTTAAATAAATATTTCATATTCTTTCTTAATAAATTAAAAAAATATACTTCACCATTTGCATAACCTATTATTAATAAATTATTGTTACATTTCCTTGAGTCATTATTTATCATTTGAATATTATTAAATGTTCTCGAATATTTTTCATTTTTGGAATATTTTTCTTCAATTTTATACAAATTTTTTAATATATCATTTGATATATTATCAACAAATATTGTTTTAGATACTGTATGGTGATCTAATGTCAATAGGAATCCTGGATGAATTTCTCTATAATATGGTTCATCTGTTAAGTCAATGAAAATGAATTCGTTACGACAAAGAATTAAAAGTATATCATCATATTCATCAAAGGTATTTCCATCATCATTTTTTCTAGTAATATGATAATCATAGATTTCTGAAGAGATAACATATTTCTTTCCAATACCATTTTTATTAAATATTGTCAATCCTTTTGAAGAATCTTGAATTTTTGCCATTTTAATATTATCAAAAACAATATAAGGTTGATTAAATTTGGTATTTTTTTCTTTATCATTTATAAAAAAGAAGTCCTTTATACCTTTAAGATTGGTATCAGAATAACCACTTTTTAATTCCTTATATTTATTCTTTTGTATCTGACATTTCATGTTTAAATTATTATCATCAAATATATAAACAGAACCATCACTTGTTGCAATAGTTACAGCGTCATCATTTTTGTTGTAACAAATACCTACTATTTGACAGTCAAATTTAGAACAATGTAACTTAAGTTTTTCTGTTCCAAATATTGTCTTTACCAAATACATATGTCCAATAATTATGTAAATATCATTATCTAATTCATTTTTTAAATTTATATTTGCGAATACATTTGTTATTTGAAAATTATTTATTTTCTCAACTTCATTGTTTTCATAAATATAATTTATTTTAGACAAATTCATTTCACCAAAATATAAGGTTACATTGGAATCTGTGTTGACAATATACTTGTTATTTTTATTAATATCTGTACTCCATGACATACTTGAATCATTAAAAATTTGAGTTAATATCCCTTCACCATGTCCATAGTAAAAGATAAAAGAATTTTTCTTGTAAATTAATTTGCAACATGAAATTTTATATATATCATTTCTTTTGTATATTATAAAATTTTCATTCCCAGTTATAGTTGTACTTTCTAAATTATTTTTATTACTTGTGGCCATTATATTATGTGTAAATAGCTTCTCTTTGTCTATGATATATAAATTTGAAAAATCTTTCTTACCAGATCCTGTTATTACCACTATCATTTTTCTTTCAATATTATCAATATAAAATACTTTATAAATTGTAGATGAAAATAAGATTGTATTAGTTGAATCACTAGATGACATTCTTAAAGAATTAAAATTATTAAAATGTATGATAAAGATGACTTACAATCCTAATGCATTAGATCCTGTTCCATATAAAATTTCTGAAGCATACTTTCCTGGATGAAAAACTATTATGTTATCATTAAATCCTAATATTTCTTGTTCCCCTACTTGAAAATTTTTTGAAAGAAAATCTGGTGGGGTATCTTTTCCAAATACTTTTTTTCTTGCAAAAAAATTTGCCATTCTTGTTAATTGTTAGAACTCAATTATTTATTATTAAAAAAATAGCTATTACTCTGAAACATATATTAAGATGTATATAAATTCAAATATTATGTTTAATATATATAAATATTTCAATTGATAACAATTTTATAAATAATTTTATATGTTATTAGAAAAATTTGTCAGCATTTTAGCGAATGTATTATGTTAAAAATAGATATATATGCAACCTCAAAATGTTTTAATTCCTTTCAAACATATACATTCAATAAAATTTATTTATTAAAAAGTTTATAAACTGTAAAATTATTAAAAGAAATATTATATTATATATTTTAAAATTATAACAAAAATATTAAATAAATGCATCAAATATTATATATTAATATGAACAATTTTTTAAAATAAAAAGATAAGATAAAAAAGTCTCAAATAATAGAATCATTTCAATTCACGTACATATCATAAAAACGTTCCTTATAAATCAATAACAGCGTCCATAGTCGTAGGTGCTTTATACAATAAAAGTAAACATTTGTGATCAGGTATAAAAGAATAGAGTGAATACTGTTTTATGGTAAAGTGTATAGTCATAATTTGGCAGAAAATGAATGCAATTTCTTTCCAACATATTGTGTGACTCATACAGCGCATATAAATGCCTCCCTTTTAATAGATACGTGTATATACAAGGTGTTGTATAATATTTTTTATAAAACATTAATAAATATAAAGACTTTCATTTCGCGTTAAAAGTTTTCAAATATTTCATTTATTTAAACTTGCGAAAAGTAAATATAAAGATATTTAAAAATATACCGTAAATTTTAACACAATTGAATAATGTAAATAATTTTATTGTTCAGATTAACTTCATTCATATTTAAAAAATTAATTTTTATAGATACGTTATATAAAGTCACTTAGTTTCAAAAAAAAAATAATGGTTAGATTTATAAAGGCATACCAAATAAAATAACCTTGTTATTTTACGCGTTTGTTTTGCTAGACATTTGACCTTTTTGAGCCTTTTTAGCTTCTTTTTGTTGGATCTTCTCCCATTTAGCAGTCATTTTATGTGCATGTTCAGCAGCAATATTTATCTCATCTTTAACATATGATGGATGTTGTTCTGCTGAAAGAGATTCTTCTTCTAATTGTTTTAAAGCTTTTTCACGTTCTTCCTTCAAGCGATTAAATTCCTCTTCCAAAGCTTTTCTTTTTTCTTCGCTAACATCATTATCTAATGGTGCTGATTCAAATTTATCACGAATATTTTTTCCATGAATTGATAAACCTTCAAGTTCTTCAAGTTTTTTAGGTGTTTTAAATGTATTTTCTTCTTTTCCTATATTTTTAAATTTATTCATTATGTTTTTAACATCATACTCTTCTTCTTCATCGATGTCATTATATTCTTGTGGTGATGATCTATTAACAATTTCAGCTGTTGATGTATCTTTTTTGTCCCACTTACTAGGTGTTTTATTTAAATTTTGACCTGGCATAGGTAAATTTTGATCAGGGTTTTCAGCTTCAATTTGTCTAAATTTCTCTCTTGCTTTACCTGCAATTTTTGTATCTATTTCAATCTTCTTCTCTGTACTTTCTTCATTTTGTGGATTTTGTTCAGCTTCTTCTTTAGCTTTTTTAGCTTGAAGTTTACGCGCTAATTTATATCTTAAAAATTCAGCTTCTATTTCTTTCTTCTTAAGTTCTGCTCTTTCTTCTGGTGTCATACTGTCTTCTCCCTTAAATATTATTAAATAAATTATTATTAATAATAAATGTTACCTTTTCAAAAGCTGCTTTGATATCTCCTAATTGAATATCTAAATCGACTTTTGTCTTCTCTATATTATCTGTATCTTCTCCCTTTTCAAATCTTTCTTTGAATGAGTTAAGTTCTAAAAAAAATATAATATTAATAATATCCTACGCATTTGATTAAAAATAAAAATATCTATTAACAACCAGTTATCTACCTATTGTTGTTTAAATATGTTTTCGATAATTGAAAGCAGTTATATATAATTTATTTTATTTTGTAATTCTATGCTACTATTTTTCTCTCTATGTTCATTTACTAAAGTATAGAATTGTTAAGACATCTGGCTTAATGTTACTGATCATCATCTATATCTAATATTTTAAAATATAATTGTGATTTAAAGATACATAAAATACAATTAGTCATTAAAATTATCACTTAAACGATATACTTTATAAATCTTATTATTCACAAAGTTATCTTTTTATATATATATATATATTCAATAACGTTCAATGTATATTATAAATGATTGGAAAGTAATTTAGAAGATAAAACGTATTTAGAGATATATTTCTTTTTGTTACACTAAAACTTACTTTTAAATTCAAACTCTGATAATTCATTAGCAGTCTTTTCAATAGGTCCACTTTGATAAGCGGCTCCTTCCAAAAAGCTTTTTCTAGCTGCTGCTACATCTAAAAATTGTACAAATAATTAATTATATTAAACCACTAATAATTAATACTTACTTGTGACATCAAGCTCAGCAATATTAAAACTTTTTTGAACACTTGGTTCATTATCTTCATCACCAGTTTTTTCACAAAATCTTTCTTTAATATGACTTGTACCTTTACGTAATTCTTCTAATTCAGCCTTTGTTTCATTTTCAATTTCCTTCTCTTTTTCAACTTCACCTGTCTTCCAACGATTTTTAATATCAGCAATTTGTGTTGTATCCAAATCAACAACAGTCTTATTAATATTAGAATCTACTTCTTCTGATGTGTGTACAAAACGATCAACATTTCCTTTGACAAGTCCAGATTTAATATCTTCCTCAATAATTGTTCTTTTATCAACTTTTTCTGACTCTTGAATTGAAGATTGCAAGTTTTCTTTTTTCTCTCTCAAACTTTTTATCTGTGATAGTTCTTCACAGATATTTGTGCCAGCTAAATAAAAAAAAAATTATTTATTTAATAAATATGTCAAAAAATACCTCGAACAACGTCATCTGCTAGTTGTTTAGGCTTTGATGATATAGCAAATTCATCATCGTCATCATCTCCTTGACCTGTTTCCACAGCTTCTTGTGCATCAAGAGCCTCAAGTACAGCAGCTCTGTCTGGGTGAAGTATAAAGTCCATGTGTTGCTTGCAAAGTAAATTTCCTTCGTGGGAATAAAAGCTAACAGGTCTAAAAAGAATTTACAAAATAAATAAATATTATTTCTTACGTTAATTTCTTTGAACATTTGCTACATTTAAAGCATCCAAAATGATAAATATTTTTGTTAGCAAGTAATTTTTCTGCTGAATAAACAAGTTTGTTACATATAGCACAATTTTTTGGACCTTCATCATCAATTTTAGGATTAGCAAATGCTCCCATGATTTTTGCTAATTCATTACTAGATTTTCCTTTAATTTCTTCCTTTATAACTTCAGTTCCTGTTGCATTTCCTTTAGTAGAACCATCAAAGTTTTCTTTCAATCCTTTTAATAGATCTTTTCCTACATTTTCTAAACCTTCTAATTGTTTTTCTACTCCTTTTAACTTTTCTTCAGTATTAGCTGCTAAAGTTTCTTGAATATGTTCAAATTTATTTTTAAATTGTGATAATACGTCCTTTGATATTCCGGTTGGTTTCTCAATGTCAACTGTTTTTGTTTCTTCTTCACTATTATTACATATTTTACCTTCTTGAAAACTTTCCATTACTTTTTTTAGTTCTTCACCTTTTATTTTTTTAAGTTCTTCTAACTCTTCAAGTTTTGCTTGATCTTTTACAACTTCTTGTTTATCTGATGTTAATGTTTCTTTCTAAATATGTGTTAAAAGTTTATGTGCTTATATACTTACAATACGATTAATATCAATTGTTGTTCTTTCACCAATATCAATTTTTGGTGGTGGTCCTTTTAAAGATTCTTCATCAGAATCAGAAAGAGCATATGGATCTTCATTATCTGACATGATTGTTTTTCTAAAATTTTAAAATATTTAATAATTAAATTTTTTAAAATATAAAATTAATTATAAAATTAATTATTTTCATAAAAATAATAACGTTAATAGAATAAAAATTTGGAATACTTATTAATTATATAATAAAATACCAAATCAAAATATTTTTATTCTTTAATAGATCAAGTGATAACAAAAAAAGAGTAACAATTTTAGATGCGGATAAACATAGTGAGTTAATAATCATCTATGAAAATATATTATACCTCAAACGCCTACTCTTATCTTTCTGTATGTCGTTTTACTTTACTATCTTGAAGAATGACAATAAAGCAGAGAAAATATTAATGTTTAATAATATATCTAATCCAATGACTGAAACGAATCATCTAGCTAGCCGTTCTCTCGCTCCAGCGTTTGATCACAAATGATATACACATTGATATTTATATATCTTAAATATATTAATTCAAAATGCTAAGCTTTAACTTCTAAGTACGAAAATAAATTGAGGTTGGTTAACTTAATGATATTTAATTGATGTATATCAAATTAATTCATTTTATAGATAATGAACTATTTTATTTGAATTGGGAAATATAAAAATTTTTGAATGAATTTTTAAAGTAAATGGCATTTTATTATAAAAAATAATGACTAACTAAAAAATTTATGATGAATATAAATCTTTTTTAAAAGAATAAAAAAAACTATTGATAATTCATAGTTATATAATAAAAATTTATTGTCTCACTATTATAAATTGAAATTGTTTTTATATATCTTCACATTGAAGAAATATTGTAATTAATCGTATACTAATATAAAAAGAATAATATTCACATATGTGTTACAAAATGATCATTCACAATGTGAATATATTTTTAAACATCAGTGGCATAATAAATTGATATTATGGTAAGAATAATAAATCTGTAGTAAATATTTCTTCATTTTGCACTTTAAAGTATATTTTATATTTAAAAGAAAAAAAATATAAAATTTTTTAAAATAAATATTTTCATTATGTCTAAGGTTTAAATATTACATATAATTATATTGTTACTAATAGATTTTTAAAAAAGTTAAAAACATGTTGTTTAATAATTAAAAACATCTTTATAAGCTTTACTTTCTGTTGCAATATTCTTTTAAATAAATGTTGAAAGATAACTCAAAATACATTCTTAAATTATAAAGGTAACAATGAATATATTATACAGGTAGAAATATTTTTACAATTAATGATATTAATCTAGTGTTAAGCAAAAAAAAAAATTCAGAATAAGATTATATATTCAATTATATAAAAAAATAAATCAAGTAGAAATTTTTTAATATTACAAGAAGTTTATCTTAAATTAATAATAATAAAGCAAGTTGATTTTTTTATATAAGTGTTGTGGAACTCTTGTCGAACACTAAATAAATAAGAAGGCTTTTTAAATAATCTAAAAAATTATCTAGATCACCTTCATTTTATAAAGTTACTTTTTTAATAAAAAAATTGAATAATGATTAAATTAATAAATTAAAAAAATTTCTATTTGTTAATGATAATAGTATCAAAAATATTTAATTTTGTTAGTCTAAAATAATATAAATATGATAATGATATGTCCTATAAAATGTGATAGTAAAATTCTTTATAGTTTTATCGTAAATGTTATTTTAAAAGAAATGATTTATCAAAACAAAAAGCTTTAGATATTGCATCATTTTTTTTTAACTTGTGACGACTTTACAATGATCTTTTTCCAATTTAAATAAAAAATAATAAGAATATTCACAAAATTATATAATCAAATAAATTTTCCTTATAAAAATACTATTTCGCAAATAAATTAACGATATCTTATTAATATTAAATATATATTAGAAGATATCTATACAAATAAAATATAATTAATTATTATTATACCTATAAAAACTTTTAATTTTAATTAAAAAAACTTAATTACAACTTATATTAAAATAATGAATGAATTTTTTTAATCGTGAAGAAGAATTGTTGGGATGATAAATAATCAGTTAGATTAAATAATAATGTAATAGTTTTAAATACATATATTTTTATATATATATTATAGTTGCGTTCTATACAGCAGAATCATTTAAAATATAATAACTTCACATATCTTTATTGTAAATAAAAATGATACAAATCACATTGTAATTTGAGAAAGATTTTTTCATTATTCATCAATTAAATATTATTATTAATAATGATGATTTTTCCAGACATACATCATTAATTAGTCATTATAAAAATTTATTTTTTGTATATCAAAAATTGTAAAGCCATTTTAAAATTTTAAAGCATAAGCATATTTTTTAAGAGAAAGATTTATTTAATTAATTATCAAATAAGAAATTGTTGCAATTATAATGATTTTTTATAAATTGTATAAATAAAAATTATATTTTTAATTTATGATTTAATATCTTTCTCTTTCCGAATATACTGTTTATATCTAAAAATTTATAATTCTTTGTAAAAGCATTTATCATGTCTCCAACAAATTATCTCTGTAATTCTTGGTGAGACAGGTGGTTGAAATTATAAATTTAAGCAAAATTTTATTATAATTTATTTAAAATAATAATTTTAACATTAACAAAAAATTACTTAAAAAATATAAAAAAGGTATTAAATATATAATATTGTTAAGTCATGCATTATGTTTCATTTTTTATTTAGATTTATGATGATTAATTTATATTTTTTAGTACAAAATGGCATTTTTTAAATGAATTAATTTTTACTTAAATATTAGAATATAAACAAAAATTTAGAAAACATTTTATTGGTTAATTTTTAAATATAAATAAATAATTTTTTAAACAAATATATGTGAATCCAAAAAGTTAGTTATAAAAAAGCATGAATTTATATTTCAGCATTTCAGATTCATCGTTTTTTGTTTGATAATACAAATTTAATACTCTTTTTCTCTTAGATTAGTAACATTAAGTGAATTGTACCTTTCTACCAGATCTTAAACTTATTTCATTTTTTATTTCCTGGCCAGTTGCATGTCTTTTCTCAAAATTTTTCAGCATTTTTTTGTTCTTAAAGTAAACGTTAAAAAATTAATAATTAAGTATTTACCTTGATATGCCTTGAAGTTACCCATTTATTACGGGGATTATGTTTATACTGGACATAGTAGAAAGGAATACATCCTCTCATTTTCTTATCTAATATTCTTACAATATTTCCATTTCTTCTCTCTCTTCTAATTGAGGCCAATCTTTTACGTTCTAGATGTTCCTCAAATTCTCTAACAAGAATAGGTGACTAAAAAATTTATAAAGTTTTTAAATCATTTAAAAACTTACAATGTTCTCTTCTGGTTCCCATGTATTGTGGGCAGAAGAATAGTAAAGCCATTTAATTCTATATAAGTTTACGTTGTTAACGACTTTCTTCCTTATAATACGTTCAACCAAATATAATGGACCTAGTGAAAGTATATTATTGTTTTCCAACATTTTTAAGATATTAAAATTTGTATGTATCTAAAAAATATTGATAATAAAATTTTAATAAATTAGTAGAATATAGAATTGATAAAAATGACTAAGAGAGATCAAATAATGTTCAAATGCTTAAAGCATTAAATTGTAGTTTCATCATTTTTTAGTATAATGATATACAAAATAGACTATTTTTATAATACAACGATAAGATCAGTTAAAGGAATTGAAATGTCATAAAATATCGACATAATAAAGCTTACATGATGATATAACTATATTGTTTAATAAGTGTATAAAGACAACAAATGAGAAAAAAACAATGAAAATAAAATATTTTTTTATATATTGATGCTCAATGAAAATGATTGGTTTTATTGTAAAGTCAATTTTTTAGAATGTTTCTTTATATAAAAAAATGTGAATGTATAGTTATTGTATTTAATGTGATAAATTTAACACGAGAATTGTCTATGTCTTATTATTGATACAAATAATTTTTATACATTTATTAATTATGTGGCTTTAGTTTTATTATTGACAAAATTAATGTACATCTAGAGAAATGCTTAATTTGTAAGAAAATGATTGCAAATTTGCAAATTAAATTTTTATAACGTTTATTATATAACTTATGAATATTATTTCCTGATCTTTTGTTTCAAACTTAATTTACCACAAGAAGAGTTATAAGTTTTAGTATTGTAACGATATATCCAATAGTCTATAATATAATCATTTTTACAATTATTACTTTTTGATTTAAACAATATTTATATTTTTATTTTATTTAGAAAGCATACTTTTTAATATTGTCTCAAAATATGAAACATTTCAGATTTCTATCATGTCTATAAGATTTATTTCAACAAAAATGTTTAATAAATTTTGAAAACAGTTAAGATAACTTTGATAGCTCTTATATAATTATTATTAAAGTAATTTATATTAGATTTAATAAAAGTTTACCTTATTGTGCAACTTTAACACGTGAAAAAATATATTTTTAAAAAATATTTTTAATTTCACACTAAATATTATTATTAATTAAAAATATAGTTAATAATAATTATTTGTATATAATAATATTTACATATAAAATTATTTTGAAAAATCATATAACATTGAAATTAAAAACATACTACAATACAAATATTTTTTCCATGAAGCATCTGAGAAAAGATTAAAAATATTTTAAAATGTATTATTTAAAATTACTTAATATTCATTACTTTTTTTAAAAATTGAATTTATATGGTAAAATAATGGTATTAACTGTTGAACTAATTGTCGTCATTTTTGAAATATTTTCCTTTGTTCTCTACTTTATTGTAATAGCTATTTTATTAATAAGCTTGAAGAAAAATAAAGAAGCTTTTCAACCTTCATTTGTGATTCATTTTACTTTCAATGGCATATGTGATTTTTTATGCTCTGTGTTTGTATTTATCTTTAGAATAATGCCTGACACAAAAGAATTTAGTGACTATGTTTCCCAATATGATTGGATAACGAATATGTACAATCTGACATATTTTCAAATTTTATCTCTTTCAATTGTTGGAAATTTAATAATTACTGTTAACAGGTACTGTGCAATATTTACTCCAGTATTTTTTCGTAATAACTGGACAATTAAAGTTTCATTTATAATTATTTTACTGGAAATCATTATATGTTGTGGAAGTTTTTCCTATACCTTTCTAAATCCAACAGTTTTTATTAAACATCCAACTGATGATAGATATATTTTTACAAAATTATTAAAGTATGAAAATTTATGCGATACAGGACTACTTTTGTTATACCTAATTATATCTGCTGTCATCTCAACCTTTCTAGTAATGAAAATAATTTACAAATATAAAATAATTTTTAAAAAAGGTCAAGCAAATAATAGACGAAAATTTTCAACTTTCATTTTTATGTGCTTTACAAATTTACTTCTATATTTAGCTTTTATGCAACAATCTTTATATCTTTACAGTTACGTTGAAGATAATATAGAGTTCACATTTTTCTTGGATAATATGATATTCTATATTTTGACCATTTTTTGTTGCACCAATTCTTATTTAATGATTATTCTTAGTATGAATGTTAGAAATGAATTATTAAATATACTTAAATTTTTCTTACATGGGTTTAGATCTAATAAAGTAGAAATTATTAATAAATCTACATTAACACGAATGAAAGTTGTGTCTAGCAGAATTTTGTAAATATATAAAAAAGTTTTTTTTTGTTTATTGATTTAAAATTTTTAACAAAATTTATTGCTATTAAATGTCGTAATCTTGGATAATAAAGTATAATATTATTCTTAAACATTTATTATTATTCTTTCCTATAATCAATCTTTTTTGATATATATATTTGAAAAAATTGTTTTATACTTAAAACTTTATATCAACTTGGTAAAAAATAACTGCAAATATTTATTTTAAATATTGTAATAATAATATAACTAATAAAATTCTATTTAATTATTGAAATTTTTATGGAAAAATTTTGTCTTCTCAAATAATGTTATGCGTTTTATGATCACCAAAAATATTATAAAAAAAATGATTGAAATTGATTTATGAGTATATATTTGCATTAAACATATTATTATAAATTCTTTAGATGTAGACGCTATACTTTAAAATGCATAAGACTTATTTTGTGGAAAATAAATTATATTTCATAAGATTTAAAAATAATATAAACAACCATATACAATACCATGAAAGGAATTTTCTGTAATGAGTTATAATGATATTAAAGAGGTACTTAAACAACCGTTAACCGACAACTGACCTCTAAAAAGGTCCACTTTTTCATGTGTACATATATTGAGGAGGTTATATTGATATTAAGTGACACACCTGTGTTGTGTTGGTCACATATATATATGCAATGGAATATAGCTTATTTATCGTTGGTAAAAGTTCCATACATAAAATTGTATTAAACACATCCTTTTATTACGATGTATTACTACATTAATTTTTATTACATTAAATATAAAAATTAACATTTATTTTTTAAAAGTAACAAAATCCTGTTGATGTATATACATTTAATATTTTAAGAACCTTACATTATTATAATATTTTCTTTGTTTTTATATCTTATTACGATTTTTACGTTTTGTTTTTTTTATTTTTACCATTTGTACTCTGTGTAAGTTAAAATAACAAATATTAATATAAAAAGAAAGTAAATAAAATAGCTGCAAAATATTTTAATTTTAATACCTCGTTATACAACCATTTATTATCCATATCTTCTACATATGTCTATCAACATATTTATTCATCAACTCTCCGCATACATAAATTATCAACGAACATATTAAAAATTTCAATATCTTGTAATACTCTATATCACATGTTGTGTTAACTTTAATTTTCTAATAACACCTTGTCCTCTAGCCAAGTAATAATTTATATATTTTAATAGTCTGTTGGAAATCAAAAAAATTATATATTTCAACAAATAAATAAACAATATTTCTAAAATATATTTTTAACACTCCATAATGTATCCTTACTTTTGTTATTATAATTGTAGAAACTTAATATGTGTAAATACTATATGTTATAGTTGGAACCATTTCAAACTTGTTTTTCAAACGATAAAATATTTAATTAGAAGTTGATCAAACATTTTTTTTATCTTCAAAACTTTTCAAGGCATTATTTTCATACAAATTTTACATCTCCCTCAAACTATCTCTATTTTACATCAAATGACTCGTACATAACTTATTTGAATTATTGTTAAATGAAAAAATTTAGGTTATTACAGAAACTTTTCATTACCTTTTTACATTTTTACAATGTCAAAAGTCGAATGAAGTACAACAAATATATATTAATCTTTTTTAGCTTTTTATATTTAATCTTTAATACATGCATATTGTAAAGAGTATAGTTGTTATTTTATAAATACTATTTTAATAATGTACCTTATTCTTATATAAATATTATTCACATTTACTTAAAATCCCTTTTTATTATTATTTATCTTTTCGATAAGAATATTCTTATCAGAACAATAGAAATAACTGTTTGCCGTTAAAGATTAACATTCTTATAGTTTATTACATGGTATATAAGGAGAAATGAATGTAAATGACAAATTATATTCTTATCACCCGACACTGTTAAAATATAATTATTTGGAATAATTTTAAAAAAGACGTTTAATTTTATTTTTAAATTTTTATGGCCTATAATTATTCACATTTTAATGTTTCGCTTCCTAATTAAACAGCATGAATCAAAAAATTTAAATCAATGATAAAATTAACATTACAGATCATCAATCTTTTTTTTTATGATAAAATTATTAAATATTAGCTTTATGTACATTTTAAAAATTGATCTGTTATAACTTTTATTTTAAATGTAAACATTTTGTCATGAAAATATCACTTAATATATATGAATTATCGAATGAATTTTTAAGATTTTATCATCATTTAATCGAGACAATTTTTATGCATATGTAAGCGCACAATGCTATGTAATTAATCATCATTACAACAATCCATATATAAAGATATTACATGTCATTATATTTAAACCATGACAATTAATATAGACTCTTGAAAGATAATATCATGTAAATATCTATACATTATTAAAGGTAATATGTTTATTCATTTGTTAAACCTGCTTACTCTTACCATTGTACCTTAAACTAGCTTGTTTCTAAAAAAGTTTGAATAACTTTTTATTAACACTTTAGATGTATTACTTCCTATATATACTATTCCTATTTAAAATAGTTATTATTTAATTTTTTAAACATTAACCTTATGATAATTCAATTTTATAATTTATTTATAGATATTTCATTTTTAATCAAAAATCCACAAAACATTATGCCTCTCTCTCTTCAAACACTTTTGATGATTACTTTTTTAATATCATTACCTTGAAATACACATTCACTTTAACAAACAGAGAGTTAGCATGCAACAATAAAAGTTTAAACAATGCTTTTATTACTATTTTTTACACTCAATCGTAAAGACATATATAAATGCATATATGAAACTTCTATGATCATATTTATATTTTGTTCATATATTTAAAAATTTATTTATACTTTTAGATTATTAATTTTTTTTAAATTGAAAGTTTATTTATACCTATATTGTATTACTAATTAATTTATCCAACTGGACAATTACTGTCGTATAGAAAGAGAGGAGAACGTGAATATAATGTCAAAATTATATGAATCATTTGGAGATATGGTAAGTTTTTGCAAACCTTTAATTACTCATCTTTATGATGAACATTGTAATCAAATAAATTTTGAGGTTAACTCACTCTTTTAAGACACTCTATATGAATTTTTTTTTTATTTTTAATTTGTTTATATTTTCGATTAATCTTTCAATACAAGTTCAAATGTCTACTTACTAACAAAACTTTTATTAACCTTTTTTTTTTAATTTCTTTATTATTATATAAAGATGAGGTAATGTAACTTATATTGTATAATAAATTTTTATAATATATGGAAAATATAATAAATATGCTTATAACAAGTTTTTCATAGTAATTATAATTATTATACTTATGATATTACTTCACAACTATTATTCCAATTAACATTAATCCGTGAATAAAACGTATTTTTATTCAGGTTATTATTCATATAAACCTAATAATCTTTGTAGTAATAACTAAGAATCCTTTTGTTTCCCTTTTTACAATTCATCATCATAATTATATAATATATCTACTTCCTTCAAAATAAATTTATTATTAGTTATTCTATCAAAAATGCATGAAACTATTTGGTGAACCTGGCCAAACTTCCTTCTATATTATAAATATATATTTTGATTTTAAATTATTATTTATAAGCTGAAAATATTATTTTCTATATTAAAATATTCTCCTCATCCATAACAATAAACCCATTAACTTTACCAATAATTTTAATGGGCATTCATACTAAAACAACAAAAATTGTTAGCTTTTAATTTATAGTTTTATTTAAAAAATATTTCAACAATTTTAATATTTATACTGTTAATTTTAGATAAAAAATTATTTCTCACAATTATTATATATTTTTATTCATTGTTTCAATTGTTATAATTTCTGTTAATTTAAAATGACCAGTTAAATATAGATAGTTTTAAAAAGAATATTATCAAAATGATGATAAAAATTCTAGTTTTTTCTTCAGGAATTGTTTATTTTTTCTGTATTCTTAAACAAACATTTTTTCTTCAAACAATAGTTTTGTAATAAGAACTAAAATTATATTACAAACTTTTTTCTTTTTTTTTAATATATTGTTCACTCGATAAACATGCAAACTTTAGAAAAATGATATTCTTTAAGAAGGTAATAATAACATTCTGTTTCGCTGGTATTAAAACCAAAAAAAACTCAGGTAGTTATATGACTAGTCTATAATAAGAGGAACCGAAAAACTATTTCCATATAATCTAGTTATACTTATATTTCAAGTATACTAAAAAGAATTTTACAAAAATTTAATACACAAACATAATATATATTTTATTTATAAGACTTTATTTTGATCAAAAAATTGTAAGGGAAAAAAGACTTTGAGAGATATGTCACATCTAGTGCAAACTAGATATATAATACTAAAAAATTTTAACTAACTTCATATATGATCATTTTTAACATTTATTTTCTCATCTATTCTTTCTATTCCCAAAAGATTCATATTTACATAATGGTGTGTATGATGGAAGGATTCACCAGATAAATGTAATATTTTATGATTAAATTTAGTTAACTGAAACTTGCCATTGTTATTTATTGTCTTTAAGTTTTCCTTCATACTTATCTATCATCGATAAATTATTTACATCAACATAAAAATTATAATTTTAGTATCATTATCAATCATAATATTGTGACTTGAGATTTAATTAAACATACACATCCATTACATTTTTTAGCGTTGTCTTAAAATTTTTAAAGTATTGTCTTATAGAAAAATAAGTATTGTGATGTTTTGGATTATTTGATATTGGTATGTTATTTGTTAAAAAGAATAAATTGAGAGCCGATAGATTTTTTTGTTTTTAATGAAGCTTTACATTTAAAACTAAATTTATAAATATGATTGAATGTTTTATGATGCTCCTACGTATCATTTTTACATTCCAATTTATGTCCAAAGAATGTTTCAAAAATATTTTTGTTATGAAATTTTGCTTATATATTATTTAATCAAAATTCTAATCTACCATTCAAGACAAAAATTTTTCTTTATCATTTTTAACATATGTATGTTGTTTCATTGTTTCCATATATAATGTTTTAACTAAATTTATTATTGTCTAAGTTTAAAGGCTATCAATTATAAATTAAATGTTCCTCTATATCAATTTATTTATTACAGTCCACCCAAATATATTTTATTTCTTTATTACTCATTTAAAATGTATACTTTTATATTATAATTAAATGGAAATTATTTTTATTTTAAATATATTTCTATTTACATTATACATAAATATTTAACTTTTAAAAAATTATAAAAATATATTTCATAAAACATATAATTGCATCATTCCTTTCAAATTATAACAAAAAAAATAATTTATTTGATAAGAAAAAATATTATAAAAAATGTATATAATTCTTTTGAGGAATATTGATAAGTTTATGATCAAAAGTATCTTGATTAATTGACACAATTAAGGCTTGTTTTGTTACCATATCTTCTACAGATAAAAAAGTCTTTTTGTTTTATGAAAGATTGAAGTGTATACTATTTTAGTAGATATATTTTATTTATAGTGTCCCTAAACTATATACATGTTTTTCCTGAATATTTGACACTCATTTATCTTTTTGTCTTCTCAATACCATTCTTGTCATTTATTTTCTCCCCTTATATAAAATAAATTTTTAGCTTTCTTTATATATCTCATTTTATAATTTATATATATATGTATATATATATATATTAAGTTAGTAATTATATTTAATAAATATCTTTTTAAATATCAACCTTAAATTTTTAAATATTTCTTTATAATAGTGATCCTTGACTTTCTTAGTTATTATAATATGTTCAAAAGAAGTTTCCTTTATGTTATAAAATAAATAATTGTTAAATATATTAGCAATACAATTTTCAAATAACATTTATTCTTCTACTTAAAATTCACTTCTTGACACCTTCGCAAAATATTATTATTCAATTAAATAATCTAATCTTTACTACCTTTTAATATATCTTTAAGTGATAATATATATATTTAATACTGTCTAGATTAAAAATTACTAATTAATTTTATTATATATTATAAATACACTATAAGCTACTTAGTTAACAATTAAATTTTTTTACCTCAAAACAACTTCATCTTAAATACTTTTTTATGTAACATGTTTTTACAATTTTTTTAATTTAAAAGCCATACTATTATAATCAGGTATATATTTATTATATTATTTGTAAAACAATTAACTACATCTCCTCTCGATATATTTCTTGAAACTCAAAATTACTTTTTTTAAACAAATTACCTAATACCGGTTAAATGTTATGACATTGTATAACAAAAGATTTCACTTATAACTATTTAAAATGATTGATTGAAAACTCAATAATTTTATCATAATATTATACATATTTATTTTAACAATACAATTATCCCATCCTCCTGATATGAGTGACATTTTCATAACAATTTTATCAATTCTTAATTATCAACCAACGCATCACCCACCATCACTGCACATATATCTTCAATAAATACTTTTTGTATGGCCTGAGAAAAAACAACAATGTAATTGGTTAGGCCACGCAAAATGCATTAAATAAGCTTTATTAATGGTATATGATCATATGTATTTTTTCATTGCTATATTGTAATAACCTCTTCTCAAATATTTTCAATATTTTTATACATATCTAAGAAGGAATCCAAAATATACACTTACATATATATTTATTTTTACCATATTTTAAAAATATTTTTCTTTTTGCCTAAAGCATTAATGTATATTAATATAACGTTTCTATGGTTACACCTTAGAAAAGTTTTAAATATTTGTGATATTATGCAATTACTATGATGCACATATTTTATTATTTTGAATTTTTTTTTTGATTAATATATTTCTAATCTTTTTTTAATTTTGTCATTTTTTAATGATGAGTAAGAAGAAGGGTACCTCTTTTAAATGATTATTTGCTAGACGGTTTAGATTTGCTATTTTAAAAAAAANAAAAAAAAGACTTTATAATGATGATTGTTATTTAATCTATTTTTAATCAACTGTTTTTTTGTATAACACATGACTTTTTATACATGCTTAAAAATATCAATGTTAAAACTTCTTTTTACTATTGTTTCAAACATTATTTATCCTCCTGAATATGAAAATAAATTATACATATTATTGTCTATTCTTTCATATTTTATCTCATTTTTTCATACCTTTAAAGTTTACCTACCCTTCTGTAAATAAACCATTACAATGGGGCTGCTCATATTTATATATATATAAATATATCTTTTTCATATTATAATAGCTAAACGAGCATTTTCATTCATCATCTATTGTGTGAGAAAATCTAACTTATGTACTTTATTATCATGACCAATCTACCTTTATTATCCTAGTTACTTATATTATATATATAAAAATGAGTAAAACATCATCAGCTGTGTTATATCATCATTTTTGTTATATAATATATCAGCTAACATTATTACAAAATATTACAATACCTCACATTCCATACGACTTGAAGACCTGTATTTATTAGTTATTAAAATAAATCAACCTCTATACATATATTCTCAATCGTTTATTTTAGGAACAAACTACATCGAATGTCATGAGGCTTACCAGTTCGCCAAGTTCTGCTTCGGTTGCCTCTCGACTTTATTTTAACGGACAACGTAGTTCCAGGCGGACTAGTTTTGGAAGTGAACCTGAATTGATGAATTTTAGTGATAGCGAGTATCAAACTGAAATACATGATATTTCAAGTCAGGTAAGAGTAACAATAATATTTTATGACACATATAATAATATTTTTTTACCAACTCATCATTTTTTAACAATATTATTATTGATAAACTTTTATAGATCACAACAATTAATAGAAGAGTAAATGAAATGGAAGAATTACAAATAGCTACAAATGAAGAGAAAGCTAGATTAAAGACTGAGAATGCTGTTCTTAGTCAAAGAGTTCATATATTGGAAGAACAACTAGTTCAATGTGAGATGAGATGGAAAGAAAAACTTGAAGATGAAATTGTTCGTTCAAGAGATACTTTAAAACGATGCGAAATTGAGAAACAATTGGAATTAGAAAGATGTACATCTGATAATAGAATCTTAGAAAAAGATCTTTCTTATGCTAAGAAGGAAAAATCAAAGATGGAGGAAGAAATTAAGAAATTAGAGAAATCTATTAATGAACTAACCAGTAAAATTAGTGAACTTCAATGTCATTGTGATAATTTAGAAGATGAGAAGAAAGAAATTAGTAAAGAATTTGAAGATTATAAAATTGAGATTCATAATGATATGTTAAATAAGTATGAATTGATGGATGAATTAACAAGAGAAAATGAAGAGTTAAGTCAAAAATCACATGGAATATCAAGACATGGTTCTATATTTAACCAAGTTTGTTAACATAATATTTACTTTTAATATAATATAAACATTTTAGGTTTCTGTTTTGGAGGAAGAGAATGTCGAACTTAGAAATGAGAATAGACGTTTGATGCAACAAAATGAAGATTTACAAGCTGAAATTCTTCATGAATCTGTTATGAAAGGAAGACATTTATTGGAAGACCATATGACATCTTTAGCTGATGAATTAAATGGTAAAGATTCAACAGAGCTTATGAAAGCTCTTAAAGAACAAGAAATTTGTGTTCAACAACTTCGTACATATATTAATGGTATATTAGGAAGAGTAGTTGAAATGCATCCTGAAATATTGGAAATTAAGGATAATTGTGTTCCAACTAATAACAATAACAAAACACCTGAGTCATCTTCTCCATCAAGTTGACTTGCACTTGGCTCAACAACAGCATCCTCTTCAAGAGATTCTACATGTTCTTCTAATACCGGTGAATATAGCGGGGATATGGATTATCACAATGAAAAAAATAATATTTTGACTAGTTTTTGGAAAAAGACAATGTCTATACCAAAATCAATCTGGGGCTGAAACTTATTATTCAACTTTATTGAGATATACATAACTTCTTTTTTAGTATCTTGTTATCTTTTTTATTATCAAATTTATTATGATTACAAGTACAATAATATTATCACAAAAAAAAGAAACCAACTTTCATCAGTATTTAGTTATTTATGTAGAATTTTTTTGAAAGAAAAATCGCTGTTGTTTGATGCCAGAGAAATTGATATTAATCACCACAGTTTCAACACTATCCTCCTTTATTATTATTATAGATTGCTTTCTACATATTTAATATGAGAGGCCTTCTTAAATAACCTTTCATTTATTTTCCATTATAAGTTAGAAAATTATAATTAACTTATTAATTTCATATTTCCGCTTCCCTCAAGCACATTTATTTCTTTTACACATGTATAGTATCATATATGTATTTTTTCTATCTTCTATATCTTACTAATTATTAATATTATTTCTGTCCTAAGAAATTGTATGATTTTATCATTTGTCTGTTTTTTTTAATTTTTAACATAATTTGTCTAAAAACCTAGCACTTCTTTTCATATATTTTGAAATTATTGTATTTTGCCGCAACAATAGAAGTGTTGATATAAAAAATTGTATACAAAAGATTTTTCTTTATTTTTATTATTCTATATAGATTTTATTTTCAATCAAAAATTGATATAACTCACCATTAAAATTTAATTTACATTTCTGAAATGAATATTCAATTTTTGGTTTTTTTTAATTTTGAAATATTTTGCCTAGAATGATGAGGTATATATAATATTATATGTTTAAAGCATGATTACGTTTTTACTATTAATAAATAATATTTTATATCAAGTACGACTGAACAAATTTGAATGTTTATTTAATAGACATTCATTATTTACTATTAGCTTCAAATATATACACACATTGTTATATTTTTTATATTATCGGGTTTTAAACAAAATAAAATTTTTTAAAAATGAATAAAAATGTAATAATGATTTTAATAAATGAAATATTAAATACATTTTAAAATGATCTTTAATATTTTTAAGAACATTATTTTAAAAGACACTTAAAAGAAATAATTTAAATATTTAATTAAAAATTATTCGTGATGATAAAATTACCTAAACGAAAGCTGTGTTAATAAAAATATTTAAATAATTAAATTAATTTGAATAATTTAAATAAATTATTAGTATATAAAGGAAAATATTACAATTATGAGTATAATAGTTTGTAAAACTTTATACAATTTCCCTCCAATAATATGAATCTTCTTACACTTTTTATTCTTTTGGGAACTTTTCTAAAAACTATTAATACTCTTGAGAGTAGACCATTAAGTAAGTCTAAAAAATATTTAAGCCACTTATATATACTTTATAAGGTTCCCTAGTAAATCATGCATTCAGTTGTGATTGCTTTAGAAGTAGTAAATCTTCATCAACTACTCAACCAAGACCACAATCTTCAATGAATGTTGATGACAAACCCATATATGTTATACATGGTGCCAGAAACCAATTTATGAACCAATATAATAGAGCTAAAATTGATGAATTTTTAAATAGACAATCAAGTACCATTTTCAATCACAACAATTTTATGGATTGGTTAAATCCACAACAAGCTGTCAAATATCAAAGTAATGTTAGCAATAATGGATATAAAAATGAAGATATATTACTAAGAGATGAGCCGACTAGTAGTGATGATGTTGAAGAAGAAAGAGAAAACATATCTAACCCATTTTCTTTTAAAAATGGTCTTATTTCAACACGTATAAAACAGTTTACTGATATAATAAGTTTTTTGGATAAATTTGGTTGTAGATGTGCAGGAAATTTTGGATCAATTTTTAAAGCTAAAAAATTTTTAAGAATAAGTATTGCACATATATGATTTAAACGCAAAACTAATAATTATGAAAGTAATAAGTTTTATATAATGAAAAAAAAAATGACTTTTAAAAAATAAACTCATATTATTTGAGAATTATAATAAAATAATTAATTAAGAGTTTATATATCCTTTATCTTTATGTCTTCAACATAATCCCATGGACTTTAAATTTTTTGCAATAATCATATCTAGACATGCATCTAGAACAAATTGTACATTATTTGTATCTGTTGCACATGTATGATGACAATATATTTCTCTTAATGGTGATCTGTTCATTGTTTCAAATTTCCATTGTATATAATTAATACATTCTGTATGACTTTGTTGTCCTTTATATTCTGGAAAACAGACAGTTAATGGAGATCTGCAAATCTTTTCAGCAAAGAGATCCTTTTTATTTAAAAATAAAATAAAATGAATATCCGCGAACCAAGGTGAATTGCAAATTGAATCAAAAAGTTTTAATGATTCTTGCATTCTATTTGTACAATTATCTTCCCGAAGCGTTTGATCATACTCGGATAAAGATGATATAAAAATTATAGCATTAACATTGTCAAAACAATGAATCCATTTTTTGCGCTCAGATCTTTGACCACCAACATCAATGACCCGAAAAGTTAAACCTTTCAATTCAAATAAAACTTCTGTTATTCCTGTTGTTTTAATTCTTGTTCTAAGTAAATCTTGTTCTGTCGGCAAATAATCTATGGAACTGAGACGTGGAAGATTATCCAAAAAATATTTTGCAGAGTCATCAATTTGATATTCATTAGATCTTTTATAACAATCTTGTACACCTTCATCCTTCCATAATCTTTGCATAGCTAATGATAATTCTTCTGTTATCTCTTCTTTATTTGCATGAACAGTTGCAAAGACCATTTGACTATCTTTCTACAATTAAAAAATATATTAGTTTTAAAACTTTTATACATACAATTCTATCCGCATCTGCATATTCAATTTGAAGATGAAACATTGCTCTTAGTATAGCTAACATACTATGAATGCAGTTACTATAGACAACTGGTTTAATCATAGCTAAATCTTGTTGTGAAAAGCCATCTTTATGAAGAATCCTTGAAGAAAAGAAAAATTAACTTTCAATTATATATTCTTACCTCATTTGCTTTAAAACAGTGCTTTTCCCTGACTCACCAGCTCCTAAAAAATTAATTAAATTTTTGTCTCTTTTATAAAATGCAAAAGAATTATTGTCTATTTTCTTAGAAAAAAGTATTGTTAGATAAAATTAATCTCAAAACAATCTAAATTTAGAATCATTCTCAAATGACAAGCAAGTCACACTTTTTCTATCAATAAAAATTGCTCTTTTTCTAATTATATAATGTTTACAAAATTAAAAATATTCTCTTTATGTCTCTTTTTTTATTTTAAATCATGCATCATTAGTCAATATATATTCCCTCAACAAAAGTATTTTTGATAGATAAAAAATATAATAATGTTTCAAGAACCTTTTCGATACACATGATATAATAAATATCATGCAATTTTATTATTTACTCAAATATAATAACATTAAAATAACACCTAATAATAAAATCTTTACAGGGCATATGAGTTTTTTTGTTTTCTTTTTTATTTCATGATTAAAATAATAATAATGTTATTATATAATCTTATGTCATATAATGATAAGAAAAATATTTTTCTTTGAATAATATATAATTCTTTCAATTATATTAAAAATTTTAAAATAATTTATAATACCTCTAATTTTTATCACCTGCTCCTTATAAAACTATAATTTAATATTATTTCTCATTTAATTGATTAATAAATAATCATAACTTCCTCAATAATAAAAATTTTTCTTTATCAAATTTATGAGAATTTTAAATTTTATAAGTATGAGGAAAAAATGAATAGTTGTTATGTTATGCATTAATTTAATTTTCTTTTAAAGTATGTACCATGCATTAAAAAGAAAAATTTGAAGAGATTAAGTTATTAAAAATGTAATAAAGGTCATTTGAATTTATGAAAATCTTTAATTAAACTTTATGAAAAGATTTTTAAAAATGTTTTGTAAAATGATATCATGGTTAAATTTGACTTTCTAACAAATTGTAAATATATATATATATATATATCTATTTCAAAATATAAACTAACCTAATAATAAAAGCTTAATTACTCGCAAAGACATTGATTGATCCTTCTTAATTCTATCTTCAATTTTTCTGTTAACTCTTTTTTGAGCTTTTTGATCTTGTGAAGCACATTGTCCCATCTTCAAAAATGAACCCCAGCTAACTTTACCAGAGCTTGAGCCAAATAATGATTTTGATGATCGGGAATTGGCAGTTCCACGATCAGTATTAGTAATTTTAATTATTGACGTCAGTATGAAATAGTATTATATTGGCAAAAGACTCTTGAACACATCAGTTTTAAAAAGCTGTTGTGTTATTGGAGTCTCAATGCCGAAAAATATTTAAAATGTTTAATTATAGTTTGGTTGCCTAAAATAATAATAAATTTGGTATATTTTACAAGATGTGAAGATTGAAATTATATATAATAAGTTGGGTGAAAGGCAAAGTAATAAGATGAGGAGGCGAAACAGGATGAAGGAAAGAGTAAATTTTATGTTTGGATATAGGAAAATTACATCATAATGAGGTATACTATGATGCTTTTATAAATGTAGTCATGTATAAATATATAGAAAAAGTTTCAATGGTATATTAATTAGTTATACACTATGTACTACTTATTACTAAAAATATGTGCTTTAATGTGAACGGTAAAAATGTGAGAGGAAATATGTTTATTATAAAAATGAATACTTAAAATAGGCAAAGAATAAAAATTGTCTCCAGACATAAAATTATAATAAAGAAAATAAATTATTCTTATATAAATATACCTCTTTTTTAAGTAGATGATCCATATATATTAAAGTAATTTTAATAAAATAGATATATATTCAAAATATAATAATGTTATAAGTAAAAATTTGATAATATTATATAAATGTCATAAAAAGCAGCTATTTGATATAATTTTATTCTCAAAAAAGTATTATATAAAGAATTATTAAAAAGCATTGCGTGTTGTCATTGAAGAGTACGGGTATAATAAAAATCTTTAACAATTTGGGGAATTAAATTTAATATTTTAATATATTACCGTTTTAAATTCCTTTAGCACTTTTCTCACAAAAGTGATATAGATATATATATATATACATATATGTTAGATATATAGCATAAGGGGTTAAAGAAGGATAAATGAAGATGATAGGAGTAGAAATAACTAAAAAGTGAGGATTGTCAAATTGAAAGCGAGAATAGCTAACATGGTTATTAGTGGATATAAATAGAAAATAAAAGAAAAGTTTTAAAACAAAATTATATACTAAAGAGTTATTTAAAGAAACAAACTTCTTTTCAATTATTTTTCCTTTTCTTATTGAAAATGTCTATTCTCATCAAAAGTTAATTCAAGCCATTAAATTGTTGCTGATAAAGAAATGAAAAATATTAATATCAATAATATTAAGATGTTCAACATTGAATATAAACTTTTTGAAATATAGTTATGAAGAACATTTATGTATTGTATTTTTAAATAAGAAGTAGAACAATAATTGTGATAAGGGATCTGTATTCTCTAGCGACTTATACTTTTTCTAAAAAGAGGGACCTTCTTTATGTTTATCATGTATATATGTAATATATATTTTGGACTTTAACTATCACTGTCACAATATTTAATGATAATTTCTAGTTTAAAATAAAATAAATAGGAGTAAAATATATTAACTTTTTTAAACCTTATTTATTACAATTAAAATATAAAAATAATTTATGTAACTGTAGTATTATAGATTCTTTACAAATAATTTTTACTATTACATCTTATAAAATATTTTTTATACATTACCTCTAAAATAGTTAGAAGAAAATGATATGCTATACATTCTTTATTAGACTCATTAAAATCTCAAATAATGATATATTGTAGACGTGAAATTGGAACTATGTTCTTGAGTAGGTTATCTTAAATTTGGCATATATATATATTTATCAACTATAAAAATATTTTAGCTTTTGGTTTATGTCATAAGATATATGCTTGTTAGAATGATAGTTGATAATTTAATGGGAACATTTTATGAAAAGCTTGTTTAATAATAATTCTAAAAAACTTTGTAATTAAAAATTTTTTATGGAATAGTTATAATTGTTTAATTATATATATGTATATAATAATATAAAATAAAAATTATTATTCTATTTGTTAAAAATGCTGTGATTTTTAATAATAATAAAAATATTTAAGTTCTATATTAAATATTGGTTAACACTTGACGATTACCTTCAGGTCAAATGGCATTAATTTTTGAGGATAACGTTATATTATATTATATACATTTTTAAATATATTTAAAAGCATTGTTTATATATACTAAATCTTTATCCACTTATTTAAATTAATTATATTCTCCCACATTCTTTGTTAAAGACTATATTGGGAATAAGCCTTTATACTTAATTTTGATAGTAAAAAATATTTTAAAACCTATAAAGTAGATTTATAAAGAATGAGAGTAAAAAATTGTTTTAGAAATCCTTTCTATTGATAAGTGGTATTGGATAATATAGTAGAAAGTTTTTAAACAATAACAATATACAAGATAATCATTAATCTTTAAAATGATTTTAAATCTACCAAATAATCGTTAAAATGAATTATCTTTAAAATCAACTTAATTAAAAAAAATATTTTAAAAAAGATATTTTATTTTTTATAACAAATTTTAAAATGAAATCAGAGCTCTAGAATAATAAAATATTATACAAATAAAATTATAATTCTATTTCTTAAAATTTTCCATTTTTAACAACCTTCTGCCCATATTTTTATAGTATATCAATGTTTAAATATTATTATATAAATTGTTAACAATAATTAATATGCTACATTTAATATTTAAAAATAACAATCATTAGAAATTTTAGTATTTGATAAAATTGGCAAAATTAGAATACATGATGTGAGTGGTGGGAGTCAATTCATGTCGTGAATATCCATCAAATTATTTTTATATTTAAATTAAAACACAACAAATGTTTTAAAGATTTATCTAAATTAAACATTTATTTTATAAAATAATGTATATCTCAAAAATTGTATATAAGAAGAGTAATAGACAAGATATAAAAATCATCTCAAATATTATAATTCTACAAGAAAAACAATATGTTTTAAACTGTTGCCTGGAGAATAAGAAATTTTATTGTTGAAGATAAGAATATAAAATTAAATTGGTTAATATGTATGTTGATAATTTTTGCAATGAAATAATAATTTGAAAAATAATAATTTATAAAATAATTCACAAAAAAATGTTTTTTGAAATAAAAGATGAGTGTGTAATAATTAAAATTTGATGTTACTTTATTGTTTACGATATTTTTATTTATCTTGGAACTTTACGTTGCTAATTAATGTGTTATAATTGTTTAGTATTCTTTTGACAATGTCTGTTGAAGAAATTAATTCTTCACGTTTTGTTGCTAAAAATCTATTAGAATCTTTAAATGGTTTGTAACAATCAGTCATTCCTTCAACTGGATAAGGAATATTATCATGAGCAACGATATCGATTTTATGATTATCTGCAAATTCTAAAGTTGGATAAAATGGTGGATTTTGTATAACTTCATCAACATATTTACAACATGAAACAATTGCACATCTTTCAGAATGATTCATAATTGGATAACAACCTTTATTATTAAATGAATCTTCATCAGTTACAACACCAACAACCAATTCACAGTTTGGCAGTTTCTCTTTTATTTGTTGAAATAATTTTGCATGTCCAATATGAAACAAATCATATACACCATCTGCATAAACTCTAATTTTGCGTGTACCTAAAAAGTTAATTTTTATAGTGACGTAATGTTAAAATGACTACTGTTCAAAAATAATTAAATGTCACAAACTAACCTGAATGATTTTCATTGTTTGAAATTAAATTTTTAGGTATAAAATATTTTGATTCCATAATATATTTCATTAAACTAGAAAACGTTTATTTTAAAATTAAAATTTAATATTAAATGTTATCAACGGAAATAAAATTTTTATATAAACAAAAATTGTTTAAAAAATCAGTAGAAATTTTTTTACTTTTTTATTAATAAATTAAAGTTTTAAATACCATCTTTATTCTTTGATTGAACATCAAGATTTTAAAATTTTTAAACCTGTTAATTTTAAATGGTGGCAAACAAACAGTGTTATATAATACCTTAGTTCTTTATAAAAAAAATATCTAAATGTTGATAAGATTCATGATAATCATGTAAGTATAAGAAAAATCTGTAAGATAACTTTTTTTTATTATGTCTTTAAATTGATTTTATCAATTGACTATATATTAAATATATTAATGGCAATATTAATGTGCTATTTATAATGTAAATAAAATAATCTATAATCATTAATTTGAACTTTTTTTTGATACATCGTCTAAAAGACCATCAAAAACTATTCCTAAAATATGTCATTTATCAACCAAACTATATATTATTATTTTTATCAATAAAATACTTTAACTAAGCATCTATCTTATACTCTAATTTTTATGTACTTTTATTCAAACATAAATATTTTAAATATGAAATAAAAGAATTTATTTTTAGAAAAATATATAGAATTCTGTATTCAAATTAATTCAACATTTAGCTTAATCTCCATTTATGGTAATTTCATATATACTCTTTATATTTTAAATAATCAATCATTTCAAGAGGAATAATTGAATATAATTTCTCTAAATATTCCCATCTTTTGTTGTATTGTTTCTCACAAAAATTTTTAAGTATTGTGTTTAATGATTGTTTAGATATGATCTTTAATGATAATGGTTTTGTAATTATGGACAAAACAAATCGTGTCAACATTATTTTAGGTTCATCAGTTTGACTAATGCTTGATATTATCATTTTCTTTTGAATTAATCTTAAAAAGATACACTATAAAATGATTAAAATACAATGATTACCTGTATAAATTACGTTTATTAGCATGACTCATTGTAGATATTAATATATCTAAAGCTTCAAATACTTCTTCTCTTAAAGGAACATTTGTATATATATTCAAATCATCTTCATCATCATCGGATAAAAAGTCTTTTATAATAATTATATCAGCACATGATCTTCCCATAAAATCTGGTTGATCACAATTTGCTCCATGAGCTATTAGTAAATTTATAAATTTTCTTTTTTTCTTAATTTGTTTGCAAGCAATATGCAAAGGTGTGTAACCGTTTTTTTCTGGTAAATTCACATTTGCTCCATAATCAATTAAAATTTTACAAATATTTAAATGATTATTTTCTACTGCATATAATAATGGTGATCGATGAAAGTTATCTGTTAAATTTGGATCTGCTCCATGTTCCTTTAATGATAGTCAATATATATTATTTATTGATATAACTTACTAATAAAGATTCAACAATATTAGCATCACCAAATATAGTAGCAAATATAAGTGGAGTTATAATATTTCTATAATCATAGATGAATAATTTATTAACATCACATCCATGATGTAATAATAAATTAACAACAATAATATTTCTTGTTTGGACAGCTAAACAAATTGGTGGTGATCGAGTTAAATTGGAATCTAAATTTATTTTGTCATTTTGACAAAGAATATATTCAACCAAATCCTGACGATTTGATTTAATTGCGACATTCAAGTAATATAATTGTAGTGTAGATTTTCTTCTTAAAATATTATTTTTATCATCATTTTTATAATATAAACGCATAGTGTAAATATTTTAATATTTAAATATGTTAATATTATCGTTCGAACTTCAATTTTTAAAGCAAAAATGAATTGAAGAATGACTAACAATTCATTAAAAACAATTTCTAAACAACATTCAAATAACAAAATTCTTTATATGTTACCAAACATCTTTATGTATTAAGAAGCTTTTAAGTCCTATACAAAATCTTCTTTTATTTTTTTCTAGTTTTTTTCTAACCTATTTTTTAACTTAAATTATATATTTTTCGTATGTTAATTTTATTGAAAAAATAAAGAAAAGTGTAAGTAATAATAAAAGAACATGTGATTTTTTTGTTTAATTTTATTTCTTCATCTCTTTTATAATATTTTTTTCTCTTTAAAAATAATTTTTTGGGAATAGTTTCTTTTTTAAATATTTATATTGAGAAGATGATATATTAGTTAGATGAGTATCATTTTGCAGATAGAGGCTTTTTATAACTACTCGATTCTTATATCTGCGCTAATTGGAATCCTTCTAATGGCAAATGATATCTTTTTTCTTTATAAACAAATTTTCTTTATAAACATGCATTCTTTATAAACAAGCACAAGATGTAACACTCATTTTTGGATAGGTCTTCAAAACAACATTATCTTGTTCATCGAAATATAATATTGTCAGGGAATCCATACTCTCAGCAGCACAGCAAACATTTGGTACATTTGGAATGACTTTTAAATTATAAAGAAGAGATTGAATTATTGCGTGATTAGAATGACGTGTATCTCTTGTTAAAGGGAAAGAGCAAGATCCAGAACAATAATTTGCTTCAAAAATTTTTGGTGCTATTACTTTAGAACCCCATCCTATATCACTAAATTTAACTTTTAAAGTTTTTTTTCCACATTTCTGTGTATCATAAAACTTTCCATCAAGAAGTTTTACACCATCAGGATTATTGTCATTTTTAATTGATGAATCAATATTTTTTTCATTTATTTCTTCCGATTCTTGACCAAAACCCATCATAGGATCATTTGGATCATGATTTTTACGATTTTTCTTACCTTTTCTATGTCTTCTTTTATTATTATTAATATTTAACATTTTAGGACCTTTAATAACAAAGTTATCAATATATTTTTTAGCTAAATTTTGAGATTCACTCTGTGTATTGTATGTCATATAGTCAACTTGTCTTTTATGTCTTCCTATAAAATGTCTACCTTTTCCTATATCTTCTCTGCTATACATTGGTATATTATTAATATCTTCGTTACTGTCTTCATATGACAATTTTTTGAGACGCTTTGTTAAACTTTGCTTTCTAGATTCATCTGATTCACTATATACCAATAAAAATGGTGTATTAGTATGAATAATATTTCTTAAAGGAACATATTTTGAATCTTTTTTAAACTAAAAAAATTGAGGAAATACTATAAAAAAAATAATTACTTACAACTAAAACTAAATAATTATTTCCCTGAAATTTTGCAGTTTTTAATGAAATAGTGACATTCCAAAAAAATAAATTGTGTTCTAATTTTTTTCCTTTAAAAGTCAATTCAAATCCATCAGAATCAACAGAAACAACATCAGGAATTCTGTAATTAAAAAGATTTCTTGGTAAATGCTTTTGATAAATATAAAGATGTGCTTTCAATATCTAAAAATAAATTATTAAATAGAGTAATTAATTACAATTCCTTACATCTTCATCCTTATCAATTGTAGTAATATTAAAGACCAAAGAATCTTTAAATCTTATATCTCTTAAATCTGTAATTATTTATAATGTTTTAGTACACATTTGATCTTTATGTTTAAACTACTTATCACAAACTTTACATAAAATTAATTAGTTTTCGTTAATTAAAATTTACATAGTTTTGTTTATAAATATGATATTATAAAACTTACGTAAATTTGGATTGAAAGAACGAATGATATTAGTTTCACTGTATGATAAATTTGCTATTGCATTTTTTGTGTATTTGTCAAATAATGCAAGCATGTATTTTCCAGCAGGTGATGTTACTTTACGCGAATAAGTTTTGGTACTATCAGGAATTTTTTTATAATTTAACATATCTCTAACAGTTTCCTTCATTTCATCATGAAAATAATTTTTATCATCAATATCAAAATCTTTTGTATCAGGAATTGTAACACTATACGAATTGATCAATGATGGAATGATAAAAGTAATTATCATCAATAGTTTATTAGATAATAACATTATAATAAAATTTCTAAAAATATTTTATCTATAAAATGCCATATGTTAAAATAAATATACAATAATAATTAGTTAAAAAATTGGTAACAGAAGAAAAACATATGGTTAATAAACGAGGTAATTATGCATAATATAAAAATAACTTTACAGCAGGTAGAATTATAATTTGAAATTTGATCCACCGTACTTGAACTAATTTAAAAAGTAATCATATAGAAATAATAAAACAAAGGTATACTATTTTAGAAAAAACAAATAAACAAACGTTTTCTGATAAAATAGTCCTACTACATTAAATAATAATATACATGTGTTTGGCATTTACTCTTTGCACAAGAACTTTTAATGTATATGCACGCATTATCTTCTGTATATGTTGGATAGTAATTAATCTTAAACTTTTCAATTTATCTCATATTGTTATAAAAGGTAAAAGATAAGATAGTTATCAAATTAATCTATAAAAATAATAGGAAAAAATTATACAAAAAATTATACCTACATAATATATTTGTAATCTATGGCCAAAGACACTTGTATTTCTGGTTTTATTATGAATTAACATCTTAATCATTCACCTTTTTCAAGTAATTCCCACTCATTTGTTATAAATATCTACTCAATCATAAATCTTTACTAGAATAAACGTTGTTTTAGTCTTAACATAAAATTAATATGCATTTGTATTATATCTCAAGAATCTTGAAATAACATTTATCCCCTTCCTACTTCTATTCACACTAATCAGCTAAATTTATGATGCGCCAAGGTAATATTTGACATACATATCCATCAAAATTAATGGATTTTGTTGCTACTACATATAACATAAATTTTTATCTATTGTTATATGTATATTTAAGAAAAGATAATATTATCTTTTCTTTTAAGAACATTTTTCATTTTAAAATACTCATTTATAAATTCTCATTTGTAAATGCTCATTCATAAATACTCCTAAACTAACTACTAATAAACATTAATAAAACTAATAAATACTAATAAATAGACAAAGGTATACATAATTTATAGGTTCTTATATTAAATATATTGCCACACATCTGTTTTATTTTAAAATTATATAAAAATATTTAAAATAATTAACAATATAAAAGTAAATAAGAATAAAAAAATAATAATATAAATACAGTATTAAAAATAAAACTTAGACTTTAAATAATTAAATTGATAAAGTGCCACAAAATTAAACTATAACACTCTTTTTATATAAAAGTTTTCATTTGAATAGGTTATATGTTTTTAATTATTATCTTTTCATCTATAAATGATCTACAACCAGCCACTGATTATTTATGCCATATTATCATTTATATATTATTATAATAATTCTTTAAATAACTTCCGAAAGACTTTTCTAAATTAGAAAATATTTATATCCCTCATTGTTTATTTAAATTGATATATAAATGTTTTATTTATGTATTTATAGAGTTATTAAGTTTAAAATTAATAATGTAAATGATATAAATTTTAAATCAAAGTCATTTATACATGGAAAGATTAATTTAAAATTTTTGGGATATTATTCTTCTCACCGTCAATTGAATTATCAAGACTTTTTAATGGTTCAGGAAATGATTCTGTAACTTTGTTTGTTATTGTTTCATTTAAATTATTATCAATCACCTCGTTTGAATTATCAGAAGTAAATTTTATTGTTGTTAAAGAAGGTGTTGTAATCTGCTCCCGTTGTGTAAACATTTCTTTCCTTGTAGTACCATTATTAAAATATATATTCCAAAATATTCTTATTTCTTCTTTTGTGTCATTTTTATTATTATTATTATTAATAATAGATGATTCATTATTATTATTTTCATTATTATTTATCAACTCTATATCTTGTTTAATTGTTTCATCTCGATAATTTTCTTCACTATCCTGAACTTCTGTACTATTTTGAAGTTTATTATTTCCTGATTTTACTTTTATATATCCCATACGAATTTTTCTATTAGAACCATTAATATTTAATGCTCGTTTATCAATATTTTTTGCATCACGTTTTTCACGAGTTGTTTCATTATTATTTATTAAGTTTTCAGAGAATGAATTAAATTCATCAAAAAAGTCATCTAAATCTTTTTTATCAATCATATCTTCATCATTAATTGTCTTTTTATTTTCTTCCATTTTAAGTTGTTCTTTATTTTCTGAATTATATCCAGCAGTTAATTTTCTCCAGTTTTCATCATAAGTTTTTTTATCTTCTTTGTCAATCTGAATATCTAAAGATGGTAACATCATTGTAACAGTTTCTACATCTCCATGCTTTGTAGAAGTTATTGATTTATTGTCATCATCAATCTTTGCTTCATCATGCGAAAACATTATTTCACTGGAATGTAAAAAATCTGAATTTATATTAACATAATCTAAATTAACATCTTTTTTGACACGAACTAAAATTTTATTTTTTAAATAGTAATAATAAATTAAAACAAACCTAAATAATTGATTCCTATTGACGGTTTTAATACTTTTTTTGTCCTTTTGATAAATGGTTTTATTGTTGTTCTCTCCTGTGGATTAATTGGTAATGTAGAAAATATAGTATGAGCAAGCTCTGGTTCTAAGGTATCAATTGAATGACGATGATTACTTTCATCATCCTTCGAAAATTCTAAATGCAGTTTATCTGGTTCTTCATAGGTAAAAGATATTAAAAATAACAAAATTATTAAATTATTAAACATAATGTATCATTTAATTTTTAATATTTAAAAATTTTAACAATAATAGATGATAATAAAATAATCGAGTCCTTATATCAACCTTAATCTTTTTAACAAAATATTAACATTCCATCCTCCAAATAAATAACTCGTTTTTCCTATACTTTTTAGTCGTTAGCTTTTTCCTAATTCTTATAAAACTACCCTTGATCCGATATAACTAACGTCAAAATTGTGTTAATTGACATACTGTCATAATAAATCAAATTAAAATTGTCTAGCAATAGCTATATTTGGTGATGAAAATATTAATTTATATTAATTATATTAGTAATATTATTTATATTTATTAGGAGTGTCGGGAAGAGAAGTGAACTTATGCAGTGATATAGCAATAATTTGCAAAAACATCCTATAATTTGTAGATAAAACTGGAAGATTAAATTAATATTTTACGATTACATTAATTTTTGCTTAAAATCATCATTCCTTAAATTTGTAACAAACTGTTTACGTATTTCATCAACTAAAGTCATATATTAATAACAATTTTAAAATGACTTTTATCAAGATTAAGGGCTTTGTTAGCTTCGAAAAAAACTTGTAAAAATGGATACAATGAATCAAGTTTTTTAATTTATAATCTATAAAATTTTTACTTCTTATAAATAATAATATTTTATCAAGATTAAAAAGTTTATTAGCTCAAAAAAAAAAAACATGTAAAAAAAAATATTACCATTATGTTATGAATCAAGTTTATAGTGTGTATAACAATAAAACAAATGTATTTTTAATTTATAAAACTTAAATGTGTTGACATATCTTTGCGTCGTTGCTTCTCTTATTTTTATTAAATGCGATGACGTTAATTTTTATATTTAAAAAAATATATTAAGTCTTGAAAGACAATATTTGTCTAATGTTGTTGTATTACAGGAATGAGTGCAACAAAATTCTGTTATTTGTCCTTTTAAATATTTGATTTCTTCATGAGTTAAATTTGAACTGTTTCTCATATCAGCAGAGAGCTTTGCAGTTGCCTCTTTTCCAACTAAAAAAATAATACTAATTGGACAGTTTACCAACTTACTTGTTTTTTCTAAATATATTTTATAATTTGAACAATGATTCTTAACACTGTACGTTAATTCTGGACCACAAAATCTTTTACCATTATAATCATCACTATAAACGAATCTTAAAGGATTTCCATTGATGTGAATATCTGAATGAATATAAAGAAATACAAAAAATAAAATGAAAAAATTTGGCAATATTTTAAAATACATAGTTGCAACGAACCGTAGCCAGGAATATTAAAATTATTGATAATATGAATAAATTGTTTTGATATAGATAAAATTTTTGTATTTTATATCGTTGTATTATTATTGTTGTACTAGTATAATCACCGATTATAAAAATTGAATGCCTGGCTACGGTCCCAAAGAAAAGAAATATCTTTGTTAATAGGTACCTAAAAGAATATATTTAAATTATATGTGTTTTCGATTCATGTATTTAAATAATAATTTATAAAGTTTGAAGAATGGCTTTTTGAAGGCTTTGGTAAGGGTGGAGTTTATTTTATAACTTTTCTTTTAATGCCATTTTCTTGGCAGAGAACTGTGTAATTGATCTATGTGTAATGAAAGGCGTATATATAAAAATTTTTGAATTGTATTATTAAGCATAAGTTTCCATCTTAACTTTGTATAATCCTCTTAATTTTACAATCATATTTTTATGATCTCATTTTTATAATCTTAATTTTATATCTTATATACATGCGCAATTGAAAAAAGATTTAACATTCATCATTTAACAAATAGTTTAAAATAATTTTTAAACAAAAAAAAAATTGTTTATCTCAATATTATGTTAAGTTTAAAGTGACTGTTGTTGAAAATTAATTCTTTTAAAATCAAAGATAATTTTTTTAAAGTTAAAAATTATTTTAAATAACAAATATGAAAGATATAGAAGCATTTGTTTAGTTTAAAATTTAAAAAATTTAATACTTGTGGCAAGGTTTTTGTAATAAGTCTTTCAATCATCTCTTCTCTGTAACAAGATATCAAAACTTCCTCATTATTAAAATATAATGTTCAATCTAAAATTTTAATAATCTCCAATTGATCATTGCATCAATCATCTTATATTGCCATAATTATATGTCGATTAAAAATTTTTAGTAAAGATAATCTTTCTACAATTTGTAATAATTTAAAGTATTGCAACTATGCTAATAAAATTTTATAAATTGTTAATATATTTCTTAACATTTTCTCACTTAAAAATAATAATAAAAGTTTTAAATATAATAACTCTATCAATCATTTTTTATATTAAAAAAAACTTTCAAATAAGTATTATCTTTTTCTTAGTAAAATGATCTTTGCTTTAATGCACTTAATAGCTAGACTTTTTATACTAAACTTTTTTCTACGTTTATTATTAATATATATATTCTTTTTGTCAAAAATTTTTGTTAAAGATTTTATCAATTGTTTAAAATTACACCATAACATTGATATTCTTATAAATATAGAGGAAGGAAATAAAGTTTATTAAAATTTAAAGTAAAGTTTATATGTAAACAAAATGCATCATTTTTGAGGGATGAGAAGATATCATATCTTCCTTCAAACTAATAAAAATACAATATAAATGTTTAAAAGAAATTAATAACATTAATATATTTGATTATGTATATTTGCAAATTTAATATATAATTTGTAAAACAATTAAATAATAAATGATATTTTTTTAAGCGACATTAGAATTAAAACTCTTTAAACTTTGTTCCATACATTGACGATGAGCAATTCTTGTTACACCTAATTGAGTAAATCTAGCTCTATCAAACATTATTAAGTCAGCACCACGAATATTATGTTTTTGAAAATTTTTAGAATATTCCGACATCCTTATCGATGAAAGCCAATCTATTACATCCATTGCTGTCCAATTAATCGGATCTTTGCTTTGATATTCATTTAAAACATGTGGTTTTTCATCTTGATCCGAATCTCCATGTCCACTATCAGGTTCATCATAATCTACCGGTGGTGTTTTTATGGGCTCTTCAATACTCCTCTCCATAGATGAGGATGTACCCTTCTCTTTATATTCAAAAGTTGTTGTCACATACGAAATATTTGCTTTCTAAATATATTTATAATTAAATATATTTTTAACTTACAGTTTCAGAATGAATATTTAAAGTTTCAATTTCAGTACGTGTAGTTTCAATTTTAACTTGTCCCTCTCTATTATTATCATCACCATTTTCACTTGGTTCTAGGGATGTACGAGAAGATGTATACCTAAAAGAAATAACTATCATCATTAAAACATAATTTCTTTATTATTTAAACGTACCCGCTATCTTTTTTTTGTGTCAAACAATTGGTACTTTTTTCAGAAACAGATAACTTATTTTGTTGATTCTCTACATTATTTAAACTTTCAATTGATCTACCATTATCTTCACACTCATCATCTTCAACACAAACTTTCTGTCTTCTTCTAGCTAATGCATTACGTAAATCAGAGTCAAAATCTAGTCCTGTCTTTTTTGATGTTTTTCCATCAATATTATTATTAGATGGTACTGAATTTAGTTTGACTGTACTTAGAACACTTGGTTTAATATTATTATTTTCATTTTTATTGTTGATTCTATTTTTATTATTAAATATTGATGTATTCTTTAAGAAATTTGGTAATGGTGGTGGTGGAGGAGGTGGTGGAATTGATGATGTTTTAATATTCCTTTCTTCTGATGAAATATTAATAAATGGTGGTGGTGGAGCAGTAGTTGATTTAGCTGATTGATAGATTATTTTTGGTTCAGAATCAATATCATCACTATCAAAATCATTGTAATCAATTTGTGGTATTTTTGGTGGTTCATCATCATCTATTCCAATTGAAATAGGAGGAGGAGGTGGTGGAGTTTTAGGTCTTAATGTTGATCTATACGATTTAGAATAATCGTTGTTAGATGAAATTGATGATTTGCGGCTTACAACTGTATTTCTAGATTCTGGTAAATTGTTGTAATTATATTGTTGATGTATATCAGGTGAACTATTAGATGGTTTCATTCTTTGATTATCACTATAATATCCTCTTAAATTATTATAATTTTCATAATCATAATGAGATTGCTGTTGATTTGGAATACCATAGTGATTTTGTATTCCTTCTGGTTCATAAATAGCATTGTTCATTGATGCACGAACTTGTTTCTTTCTTTTCATATCAGCAACAGAATTAAACTTTTTACCACCAGAAGATGCATATTCACTAATATCATAATTATTGACATTATTAATAATAGGTGTACACATTTGTATAGGCATATTTCTACGAATCATTAGACTTTCAAGTTCAGCAGCAGAAATTCTACGTTGATTCATTTGATTATAATTTGGTAATTTCATTGAAGAACATGGCATTATATTTTGTTGCATTGAAATACCTCTTGCTACAGATAGTGAAGTACTTGGATGACGTATTGGTGGTGGTGGTGCACGTCCTGGTAAACCATAATGAATAGATCTTCTTATTGTACTCTGTGCTAATTTAGAATCAACGGTTATAACTTTTAAAGTAATAGTTTCTTGAGCCATTTGAATCATTTGTACAACTTGTTCATGTGATGCTCTCCTAACATCAATACCATTTATTTCAAGAAGAAAATCTCCAGGAATTAAACCTGCTTTCATTGCCATTCCAGCCATATCAACACCTTCAAAAAATTGAAGTCCTGGTACTAAAGGAGTAGGTTCAAATATTTCATTTTCTTCTAAATTTTTGACACCTCGAAGTATAAATC
Organism: Parastrongyloides trichosuri; assembly: GCA_000941615.1. NCBI lineage: Eukaryota > Metazoa > Nematoda > Chromadorea > Rhabditida > Strongyloididae > Parastrongyloides > Parastrongyloides trichosuri. The sequence continues at coordinate 1,180,444 of LM523160.1, forward strand.
CAAATCCTTTAGATCCACGTGGAATAACTAATATTCTTGGAATATTAGCTTCAAAACCAGGAGGTGTAGCTAAAACTTGATCTGGAGCATATCTTTTTAATGTACCATAATTGTTTGAATAAATAGTTTGTATTGATGATGAATCACTACTTAATTGGTCATCCTTCATACTCATAGAACTTAATCTTGAATTGGTCATATTAGATGGAGCTCTATAAAGATTCTCTGATTGTATACTACTTGAAATAGAGACTTGGCTTAAAGATCGCCTTCTTGAGATTGTACTACTTGGGATACGTCTTTTTGTATTATATTTAGGTGTGTTTCTATAGGGAACAACAGATGCTGGATTATAATGATGAATTACTTCTGCGACCTGTTGATTTCCAATTATTTGAGCAACATGAAGAGCTGTTTGTCCTTGTTTATTTTTTATATTAATATTAGCTCCTCGGAAAAGAAGAACACGAGCACATTCAGGTTTATTATTTACAGAACAAACGTGCAATGGGGTATTTCCATTTATATTTTGTGCATTAGCATTGGCTCCATAATATAAAAGATGTTCCACTTGTTTTGTGAGACCATTTTTACAAGCTTGATGAATTTCATGATTTCCATGCATATCAGTTATACCAATTTCTGAAGCTTCAGCTAATAACATCTCAGCTACTCTATCATCTGACTCACTTGTCAACATTGAATAATAAAGAGGAGTTAAGCCGATTGGGTCTTTGTAACTTGGTGAGGCTCCTAACTCTAACATTGTTTTGACGTTACCGGCTAACGATAAAAATGCTGCTTTATGAAGACCGGTCTGAAATTGTTAAAATTTTAATTAGTATAATTCTACTTACCTGTCCTTCACTGTTACGGAAATCAAGATGCGCACCGCCACCAACTAGTTGGATGATGACATCGCGATTATCTTGAACACCAGCTGCCAATGTTAAGGGTGTCTCACCATTAACATCATGGAAATTAGGATCTAACCCTTGAAGACAAAATTTCTCAACTTTATAACTATTTTTTGATTGTATATAATCCATGAATTTTTTTAAATTAGATTTTGAATGAAGTTGTTTGAGGCTCTTCTCATCGAGCCTCAACATTTTGTATACTCTTTTTTTATACTTTAACTAAAATATTTAAATAATAAATATAATTGATAGATAATTAATAAATAAATAATAATTAGTGATATAAAATATATAAAAATTTAAATTCTTATATAAAATTAGAATATATTATTAAAAATTAGAAATTATTATTTAAAACTCTTAAAGTGAACTATGAAAAGAATGAATAGCATGTCCTGAAGGACCAGTCCTGTTATAGACTAAATTATTAAAACTAATTTATGAAAACTAATAGTAATAATTATTGTTCTATGAACAATAGACTGTAATGAATAAACTAGATATTTTCGTTGAACCTATTTATTGAAATTATAGAAAAGAATTTTAAGGTTGAAGTGATTTATACTATATGTAACTCTAGTAATTATATTTTTATATATTTTTCATGACAATATGTCAAAAAAAAAACTAAAATATTAGCAAAATAATTTTTAGCGCAGTACTTCTTAAAATTTTAACAAGTAAGAGTGATTTATACAAAGTTTATATACTTTAAGAATACACCTACTTTATTTATTTATTATTTATTTAAAAGAAAAACTTACCTCAAGATATGGTACACAGTCGTGAAATGGGTAATCTTGTATTGGACGATCTTCTAAAAGAAATTTACCAGCTCTACCGTCACAAGGTGGCAAAAATAATCCAAAGTTAAATGCTTGTGGTAGTGGCTGAAAAATTGTCACATTATTGTTTTTTATAATTAATAATTATAAATTAATAGTCATGTTTTACAATCTACTTAATTTTTTTATATAAATCACAAAACCTATATTTTTGGTTGAACGACCTCATATTTGAAATGTAGCACATTTCATTAATATATACATATATATTGAAAACAAAATGAAAAGTAATAATATATAAATAATAAAGTTAAGGGGATTTTTATTATTACATCTTTATTATTACATTGTTAGATGTCCATCATTAAAATTTTTATTGTTAAGGTAGTTGTGAATTATGTACCAGTTGTTATCAAAACAATTTTTCTGTCATGTTTAATTTTCTGTCGTGTTTTAGATTGTAAAACTTGATTTTATACAAGACTTTTATTTTTTTTTTCGTTGTTTAATTGTTTAAATTTTAAATAATTTGAAAAACTTTTATAAAAAAAAACTTACTTGTGGAAGAGCAGCTAATAATTTTTGTTTAATATCCCAAACTATTTCTTCCAAATGGACATATAAACATTTCTAAAATTTGAATAAAATAGAAATAAAATATAACTCAAATATAATAAAATAGAAATAAAATAAAATATCAATGATTGTGTTCAAAGACTCTTACAATTTTTATTTACAATACTATAGTTACTTAAAGATACACATTTACGTGACTCGATAGTTAGTAAGGCTTAATCTAATTTTTAAATAATTTTAAATAATTTATAATAAACAATTTTTAAATAACTTCTAAATAAACCGGTGGTACGTGAAAATAAATTCTTTATACATATGTCTATTGTTTTCTAGATTAAAATACTTGACATCTTATAATGATACTTTTAAATAGTGAATATATAGTAACTAAATAGTAAAAGATAATTTCTTTAACATCGTATAATATCTTTTGACATATAAACTAAACAAAAAAACTTACTTGAAATTTTAATTCAGGTACAAATATTTGAACATTTATATGCTGTTCATCATCCATATTTATCTATGTAACTTTTTAAAATATTTTTGTATTAATTAGAACACAAATATATCTTACAAATCGTCCTATAAAAATTAATTTTTAAAATATGTTTTAACAATTCATTTTAATTAATAGTAAAATCTATTTTTTTTTAAATATAATAAACCGGAATAAATAATGTATTTCCTGAATCTTTCAATGTATTGAAAAATATTTTAAAAAAACAAGACACTTTTAGCTGTTAGGTATACATAATTTTGTACAAATGTTTCTGATATTTATATAACAATTATACAACAAATACAAGATAATTTTAATAGGTTAAGTAGTCTTGTACATGAAACTATTTTTATAATTATGATTAGCTTTTAAACAATTTTAAACAATAGAATAATTCTACAAGACTGTTGTTTTGAAAATCTTTATTTGATTATTGAGGAACTAATTTGATAAGAGGTTTAAAGTATTATATATAATCATTCAGTAAAGAATTTTTGTGGGAGATGATATGATGAAGTTAAATAAACTTAAGATATATCATTGAACCTTTACATTAAAAGGATGATTTAAACAAATATTTTATAATAAAGATTTTTATCTTTATAAATATGTTATCTTTTTAAAAATCCTGAAATATTAGCAATTATCTACTTAATAATTAATAAAATAAACTTGAATTATGATTAATATTAATTTTATAATCCTGTATTTAATTTCAAAACGTTAAAAATTCTCATATAATTAAAAATTAGACAAAAAATTTAAACTAAAAGATTAAATTAAAAAAGTTTCAAAAATGTATGGGAAGGTTTTTAACAGAAAGGACAAATATTTTATTACAATTTATTTATTTAAATATACAAAAATCATATTAAAATTGTAATAAATTTTATTAAATGACATTAATATATTTAACAGAAGAAAAGTTATTGATCGAATTGAGTATAATGACAATAAATTGTTAGAATTTATAATTATGGTTCAATGTTACCTTAATACAATACACATACCTATGCATGATAGTTGCGCTATGGCATGTTAGACAAAAATAAATATTTTGCAAAATATATATAAAAAATTAAAAGATAAAAATATAATCTGTTATGTTTAACAATTAACTTGTTTTCACAGTGAACTTAAAAATTTAATAAAGTTGAATAAATTTTCTCACAAAGTCATTCATATAAATTTATATAAAGGTTAGTATGATGACCTTGGATAAATCTTTCGTTTTTATTCCTTATATTTAATAAATCTTAAATATATTTATTTACAAAATAATTTAAACATTATATCGTTGTATATTTGTAGCAAGGTTGTTATAATTGTTTAAAAATACATGTTTAAAAAGTATTATCTTCAAAAAAAAATAAGAAAAATGATTTTAATCTTATTATATACATATCATTAGAGATATTTTGTTGTATAATTTTACATTAAAATATATCAAAAACGTGATGAAAACGAATATTACTTGTGTTTTGAATAATAATAAATAAAAGGCAATGCGATACCTGTGTGAATATAATTTTTATATTAAAATTAAAAAAAAAATATTCATTTATTTTTATATATCTTATAAGTTATAGAAAGTATAAATGGTATACATATAAGAGTTGGCAAATATTATACGCAAAGTCAAAATGACAGATCACAATTGTTATTATTTACATTAGGTCACAGAAACAACTTTCTTTATGCATATATAACATATATATAAGGTAAGTTTAATAAAACTACATATATGATATCGATCGTGTATGGTTATTATTTATTTATCAGAGATTATTAGATTTTTATTTAATAATAAATCATCGTTAAAAAAATCTTTCCTCTCATATATTTATAACTTTCTGAATAATGAAATTGAAAATTTTCAAAAAAAAAATGTGTTTGTTAATAAACGGCATTCATAGCAACAAAATAGTAAAAAAATTTTTAATGCATCTATTTAAAAACATATTTAAAATCATATACTTTCATTCTATATCATGTAAAGAAATGCAATAGAGAACGTTTCAATTTTTTATTATTGGTTAGAAATTTAAAGAAATGGGATAAAAAAGAGTTATCTAATAAAATTATCATTGTGATTCGCTAATAAATTTACATGTAACAGATTTCAGAAGTCATAAAACCAATTTTCGCTATATACAATAATACTTTTATGAAAGTTATAAATAGTACAATACATAAACCAAGGAAAATTATATATTTTTCTAACATGATTCATCATCATAAACAAAAGATTTTAACTCAAATTTTTTAAACTTTAAATTTTTCAAACAAAATCGTTTAACGAATTCAAAGATAAATATTATTAGATAAATTAACTATTAGAGATTTTAAAAAAAATAATGTTAAAAGAAATGAATAAAATAATTTTAAACTTTTATTACTAAGAAGTTTAGTCCATGCAGGTTTATTAGATATATTTAATTACAGAAAAGTACTACTGATATAAACTTAAAGACATGTACATATAATTTTGTTTAAACTGAATCAAATTATTATAATTATTTATATTGTTTAATGTCGCTTTATTCTTGTTATTGTTGTTTATCCCATAATTGGAAAAATAAATTTTCCGGCATTGAGGTATATTTCTTTTGTTTAAAACATTATGGGTAGACATATAATGTGGTAAATGGATGAATAACTTTATATTAAAACATTCGAAAGTAGTCTAGATTAGTGTCAAAGTATACCGATATCTAAAGTTTTTTCATTCAATTTCTGAGTTTTACATGCTTGGAATAAATTATTTCTTTATATTTTTTAAAGTTATTAGATTAAAATTAGTTTTAAAACGTGTTTTATTAAATCACAAATTAATACATTTTAATATAATTAAACAAATAGATAAAAAATAATAAATTTTATTGCAAAATATAAGATAAAAACAGAATTAAAAATGAATGTAAAAAGAACAATAAAACTAAGATATTAGAAAATCACTTTTATAATAAAAATATTATTCTTTTGCAGTATAACAAACATTTCAAAATTTTAAACTTTTAGAAATATTTTGTTACTAGTAGTGCAGCTTTTTTAATAAATATTTTTTAATATAAGACATTAAAATTTTTCTTTTCTTAATAATGTTCATAAAAGTTTTCATTACAAAAACCAAGAGATTTGTTACCATACAATTTTTTTATCGAATAATGTATCATCTTTCCATATCAATAATGATGAATTCTTTTATTGATAACATCTAATTTTTTTGACTATTTGATAATAAGTATAATTGAAATATTGTTTGACCGTTTTCATTATATCCTTTTTACGCTTTTTTTTTAAAAAAATATTATCATTAACATTCCTATATTTACTTAATAAAACTTTATTAAATTATATTTGATAAAGGTGTAAGGATATTATTTTTCAAAATTTATCAAATTAATATCTTTAATCTTATATGTGTATTAAGCACAAAATAGTTTAAACATATTTTAAGTATCATTTAAAAGAATGATGGAAATTAATAATATTTTATTATCTATATATACTATTCTATTAAAATACATCTTTTATTTTTCAAATTGCATTTTTTAAAATTTATTAGAGTATGTTGAAGTAAACATTAAATTCTGAAATGAATATTTCAGTTTTCGAAACTTTGAAATGAAACCAGATATAGGTTCTAATATAACAAAAAATAGAAAGAAAAGTAAATTAGATGTTTATATAATAATTAGTTGTACTTTTTTTTATTTTGATCAATTTTGATCTTTTTTTTTATTCAATTTTAAGAATAAAATGTTGACATATGGAATTTAAAAATTATTATTATTAAACTCAAATTAGAGTAAAAGCAAAGACAGATTTAAAGGCGATATTAAGTTGTATATGTGTACAGACATAAAATATAGCATAGAGTCAGAAAATTATCCAACATATTACTTTCTCTAATAAAATAGGATGTTGCTATTCTACATATTGATGATATTGTCAGGCAAAACTACAACTCAGGCGGTTTATAAAACCCAGTTTGAGGTAAACATTGAATTCTGAAATAAAATTTCAGCTTTCAAAATTTTGGAATGAAATCAGAAATGATTTCTAATATAACAAAAATAGGGAGAGTAGAAAATTACATGTTTATATGATAATTAATTGTATTTTTTCATATTTTGATAAATTTTTATCAATTTTTTTTAAATTTTAAGAATGAAATGTAGATATATCGAATTCAAAATTATTATTATTTAACTATAATAAAACAAAAGCAAAAGCAGATTTAAAAACGATATTGAATTGTATATGTGCACAGACATAAAATATGACATAGAGTCAGAAAATTATCCAACATATTACTTTCTCTAATAAAATAGGATGTTGCTATTCTACATATTGATGATATTGTCAGGCAAAACTATAACTCAGGCGGTTTATAAAACCCAGTTTGAGGTAAACATTGAATTCTGAAATAAAATTTCAGCTTTCAAAATTTTGGAATGGAATTGGAGACAGTTCCTAATAAAAAACATTGGTAAAAATTTATATTTTTTTTAATTATTTTTACGTATAATCATGACTTTAAAAGTTATTTCAGCCTAAACCTTTAATTTTTATCAAATTCAATAATTAAAATAGATTGTATTTTCCTTTATTTTGTAACATGTTTCAGTGGTAAATAAAAATATTAAAAAAATATTTAATTATATTTGTATTTAATATTCATTTTATTTTAAAAATATTGCATATTTTTCTTCTCATTTGTTTATTTTTGTTTTTTTTAAATATTCTTTGATTTAGATGCACTTTTATTAAAATTTAACAGTGAAAATGATATTGATAAAATTTATTTTTTTGATGATATGTTGATTAAAGTGGTGTACATACCTAGATGCTTGTTGAACAAAAAACCAAGTACAACAACATTATCCCAAATAATTTTGTCAAGAAATTAAATAAAATACAAAAACATTGTTCCAAATAATTTTGACAAGAAATAAAAAAAAATTGTTTGAATGTGAGTCTAAATTTACATTAAATTTTTAAGTTTTCAAACAACATTATTTTTTTTAGGGTTTTTTATGTACTAAAATTATTATTTTTTTATTAATACTATCTAAAATTTTATACTTTATTTATTTGTATAGTTATGGAAGTTAAAATTGAGGATCGTTTTAAAGAAATTTTTTTCCTTTTAAAAGAAGACAAAAGAGACTGTACAAATGCTTCCCTATTAAATACCTATGATTTAATAGAGTTTGTATTTTCAAGTTATTTAAATAAAGGATCATGTTCTGATTTTGAAGAATGGATTGATATGACTAAAAATTTTCTAAGTATGCCTGAAGATGCTCGCTTACTTGTGATTAAATTCTTATTTATGAAACCGGTAGGTCATCCTGGAAGAGAACTTACACAATCAGAATTATCATTAATTAATAACGATACATGTAATATTACAAAATTTATAAACGAAATTCCAAAAGAAGATATTACATTTGACTTTATAGCTTTGAATACAAATGAGGCTGAACGCATAGAATATTGCAGATTACTAACAGGATCTCGTTTAATTCATTGCTCTATTGGAAAATTAGTAGAAATTGTAAGAAAAAGTATAAATGAAAAAAAAATCACTCAAGATAATTTTTATAATCATTTTTATATGTTGATCAAAGGTGCTTATCGAATCAATTTTTCATTATATAAACTATTCAGTACGATGGTTATATTTATGTATAGCAATGATATATCAGGGATCCACTTTTTTGACCAAAATATTATTGAATTTTATTTAAAGAAGAAAAATGAATATATTTCACTACCTAATTTTGAATTACTTAAAAACAAACAATTGGAAAAATACACAGATGTTGCTATGGTATATTTTACACTTTGCAATACTAGCAACATTTATTTTGAGAATGATCCTTGTGTCGTAAAACTTTTGGACCAAATTACAAAAGAATATCATCGTTTAGAAGAAATTAATGCTTTTGATGAGTTTGATAAAATGAATTTTCAAAATTCATTGCAAATTATGTTAATCAAATGTATGATATTGTTAGCTAAAACATATGACGGTATGGGAGAAAGTAAAATAGTAATGGAACTTTATGATTCTATTATAAAATTGAAATATTTTGAAAAACTTCCTTCTTTCATACAATGTCAAATTGTGCTTACTTATTGTAACTTTCTTCGAAAGTATAATAAACAACCCAAAATGGTAACATTGGTCAAAAAACAAATGATTAAGATGAAAGAACTTCCTTATTATTTTAAAGCAAAATTATATGACATTAAAACAGAATTAGTTAGTGGATTAGAGCAGATTAATTATAATGGTTTTTCTTTTCCAGTTCTTGAAGGCACAATAGATTGGAATGATTTTAAGGATGATAATAATTTTAAAAGAATTACAAATCATAAAGATAGAACATGTTATATTTTAAAGAAGTATACAAAATGCAAATACGGATCAATATTTAATAGATATTTATGGGTAGAAGTTTGCTTAATGTTAATTTTTAACAATATGAATATTGAACAAATTAAATCTCTTTTCTACTCAGAACATTATTCGCAATTTACAAAAAAAAAATTGAAAGAATTACTTTATAGAAGTTGTTCAATGTTATTAAAACTAAAATCAAGAAAAACTCTTGAAATTATGGATGAAAATAGAAAATCATATATGAAATTTGTAAATACTATGAATAATACAAAAATGAATTTTGAAAATAATCAAGATTATATTTTATTTGTATCTTGCTTTGATGTCAAAGATATGATCAAACTTATTCATTATGTTTTGAATGAACCATATAAAGAAATAAATCAAGAATGGATATATTTGTGGGATAATGAGAAAAAAAAATGTTTTGTTGGAATGCTTAATATGGACCAAGGAATATCTGATTTAGCACTTAAGCAAAGGGCAGGCTTTCATGTACTAAAGAAGCTACTTCAAGTACAACCTTGTTGTTTTGTTGAAGTATAAAATAAAATAAAAAATTCCAATTGTATTCAAAATTAGTTCTGATAATTTTTTTACTATTTATACAAAAGTATTATTTTCTTTTTGATAAAAAACTTTCTCACTTGTTCTTATTGCTTTCATATTAAAACAATTTCTTGAAATAGAAACAGAAATATGTATGGTAGTTACATAACAATAAACTTTATAATTTGATTTTATCCCTAAATTATATATAACTCTCGATTATCCTTGTCTAACCAAATTACAGGTTACTTCAATGACAGGTTTCAAAGGAAATTCTGGTGTCAACTGATAAGAAATCAAATTTGTTTTACCTTCTGGAGGTATGCAGTGTAGTTCTCTATACTCTTCAAATTTATTCATTGAAATGCAATGATGAAATTTTATTGAATTTAAATGGAAACCTCTATCATCATAAATAGTTGTTTGTTTCTTGTAGTTCCTTAAATTTATCAGATATCTTAAGCGTTACTCTAGGCATTTCTGATAATTGTGCACACATATCAATGAATCCTCTAATGGAATATTCAATAATACTTTTATCTTTATTAATTATAATATCAATTTTTTATGTTAATTTAACATCCACTTAATTTTTTTAATGATAAATATTTGGCATCCCCCAGTTAACTATATTTGTAACTGTTGGTGGTACAATAACCTGTTTAGTCGTTTTTTACCATTTTGCATGACGTAACTTTTGAGAACATTTAATTTTGTTATCTGTGGATACTCAAAACTTATGATTTCATCCAACAATTCATATATATATAATAAATTCTTATTAACATTCAGAGCAATTATTTTACCTAATATTGATAACAAAATATCCTTCATCTTACACAAAAAGCTAGTAAGCAACATAACATTTGAAGTCCCACCTCCATCAGTTGCAGCTATAATATAAATATCATTTATTTATAAGCATAAAATGAGGCGTTATTTATGATCAGAAAAGGTAGTTCATTGTTATGAGTCTCTTTCCAAAAATATTCACGAAATAACTTCAATATTGTCTTGGTCTCCCGGAACACCTTCTTAACCAGCGCCTTTTGATTAGCATCACAGAAGTAGATGGTTGAACAAGTCATTTAATCATTAAATGCTAATATACCATATTATGCATTTCCATCAACTTATGATATCATAAAATTAGAATATATATATAAATGTGGACAATCACTGTGTCACAGAATTTTCTAGAAGAAGCACAAGCACTTTTTAACACTGTTTTTTTTGTAGGGACTCTACTAGAAAAGTCTATAAGGCGGGGGAGGAGGGTGGATGTTTTTATTGTTCTGTGTCTTTTATTTTAATAAAATATAGGCCTTTAATATTGCTGATCATATCATATGAATTTAATATAAATATTTTTAGGACCAATTTTTCTTATTGATAACAATCAATTAATATTATTGTAAAATAACAGTCGGACTTCATTATGGGGGAACGTGAATTTAGAAAGGAAGTTCTAGATTTTATCAATCAACTTAATAGTAGTGACATAAGAAATGATAAAGACGCTGAAGAAGTTTTTGGGGTTAGTTTTGTAAAGAAAATCTATAATTAAATATAATTTTTAGAAATTTAACAGAAAACTTCTAAACCAATATGGCAGAGCAGGAATTGACAGAAAAGATCAAGAGAAACCTAAAAAAGCATTTGTATTGAAAGACAATGAGTCCAAGGAAATTATCAGAAAAATGTTTCAAATATCATTAAACAATGATGAAGTAAAAGATATATGGTTTCAATATCCAAATATATTAAAAATTAATTATAAAAATGTGAAATCTTATTTGGATGGTTTAATCAAAAATATTTGTATTGAAAAACCCGTGCCTACTGGTTTATTAAAGGCTTTATTTAGTAAACGTGTTAACGTAGTTAATAGAGTTCCAATATTTAAAGGGTACATTCAAGCATTGTTTACGGTAGAAAATCCAAGAATTAAAGAGAATGAACTTTCAGAAGAAATGAAAAATCAATTGTCAAGCTTCGTCGTCTCTGGTGGTGAAGGTTCAAAGATATTAAATCATATATTAGCAACCCATAAAAAGGAAAATTTATTTGATAATCAGGTTTTTATAAATTTTTGTCAAAAATACAATATTCTCAAAGAGCGTTGCATAGATATATATGGCATTATTAGAAATATTAGAGCACTTTCTATAATGTTTACTATCCCATCTGGTAACAATGATGAGAAACTTAAATATAACAACACAATTCTTGTCGAAGACCATAAATCTAACTATATGAATGAGAAGAATATATATTCTCTTTTGAATGCTTATTTTATTAGAAATCCAAATATCGAATACAAGATTAAGACAAGTGTCTTTTTAGATAATGTTTTTAAAATGTGTTGGCAACATGGTGATAACAAAAGTAAAATTTTAACCATTTTAAAAGAACGCTACAAACGTGATATAAGAAGAAATTTTTTTGAGGCTATTGAAAATTTAGAAATTGACCATAGTAAAGATTTATTAGTACCTGATAATTATAATCAATTTTCTTCAAGCACGGATCGGTATCCAAAAGATGACGACTTTTATTCATGTCGTCTAGATATAAGCAATGTTCAAGAAATTAAAACTCTGGATAATTTGAACGAATTTATAAAATTAATTAAAACCATAACTGAAAATGGAGAAAAAGATAAAAAGGCTCCGTTCTTTTATTTTGATATTAAATTAAAAATTGATGATAAAGATGAAGAACTTGCCTATATCAATATTAAATATGAGAAAAAATATTATATGATCAATTGTTCAGCTTTTAATGTTACTCAAATTAAGGGGCTTCTTAATGAAATATTTGGAAATGCTAACCTTTCTCTTGTAGTATATGATTATGGTTTTATAAAAGAAAAATTATCAAAAATATACAAAGAGTTGAAAGATCATATTACTAAGCCTAAAACGAATATTTTTGATATTTTGAACATTCTTAAATCCTTTGTTGGTCTTGCTGATAGTCATCCAGAGATTATAGATTTATTTCCAGATACTTGTTTAGACGTATTTAGATATAAAGATAAAATGATTAAAGTTAGACGTTTCGGAAATGATGGAAAATCAGAAATTGAGTATAGACATAGAAATAATATAGCAAATATGGCTATATCAAGAGATGGAAAATTTCATACAACTATTAAAAGAATGATTAGAATTTTTGAATTTTCCCAGGCAACGCAATTAATTTTAGACAAAGAATTTGATAACTCTGAGGATACAGTTTATTCGTTTTGGCAAAGAAATCCATTACGAGAAGCACAAAAGAGTGCGGCTTTGTTTAAAATTAATGCTCTAGAAGATATGTTTAAGGCGTTAAGAAAAGTTGTGTACAGTAAAAAAGAAAGAGAATATTACCATCTTATAGAAAAACCTATCTCAAAAACTGAACTTTTTTTTAAACGATACCAATATTAATCATAAGTTTTTTTTCTTATTTTTGTAGTAGTTTTAGCAAGTTTTTACAAATAAATCAGAGAGATACAAATAATTGTAAAAAATAGAAATAATAAATATCATGATGACGTCTTTTTTCGATTTCATTTATGTGAGTTAATAGATTCTTAACCAGAGTTAAAAAATTTCTACACGATTTATATCTTTCTAAGATTAATAATTTGCATAACTCAGGGTTTAAATGTTGTTAGTTTGCTTTATTTAAAAGATGTGATAATAGCATCATAATTTGTTCATCGTAATTCACTAATCTTTTAAATAAAATATGTTTACTTATTTTGTTATCATTAATCAAAAAATTAGTGATTTTTATCATATCATCAGAATGAATAAAGACATCACCTTATAATCCGTTTCAATCGATTTTTCGTGTCTGAATACTCCTAGAACCTCCTTTAGTTAGTTAAAATTTTTTTACTTTTTATTTGTTAAACAGTGACTTCAAAAGCCATTTTTAGAGAATTAGGATTCTACGGTGTCATTTACAGACTTTTGATTATTTAAATGTGCACTTATATGTAATTTTATACATAGATTTTATTTTTGGCATAAGATATTGCAAATTCTGATATTTTTGATAAGAAAATATNGATGTGATAATAGCATCATAATTTGTTCATCGTAATTCACTAATATTTTAAATAAAATATGTTTACTTATTTTGTTATCATTAATCAAAAAATTAGTGATTTTTATCATATCATCAGAATGAATAAAGACATCACCTTATAATCCGTTTCAATCGATTTTTCGTGTCTGAATACTCCTAGAACCTCTTTTAGTTAGTTAAAATTTTTTTACTTTTTATTTGGTAAACAATGGCTTTAAAAGCCATTTTTAAAGAATTAGGATTCTACGGTGTTATTTACAGACTTTTGATTATTTAAATGTGCACTTATACGTAATTTTATGCATAGATTTTATCTTTGGCATAAGATATTGCAAATTCTGATATTTTTGATAAGAAAATATTATTTATTTTTTTATCATAATTTAAAAAAATAAATTATATTTATTAGTATGGAATAGAAATTGATATTTTTAAGGAAAATGATGAGACAGGACTGAAAATTTTTCTGTTGTGCGTATACAATTATTTGGTAATATTTTGATTCTTAATTTTGATGTTGAATATAAAAGTCTAATCACCCAATTATTTGGATCTTCAGTGTTATTTTAAAATTAAGTCATTTTTTATATTTGTTTTGCATGTCAAAATGATAAAAATAATATTTGATAAATGATGTTATCTAAAAAAATTAAGAATATTTTGTTTGCAATAAAAAATTTATGTGATATATGATAAGAAATTTTAGTAATTTATTTTAAATTATTTAAGTTAAATAACCTGTTGTAATGATGTATGTAATTAAAAAAAGTATATTATTTAATTAAATGATGTTATTAAAATTAATTTTCTTAAAATTGTTATATATTTAATAATGTCATATTTGTACTTTTTAATCACATTACTTTGACTTTAATAAAGATCAAACATTCTTATTTTACTAAAATGTAAAGATGATTAATTTTTCAATAATGAAAACAATTTTTTATACAATATAGCAACACTATAATTATGTACTTAATATGTCAACAATAATTTATTGATAAGTCATTTTTTGACAAATCTTTTATATTATTATTATTAAAAAATATTTTAATAGAGTTACTTTATTAATAATTGTTAAATTAATTTATTGTTTAATTGTAAATTTTATTTTTATTAGATATATTTAAATTCACAATTTTAATACAAAATTAAGATGAAAACGTAAATACAAAACATTTTTAAAAGTAATCTAAATCTATCACGTTGATATTAAAATATCTATAAAACAGTTAAAATACATTAAAAAATATTACATATAAATCTAAGTTAAAGGAATTTTTAAAACAATTATTTACTTTTTTATTTTCAAATGACCCTTCTTAACGACATATTCTCGCACCATTGTATATATTTGTATTAAAATCTTGGACATTCACCTTCTTTATGTTAACGTTCATATATATGAGAAGTTTTTAAAAAAAGACTTTTTTTTATAATCGGGCCTGGCACGTAAATGTATTATTTTATCTATACGATTTTACTTTTACAAGTTTATTTACTTAGAACTTATTTTAAAATAGTATATCTATAAGAATACTGTTGGTCTTCATAATATCACTTGTGTTTGTGTGTGTATTTTAATTCTAAAAGAAAAGGGTAAGTGAAAATTATTTATATGATCATATAGTATATTTTGTAATATTTGTAATTTTCTTAAATTTTTGATGCCTCAATATATATCATTTATATATAAAATTTATATTTCAATAATACGTATATTAAAAATTATTTCATTTATTATTCTTTATAGTTTTTCAACTTAAAAGTTTAATCAAGAATATTTATTGAAAACTTTTAATTATTTATATCACAATATATTATTTATTGTCTCGGCAATATGTCGTTAGTCGAAGACTTGTTACGATTGTGTCAAAAAAATTTGACACCAGAAGTGTACCATGATTCTTTGACTGAAATAAATTATTCGAGAAAAGTTGATAATTTTTTGCTATCTGCAACTCCAACAATAGCAATAATATCATTATTTTGTGCCATCTCTATTTCAATGTTAACGATGATGGCTATGACAAAAAAAAGACTATCTAAAAGACATTATGGGTAAGATTTATAATTCTTAAAATATAAGTTTTATAATTGTAAAATATATATTTAATAAGAGATTAACAATAATTTTCTAATCATTTTAATTTATAGTTTAATCATTAACAATTATTGCAACGATGCTATTACATCAATAATAATAATAGGTGTTGGAACATTTTCAAATTTTACAAAAACAACATTCTCCATATATGCTATGGCATTTTTTATCATCACGTTCTCCTTGACACATGCCTCTTTATATAATGTGATCCATTGTTTTCTTGTTAAAGATACTCAACAAAGATCGCTAACATTTCGTAGATCCTGTACACCATCGAAAATTAGTATGATAACATTTTTGCAATGGGGTTTCGCTATAATTTACTCACTAGCATTTATCCCTCTAATGATAATGTTTTATTCAAAAGAAACTCTTTTTAAATTATGTTCCTTCAATTCATGTCAACTACCACTTTTATATATTTCAATTATTGTTATATCAATTTTCACCATCTCTGTTATTCTTTCATACGTCTATACTATACTTAAATTGAGAAGTGCTGTCAAAAATGAAGAGTAAGTTTTTATCAATTGATCAAATAATAATTTAATCTAAACTTTTTTTAAACAGGTCGCACAATGAGACTCCATTATCAAAAGGATTATTTTTTAAATTTTTAGCTCATGGAGGTAGAGTAATTTTATATATATTGACAGCATTATTAATTTTATCTGGTACTGTTGTTATACTAGTAACACACATATATATTCATAATTTGTCTAAAAATCCATCAGATTGTCGTGTTTACGAGGTAATAATATTTTAATGGATTCTATTTTAATAATATTTTTTATAGTTCTTGGTAGCAGGAAATAGACTAAACTCTGTTTGTGGAGGAATCGTTTTATTATGGTTGGTTAAAATGATTTTTGATCCAGTTATCCTTTTGGCAATAGATTATCAAGATTTGTTACCATGGTTAAATCAATCAGGACATATGCAAAGACTTAGAGCTGAATCCATATTTAGTTTAGCTCATGCTCAAGGTCTTGATAGAAAGAAACGAGTTATACATTGTACAATTACTAATATGGAGAAACCTTTTAATGCATGGAATATGAAAAATTAATTTAAAAACTTTTTACATATATTCATAATTATCATCACTTATATATTCTATATCAATGCATTAATATTATTAACATTGCCATAGCTAATAATACAATTATCAACAAATTTTTTTTACTCATAATAAGTAATGAGTTGTCGCGAACAAAAAAATTAAAAAATGTAGCTTGGCATTTCAATTAACAAAAAAAAGTACAACCTATATGTGTAGAAAAAAAATAATAATTTAATAAATACATTTATATACATTTTTTTTTTGCTTAAAAAAGAATAAAGCATTCAAAAATTGTATTTTAATTCACTAATAAATCTTCATATATCATTTAACTTTCTTCATTTGAATTTTTAATAGAATTTTTAAATAATATAAAAACATTTATCAGAATGCTACCAAAAAATTATAGTATTGTCTATCTTTAATAAAAATTTTATATTCCCACATTATTTAATGAGAGAAAGATTATTATGATTAAAAACTTTAATAATAAAAATTCTTTTTAATTTTTGTCATCAACCCCATAGGGTTAAAAGTGGCCTAATAATGTTGTGAAAAAAAGTTAAAATTTAATGAGGAGAGAATATTAAATAATATTTAGATAAGATATGTGATAAAATTTTCATAAAAATTTATTTTATATACTCATTTTATCAAATAACTGTCTCTATTTTGTCGTATATTTTTATCATCGTTTTATATATTAATCATCATTTTTCATACTTACCAAAAGTTGAAATAATAATATCAAGAAAATAAAGATAGATTGATATATTATTGTGACCAACTAATATTATTTAATATGTCAAAAGTTTTAAAAATAAGCTTTAAAATTCTAATCTTTATCTTAATAAATGTATGTATTTTAAATTTTATTCTTTACTCATCTTATAATCTATGTTGACTGTTTAACACCATAACTTTTCCAAAAGGAATGAAACACATGTCTTTTTGGATATTTATATTTAAAGTAATGGTGTAAAGCTTTTAGTAAGATTATCTCTACAAATCAAAAATCTTTCTTTATCACAATAAATAATATATATGTATCTTTTATTAAGGACCCTTTTCAGTTTTGGTAGTTTTGCCTTCTTTTTCCTTGTTCCAATAATTCTAATAACAAGATATACATTAAGATATTTCTTAATCTTTAAAATAATAGAAAACATTCTATTGCTCCATTGTTTTCAAACGCCTTGTTTATTTTATTTTATTTAATTATTCCTTTTCAAAAGTTTTTAATATAAAGTCTCTGATAAAACTATTTATTAACAATTATGTTATATTTTTATTATAATTGTTGTAATTTATATATATATATATTTTGTTCTTCTACTACTAATAATATATACATGTTTATACCATGATCTATTTATTATTGAAAGTTGAAGCAAAGTGTAATTCCTCAAAATATATATAGTACATATAATATATTATGGTTGTAATCGTTATTATTTTTGATTTATTCAAGACGGATGGTTACACAAAATATTTTAAATCTATAAATAACATATTTATTTACTTGTTTTTTACATAATAATTGTTTTAGAAAATAATATTAACAGGATTGTAGATTAGTCATGTTTCTTAAAGATTCATTGTTTAAGATTCATTGTTATAATAGTTTAAGGTCGTCTTCTACTAAGTAAGTGTTTAAGGTCGTTATCCTCATCTTTTTATATCAATTTATCTTTATACATTATGATAAATGCCATTAAATGAATATAGATATATATATACATGTACCGCAGATTGTATGAATTGTAAAGACAATAGAAAGGAATGGCTTTGTCTTTGCCGTACCTATTATCTTTACTAGTCATATCCCAATTATTATATTATTCGGTATTTGGATACTTATTTTCCATGTCGCTAACTTTTTAACAGTCTCACTTTGATCCAATGAGGTTATTTTAAATTACTAGTAATGAGATTGGCAATGGACCTAATGTTACCATTTCATCATAATTAAATAACTTCTTTTTTTGATATCCGATAAAAATTTTTTTTATTTTAAATAAAATATTTGTGTATATAAACATTACGATATAAGGTCATATATTTATTTTCCTAATTTGCATAAAATAATTATGCTATATACCTGCTGTGATTACAAAATGATATTTTAGATCGTAAAATGTTATTTTGAATTGTAAAATATAATTTTATTGCCATCAACCATAAAATATCATTCTCTAAAATAAACATTTGTTTTTGTCAAAATAGCTTTCTTAATATATTTAATAATTATTCTTATATTACACTTTTCAAAAATTTATAATAAGTTTATTCTTATCACTTCAAAATATCTACAAATTATAATAATAATCCTAAAATTTTAGTAATATAATACTAATTAAAATAACACATTAAATAGATAGTACAAAAGTGACGTCCATGGACAGGCCTATTGTCAATTATAAAGGATCATTAAAAGCTAAAATATCAAAAAGCTTAAAACAGATTGAAAGTATATCATTTTAATTAACAACTCCCAAAGGAAGTTGAAAACATTAATGAATAGTTATAATATATGATATTTATTTGTTCCTATCCTTAACAATATCTTGTCATCAAATTATACTCTCTTGACCACTTCCTGTCAATCTTTTAAAAATGATATTTTTCACAGAATATGCATTCACAAAATATTTCTTTACGAAATATGCCTTCACAAAATATTTTTTCATAGAATACTTCACATAAATACATATCCATCATCTCATTTTTAAATATCAATATATGTAGTGGTAATATACTATAATTTAGACAGGAAGTTTGTGGCAGATGATAAAGTTACATTTTTACAATGTCTTCAATTTAAACCTTTATTTAAACTTTTACTATATACTATTACATCATATCATTATTATTTTCTATAAAAATATAAAATTTATGATCCTCACATGCCATATTTTACAACTATTTATTTATTTAATCAAATTAGATTAATTTTATATCATTTCTAATATTTTTAGCAATACAAACAAACAATTTTAATCAGTTAATGTATTTTATTGGATTCATTATTAATACATATTATTATATAATCATATATATGATTCCTGATTAATAAATTAACTATTTATAAGGCTAACACATTTTGTTACTAATTTACAGTTGTTGTAATCATTTAATAACATACATTCATCTCAATCTGTCATCAATTTAATTAATGGCATAAAAATTAACTCTATTTTGTTATTATATTTCTGTTTAATCTTTTTTCCATAATTTAAAATTTCTCTAAATATTTTTAACCTCTATATTTAATCTTATTTAAAATACGTTTATATATTTTTTTGTCCCATTTTTAATACACATTTAATAACAATACACTTTTTTTCACGCTATTTCATCATTCTCAGCCAAAAGTACAATTTTCATAAAATAATCATCAAAAATTTTCCTTTTTCAATTTCAAATTTTTTATTCTACCCTCTCACAGATTGCATAATAACGATTACACAATAACTCATCAGGCCAAATTATTTCTAAATTTTCATGAAATGTTCTTTAATCCATATGGCTACATATATTATAACATTTACCACTTTCATCAACCAATCTAATCTAGCCCATTCTGAAAACAGTTTCCAAAATTTTGCCTTATCAAAACATGCCGCTACATATATATTTTGATTGTTACTTTTCTTTATGTATATCTATATCATCACTCTACAACTGTTTCGGCATTTTTGTCTATGGTAAATGTCAAGTGTTAACATTAACATGTATAAACTAAATAACAATGAAACTATAGAAGCATAAAGATATTTTTATTAATTTTATATATTGTTATACGTTTAATATAATTGATGGTAAAAAAGGTTTTTTTTTTAATAATAATATTACCTCCCCTTTCTCATTGTTTTTATTATGAGTAGTTATGCCTGTATATATATTTATTATGTATTTATGTTTCTTTAAATTCATTTAGCACGTTGTAAATTTTTTAAAATAATCTCTTTATTTAACATTTTTATTACATAACTGTGATGATAAAAAAATCTATAATTAAATTGACTAATATTATATATCTATAAGACATGTGTCATCCTGAAACTGTTTTAACCATTTTTATAACATGAACGTAAAAAGGCATATGGACATTCCATTTTTGTGTTCCTTTTTAACCATACCATTTTGAATATAAAATATTCTTATAAGAAATAAGATAATACAAAGTGCAACTACATAAAATTAATATTGAAACTATTTTTTTATATACATTTTCTTTCATTCATTTAAAATAGAAAAAGGATGACTTTTAGTACAAACATGAATGAAAAATGTGGTGTTAGTTTGATAGTGGTCTTATAATTATATATTGTTTCATGATTATGTAGTTAAATTACATTATCTTGATATATTAATTTGATGCGTCATTTGTGCACCAAAGTATAAGACGAAGGAGTTGTAAAAACTATCTATACCACTTAATGTATCATTTTGACTTTTTCAAATTATATCATGGAAGTACATATATTGTATCATGTTTTACTTTTGATTGTTATTTCATTTTATTCCTCCTTTTCTCTTCACATGCATTAAATATAGATTTAATATTTTCCCTGTGGTGCAATAAACTTAGATAAGATTTGATTATTTAAATGTTGACATGCACTGATTAAAGTTAACTTTATCATTATTATTAGTAATATCTTTTTGGATATATGGGTACAATAGATTAACTCTTATTTAAGGCATTTACCAAAATAAATTTACTTAAAAGGAAGCTTAAAATTTTATTTCCTTATCATTTATTTATTATTATATTTAAATTATAGATATTTAACTTAATTCATCATTTAATACCATATGTGGTTTATAAAATATATATAATATTTTTTACAATTATTTATTATACACAATATTTTTACTTTTCCTAAAGATAAAATAAATTAAAAGATATAGAAATGACCATTTGTCATTAGTCTCATTTACAACCTTAAATAATCATTATTAGGAAGAAATGATACTATAAGAGACTACTTTTTATTCAAGAATAGAGATATCATTTATTTAAGAGGTAACAAAAATATTAGTGACAACAAGATGATTCATGCATCAAGTAACTGTCACTAGGTTTTCTTTTTGTAAAGATATAATTTATTTCATAGAAATATAATTTCTTTTGTAAAAATATAATGATTAATAATAATTTTTAATTAACTTTAACCTGTTATAATTATCCCAATACACAATGGCAAACAAATTATTATCTTTATGATGCTTTACCGTTAAAGATATACCGTATCTCATTAAATTTACACACTAATTTGATCGTCATACAATGAATCATATCAAAATAAGTGTTAGGATAAATTCTTGTCCCTTGATACCTTGTTGTGATATATTTTGATATATATTCAATTTATAATATAATATAAAATCACAACATAAATAATAAAAGTTATGTCCTGATACAGTTACCGCCTTCCAATTATATTAAATATCGAAAAATGATTAAAGCACATTATAAAAAGCTGTTAAAATTATTCTTATTTCTAGTATATTAGGAAGAAAATTATTTATTATTTTATTTTGTGATTCATATAATATTTATAAAGTTATTATATTTATATTCCAAAAATTATTATTTCATCCTTTCTATTTATGTATAAAATAAAATTTGTCAATTAAAATTTTTATTTTCCTCATTTAAAAGATTAATATCTTATTCGCTATTCTACTTTTAACTCTACCCTTAATAAAGAAGCCAATTTCTTAAATCCTAATTATCTTTTAACTTAAACTCCTGCTCAAGTCATTTACTATTTATGACACAATAAGATTTATCCTATAACATCAGGTTACAAATACAATACAATACACCTTGAGTCATCTTTCTCCAGACTGATCAGATGGTCGGAGATTAACTTCTTATCCACTTTTGTATTTATGAGAAAAAAAAAATTTAGAATAGATAAATTATTTTTAAAAAAGATGATAGATAAAAAGTCAAAAATTAAATTGTTTGTTAACATATTAATAACATTGACATTAATATCATATGTTTTGACTTTTTATCAAGTGCTTTTGTTATGAAATTATTTTTATATCAAATGCCTTTGTAGAAATTAAATCCGTATACTACTCTTTGTTATTTATAAATCTTATTTCATATAACTTTTAATTCTTTTTAACAATATAACAAAGGAAGGTATTTTTTTACACAAAAGAAAAAAATTTTATCATAATATTATATCAAAAAGATATATGTTATCTAAGGGTAATTAAAAATAAATTGTTTATTTCTTATCTCCACCCTTTTATATATTATATATATAAATATAATTCTTAACGCTTTTGTTTATAACTTTTTTTGTGTTATCAAATATTTTTCCGCCTTTAAACTTCAATCTTTCTTCTTTTCAAGTTGATTTGATTCATGTTATTTTAATTTCACCACATATTATATTTTAACATTTTATAACAAAATAGGAAGAGAATAATCTTTGATATAAATTATTTTATTTTTAATTTTTTATTGTTGATCAAAAATTCTTCTCATTATGATTCATTCTATCCCATTGACCTTTTCGTATATAAGGGAACATATCATCACATACTATCAAAGTTATCTTCTATTTATTTCTATTCATTTTTACATATTTATAAAGACAATATTATTTCAATATCTTAAATATTATCATTAAATATCTTTCAGCTGCCTCAACAAACTTTTTTTTATTTTTTAATTTCAATAAAAATGTTATAATAAATGAATGAGAAAATATATAAACATTTTAATAGGTATTAATTTAATGCCAAGATTTTTTAAATAATAAGATACTTTTAATGTCCATTAATAAAAAATATTTTATCTTAAATATTACAATATTTATCTTTTTGATAAAAAACAAAAGTTAAAAATAGAAAATATTAATACTATATTTTTTATATCTTATCTGCACTCTCTTTTTGATTAATTATTTCTTATGATAAAAATATTATTAATATATTCCATTATTTTAAATATATATTCGTAAATATGCCTTCAGCTTAAATAGATTTGAATTTTTTAATAATAAAAAAAATTAATGCATACAATTTTAGGAAAAAAACTTATTCTCTAATTAGTAATAATGAGACAAAAGATTTGCCAAATTTTTGTTTATTTTGCCATATTTGTAGTCTTGTTGGTAAAAGAAGGATATGGACAACAAATTTTGAATAAAAATGAAACTTTTTATGTCAAACCCGGAGATACTGTTGTTCTTCCCTGTAAGATAAAAGATGTTCTTAAGTTGACTAATGATGAGGGACTTTCTGTTGCTTGGTCACAAGGACTTCATGATGGTTTAATATCTTCTGATGGTGATCTTCAAGATGAATCTGGAAGGTATGAAGTTGTTTTAGAAAAAGATGAATATAAATTAATTATTCTCTCAGTCACAGCTATTGATGCTAAACAATACGTTTGTACCAGCTCTTCTGAAGATAACATGACATATCTTTATCACACAGTTATTATTGGTGAACCTCCTGTTGTTTCAATAATTGGCGAAAAAGATAAAACAATTGTTGAAGGTGAAGAATTTGTTTTAGAATGTCAGGTGTCCGGAAAACCCACACCAATTGTTAAATGGTCTTATCAGGTATGTTGATTAATATGGCATAGCAATTTATTTTTTTTATTTATTTTTAGAATGGGCCATTGCCTGGTGTCACTATAATTGGCAATAAACTTCAATTCAAGAAAGCTAAAAAAGAGTTTTCAGGAAATTATATCTGTTCAGCCAAAAATAATATTGGAAGTAGTAATATTACTTCAAAAATAATGGTAGTTGGTATGTTTTATTTATGTTATCAAATATTTACCATAAATAATTTTATTATTTTTTTTTTTAATAATAATACTCAATTTTATTTACTTTTTAGATTCTTCTGAAGCAAATGAAAAAGTTGGTGATATTGAAGGTAATTTTAAAAAACTTTGTATAATGTTAATATAAAACAATTGTTATTTTTTTATAGAACCTGTAAAAGTTTATGGAATGCCTGAAAAACATTCTATTGAATTTGGAAAGGAAATGAATTTATCCTGTAAATATACCGCCTACCCAGAAGCAACTGTTGAATGGACACATAATGGAAGAGCTATAAATGTAGGGATTCATATACATTTAAATATTAATATAATATATTACTTTTAGAGTTTATCAAAGGAAGTTTTAACTAAAATATTTGCTTATCAAGAAGGAAAATATACATACTCTGTTTTAAATATAAATAGTTTCCATATAGCCAATATTGGTTCATATAAGTGTATTGTCAAAAATGATAGGGGAAATGATTCAAAGGTGTTTAATATTGTTCCAGTTATGCCTGAGGTTTCTATTGATGTCTTATGTAATACATTACATATAGAAACAACATTTAAAGGAGAAGTTGAAAGAGTACGCCTTTATTGGAAAACTTCAATTTCCTCGAACTTTGATGTTCTTACAATTTATAAAGAAGATTTTGAAATGACAAGACAACACTCGAACGGTTTAACTATAACTATTGACTTAACCGATTTAGGTATAACAAGAAATAGTTTAATTGATTTTGAAGTTGTTCTTGAATCATCTGAGTATGGAGATTTTAAATCATCAAAAAGTCTTCAAACATATGTATTTGATGAAAAAAATCCAGGAAAATTGGCTGCTAGTGAAGAATATAAAAAATGTATTGGTTCAGATGAACCATCATCTGGAGAACGCAATAACATTCTTTTCACACCTCTTTGTGCCTTATTATTTGTTGCATTTGTTAGATTTATGTAACTTTTCAATTAACATTATAATATTTAATTTTTTTTATTAAATATTTATACGCATATGGAGAGATTAATTTAAAGACCTTTTAAAATCTCTATATGTTATTACTTTTTTGTCTTCCTTCCTTAGTTTTTAATCATCCCGTGGATTTTTAATATTATCCGCAAATATGTTAACGGATTTTAATATATATATACAAATATTATACATATATTTTAACTTTTTATCTCATTTCTTATCCAATTGAAGCCATGTATAGGAGGATTATATATAGGGACGTTATATTATTATGGAGTTTTATAATAATATTCATAATCAATTTTATAATAAGTTTTATAATAATATTTATAATAAGTTCTATAATCAATTCTATAATTAACATCTATTAAAATCACTGTTTTTAAAATTCTTTTTTTTTATTCAGACCACTTGTATTTGAGAAAATAATTTTTGAACTTATTATATTAAATATCTAGAAGATTTTCGGTGTTTAAATATTATTTCTGCTTTTTTATCTATTCATTATTTTTACAAACAAACCTAATTATAGAACATACTAATTTAATAATATAATTAATCTCTTTTCAATGATTATATATAAGATGCATTACCTATACTTACAATTACTCATTCTTTTGGATATAGAAATTGTTTATTTTTTAAATATTTTAATCGGTTTAACATATTAAAATATATTACTATATTATAAACTATTTTAATTATAAAAAAATTATTTTTTTATTTAATAAAGATTTTTGTTTAATTCAAATTAAATATTCATAAAATTATATGTAAATAATTATATTTAGTGATGAAATCACTAGAATATATTTAATTTTTAATATTGGAAAAATTTATTTATCATTTAATTATATATATATACATCATTTTATTTGATTATAATATAAGATTTAATATAATTGTCCAATTTAAAGTTTCAAGATACATTAAAATTTCTATCATATATAATTTCATCTTTCTAAAAATGCTTTTTCAACAAAATATAAACATATATATCTTTAATGAAATATAATTTCAAATATAGCATCTCTCTCTCTTGTAGTGATTAAAGTTTTTTTTTTATCTAATATTAATATTATCACTTTATATGATAAAAGTGAAACTAAATAATAATCTTTATTTTCTATACATATATTTATTACAAAACAACTTGTCTCATAAAAATGTATTCAAAACAAACTAAAATAAAGGTTGCCCTTGACGACAATTTACAATATGTATGATAAAGAATAAAATGTCTTCAAATCTTGCTTTCAAATATCTCTACATATTTTATTTTAAAATTTTTATACACGTATATTTACTATTACTATTCATTCAACAAAAAAGATATATAAAAGTAAAAAAGGTTTTTCGACCATAAAGAACATTTGTCCTCTCTACAATATTTTAGAAGTCATACACGTTTAAAAATATTTCATAATTCTTTACTCCATAATGAATTTTGTTATATAACAAATACTAAGTATATAAAACTGTTACCCCATATTCATACACCTACACATAATTATAATTTTTTTTTTAAATGTTTTTCATTTTCCCAAAACCTATGTTTCTCGACGCAAACATTATAATAACTCAGTTATTTATTTTTAAAATATTAATTATAACAATATAAAAAACAAAAAAGTTTTATAATTTAAATTAAAAAATATTAAAGTAATTACAATTTTATTTTTCATATGTCAAATTAATTAAAATGCAAACAAACATATATTATAAAAATTTATTTAGTATGAAAAATGACAATTTCTTAAATTATTAACTATCTTAATATTTTTATATATCACTTTCTTTACAACAAAATTAATTATCATTTTTAACAATTAATTATATAAACATCATTGTTTGTAAAAAAATTAACAGCGTTTTTGTTATTTTTTAAACTACAAGTATTGAATTTTTTTTAATGATAAAAATGATAATAACAAAGAATTTAACCACTGTTTATTTAATTTTTTTCATTAATCTTCATATAATAACATATATTATATTATATAATGTGTTTTGATGCTTAACCAATCAAAGAAAAGAAAAAACCAGACATAGGTTTATTTAGAAATAAAAATTTTTTATTCGAAAAATAATTAGAACAAATATTATGATGTTATATATTTTTTTCATTATTTACAAAATTTATTTCTTTTAATGTCCATTATTATTTAAAAGTAAGAAAGATTTGTTCAACTTTCTTATTTATCTATTAACAATATCACGACTAGAGGAAATAAATATATATATAAATATAGTTTTTTTTTGTATTTAAAATAATAACTATTTTATGCTTTAATGATGAAAAAAAAAATTATATTTTTAAGATATAACTGTATTGGGTGTTATAATTGAAAAAAGATTTCATTTTATAATCTTACCAATCTAGATTTAGAAAAGACTATATGTATTTTGTTATGAGAAATTATTCTTTATAAATATATATGTTATTTCTTTATGTACTTTTTAAAAGGACACTTTTTTTAATTTGTTAGAAGATGATAAATGGAGAGAAAACTTTTTTTTATTTCTTATCTTTTGATAAATCTTCTATTAACTCCTTTTCTAATGATTTAACCAATAAATTATTTTGTATATTAATAATTTTTAATAAATACTACATTATACACAACTATACATATTGATAAAATATATCACTGTTTTATTATTTCCTTTTTTGAATAGCATATATATAAATCGTGATATTTAACTTTAATGCTTTAGTTTTTATGTTAAAAAAGTTATTTTAAACTATAATGTTTTAAAATACCATATATTATAGCGTACAAATTACAATTTTCTATTTTTTTTTACTTCAAATTTAACTAGAAAAAAACTATTTTTCAATAACTTCCTTGTTTAAGAATATATATAATATTTTTACCTTCATTTATCATAGTTTTTTTAAGAAAGTAACAAAAAACATAATATATTAATAACAAAATTGATAACATACATATTTTTAGGTTTCAAAAAGATTTTTACTTTTGTTACAAAAATTTCTATGCGTTAGAAAATTCTTTTTTTGAGTAATATATATTCAAATATTCATATTTATATATAAATTATATATATAATTTCTGCAAAGCATCACTTTAAAAATGAATTTGCAAGCAAATTATTCAAAAAAGAAAAACGTAAGTTTTCCTCTTTTATTCAAATATTGATATCACCTTTTTTGTAGGAAGAATTTACAGTAAAAGCTGGACATTTAGCACCACCAATGGTTCGCCCTAACAGTCCTCGTCCACAGCGTGCAAATACTCCTACAGGTAGGTAGAAAAATAAGTTTGCTATTTCAAAAAATAATATTTATTTTTTTCACATATTTATCATACTTGACAAAATTTAAAATTCCCCTTCTTTTTGTTCCTTTTTACTTTAAATTACAAAATTTAAATATATATATGTTTTCAGAAACCACTTGTGTTTCTTTATCAACAGGCAATTGTATAAGGTTGGAAACAGGAGGACTAATAAAGAAAGAAATGTCAACCACTAATGCTAAATAACTTTTGGTTTTTATCTTTATCAATTGAACAAAAGTTTATGTACAACATATATATTCTTTATTCTTATACAATCTTAAACAACATTTTTTTTGTTAAATTATTACCAAATTTGTAACAAAAGAAATTTCCTTATCAAATTAAATATTTCTCAAAATTATTTTTTTTAAACGATACAATCAATCACAACTATTTTTTAAAAATTCAATAGCAAAAATATTAAAATTTTGAAGAGATTTAACCTTTTTTTTATCAATACAAAATCAAAGGATCTTATCATTGTTTTGGAAGGTATTGAAAAAATTGTTACAAAATCATTATAATAATAAGTTTAAAAAACTTTTTTTATAAATCATCATATCATATTTTAAAATATGAGTACATATTTTGTTTATATGTGTTGTTGATAAAAGGAAAAGTATATGTATAATAATTAAAGAATAATAAACAAAAAGAAAATTATTTATATACATATATGAAATATTTTATCAATCACAGTACTTCAAAAAAAAAATATTAAACTTTTTCTATATATAATAGACATCATGTAATTTTTGGATTGATAAAAAATTGAAAATGATGCCACACGGGTTGGTGGATTTTGCGTAACTTGAAGAGACAAAAAAAAACTTTGAAAAAATATATATATATTTTGTTTATATTTCATTGATACTATATATTATTTTAATAAATGGTTAAAAATTATATTTTATATAAAAGAAGATTCAAGAAGGATGAAATTAACTTTTTTTATTTTTAAATTGGAATTGATAAAAAAAGAAAGTAAGATAATGCTGCAAATTTTCCTTGTCATTAAAAATTACACTGGAAGTGATTACATTTATAAATATAATTTAGCATGAAGAATAAATTATATCTTTTGAGTT
Organism: Parastrongyloides trichosuri; assembly: GCA_000941615.1. Classification (NCBI taxonomy): domain Eukaryota; kingdom Metazoa; phylum Nematoda; class Chromadorea; order Rhabditida; family Strongyloididae; genus Parastrongyloides; species Parastrongyloides trichosuri. The sequence goes on from LM523160.1 coordinate 1,210,626, forward strand.
AGAAGAAATATATTTTAACAACTTTTAAACAATTCAACATATTCTTTGTATAAATATTATTTTTATGAGTTTCCTTCCCAATGATTATAATATTGATAAAAAATATATTTTTATTATATTATATTCAATATATATATTTTTTGTTGTTTTATATTTTAAAGAATAAATTAAAAGTCTAATTTTTTAATTGTTGTCTCTTAATTAAATGATATCATATGTTAAGAATTTATTAAAAAATAAATATCAATTAAAGTTTTATTAAAAATATAAAAGGGATGTTGAAATAAGTATTTGATACAAAAACGTTTATTATTTTATTTAAAAAGAAAAAGAGATTAAAATATTCATATAATTAATTAAATATAGAAAATAATTCATTGTTATGAAAAAAATTCTTTGTATAACTCATATAAAAAAGACTAAAAATTGATCAAAATAAATATTATTTTCTTTTTTTGAATAGATAGGCAATATTAAAATAGTTTTGTAATTTTATGTCTTAAAATTGCAAACCCAGTTTAAAGATATACTTTTTTAAATTATATTTTTTTTAGTCAATTTTGTATTAGAAAATGTTTTTTTTTTCAAGAACACAATATGATGAGAGATCGCGCAGTTCTGCGATAAGTTTAGTATTACAGCTTTTTTTGAATTGAAGTATTATATAAAAAAAACCATTGAAAATATGAAAAAAAAAACCGTAACGCAAATTTGACAACTTATTCATTTTCAACATCATGAATTTGGTAAAGTGGACGAGCGACATCAAGTAAATCATCGGAAAATTCATATTCAGTATATCTAAAATTGAGAGATTCTGTTCTTGCTCTACTAGGTGTTGGTTGGGGATCTGGAAAGTATGGAATTGTGTTAAAAGATGATACTGAACGCGTATCAGAGGTAGTTTCAACATAGTTTTTTCTTTTTTTGTCAATCTTATTGGTGCGTACTTTCTTTGCTGCGATCTTATTGCGACCTGGAATAATAACATTATTTGAATATATCATCGGTAACTTACCTCTTCTTCTAATGCTTCTACATAAAGCTTCTTGTGACTGTGATAACCTTTCTCTTTTAACAAATGATTTAAATTCTCTAAGAGTAAAATCACGTAAATCGGCCGGTGAAATATTTATTTTATTTTCAATTAATAATTCATTGTCTCTTGATACACGACCTGACTTCTTTCTTCCTTCTTGAGATTCATCATTGTCTGAATCGAAGTTGCAGGACGATGATCTACTAGATTGGGCAAATGTTTCTGAAGCATATTCTGGTCTTAATGACATGTCACCATTAATTTCAATTGGAACACTAGATTCCTTTCTAATTGTTACTTTTTTCTTCTCATGTCGTTTGTTTTCAGATTCAGATACACTTTTTCCATATTTTCTTTTATTTCCATTTAATATATCTAACTCTTTTGGAGCCATTTTTTTATCATACATATATGGATCAAAGTTTAAAGATAATGGATCATGTGGATTATTAGACATTTCTCTTTCAATTACTTCAAATTCTGATGAAAAAACATTTTCAATTCCATTAGAAGGTTCATAATGAAAATCGTTATTTCTTTCAACTTCATCAAGTGATGAAAATAAATTATCACATAAATCTTTACCATTACATGTCAGTTCTTCTAATCCAAAGTCATCGCCATTTAAAGCATCATCAATGTAACCTGAGATACTTGCTGGTGGAGAGAAAGGTGATGAAATATCTTCAAATGGTGAAAATTCTTTGTTATTGTCAATAGTTTGTTTAAATTGTATATCTAAATCTTTTTTGTTTTGTTTTCCATAGTTAGACAACTGAAATATGATCATGTTAAAAATATTTCATTTTCAAATTATATATATTTTTTAAATAAATAAACAAATAAATTGTAGAATTAAATAATAATGTATATTTAAAGTAAATATTTTTGGTATACTCTTTCTAATCATATTAGATATGAGACTTCAAAAAATAATTTGTATACTTCTAATATATTTAATTTTCACAAACATTATTGAAATGAACAAAAATGTAGAGAATGGTTTGAAAAAATATAAAACTGATGGTAATGTAAGATTACAGACTAGTATTATGCTTATGGCAAACAAGTGGGAATACTTTTCTGGATCATGGTATAGATTTTTTGATATCGAAATGTATTGGAATGAGGCTTCACAATTTTGCAAACAATTCGATGGAGATCTTGTTAGTATTGATAGTCAGATGGAGAATGATTTTGTGGATAGATTAAGAAAAAGTAATTTTTGTTATATTTAAATTAATTAAAAATTTTTTATAGGAAATGATATATGGATTGGATTTACCAAACCTCGTAATGGATATTATCAATGGAGTGATTCAAGCCCTGTCAATTATGTTAATTGGGGACCTACACAACCTAATGAGCCTGAAGTTGATTGTACTATAATGACTTATTCTAAGGACGATTATGGTAAATGGCATGATTATTCATGTGATGCAAAGATGCCACAATATTTTGTGTGTAAAACAAAAATTTAACTTACAGATGGTTCGTTTTCAGCATTTTGAGTTATACTTGAAGGTGAAGAATAACCTTGATTATATAATTGATTTCGTTTAGAACCAAATACAACATCTGGATCAAAATTAGTGTCAACAACTAAAGCGTTAATCTGTATTGGTTTATCATTATTTAAAGTAATAAAAGGTAATCGCGTATTTTGAAAAATGTCACTCTTTAAAATGTTTGATGTTGTGCTTTTTAAAATAGATTCTTCTGCAAAAGACATTATATAATATTAATCACTTCGTTTATATTATCTTACCAATATCATTTTTTAATCTTTCATTTGTAATAACATATCCGTAAAATAATATGCATAAAACAACTCCATTTAATATATTCTTCTGAGGTCCTAAATTATAATAATATTTGTCAAGGAACGTCATCTTTGATTTCTTTGTTGTTTTTCTCTTTCGAAGAAGAGATGGAATTAATAAGATAGAAGCCACTAACACTTGAAGGTATGTCATAAGCATCACCCTATTCTCTAAAATATTAACAATTAATAATAAAAATAAATACATTTTCTTAAATAAATAATCACGGAAATAATAATTGAAATTAAAAATCTCTATAAATAAAATAAATAATATATATTGGAGTACTTTATATAGTTTTATATAAAATATAACCTGCAAAAAAATTAATTAATTTAACCTGTCACATTAATTAACTTTTTTTTATTGAGGATGTAATACATGATATAGTATTTCAAAAGATTAAAACATTATATAAGCGTAATTACTTTTGTCCAGTGTTCCTCTAAAAATATTTTAAAAATAAATAGTATATATCAATATGTGTACCTTTTTGAAATTTCATCTTAATACTATATACCAGATATAAATGATTCACTTTGCGCCATTGACATAGCCACTTCAACTATCATTTTTATTTTTATATACATAAAGAATAAATATTTCCAAAATGCCTACTTTAACTTCAATCATATCAATGAATATATGTATCAAATTTTTGTAAACATCTTATATAATACATTTTCATTCATGCATTGTTTTAAAGTAATGAAGAAAAAATAAAATAACTTGATGATTTTGACTTAACTAAATGAACTAAAATGATTTAAAATCTATTGGAATTAATTGATAAGAGTATTTTGCTACAAATTCTGTTGGAAATTGTTAGTTTATAAAATTCGTGAAAGTATAAAACAAATTAATTTTTTAGTTATACTACAAAGTCTGGAAAATTCTTCTAAAAGAGTAGAGACATATACAGTCAAGGTTTATGATATTGTTATAATTAAACTTATCAACATTTTTACCTATAGATTATAGCTAAAAGTTTTCGTTTTCTGAATCATCAATTATTTTTGTAAAATCATAACTATTGTTAACTACTTCGTTGTCATCATGATAATCATGATATTTTTAAACATTTTTTTTTGCAATAGGAAGTTTTATAAAAATTCCCTTCATATTTAATATAAAAAATTCTTCTCTGAAAAAAATATTACATGTAATACTATCAAATAAAAAATACTTACATCTAATTTAATCAAACAAAATTATTTCATCACTATCAATTCTTTTTTTGATACACGAAATTTTAAAATGACACTATCTTTAACCATTACTTTATATTTCTTTTATACGTGTCTTTTTGAGTATAAAGTGATGAAATGACAGGTCCTTCAACACAATAATAATAAAAATATACATCCACAAAAAGAGATCTTTAACTTACGTATTACAATATCGGAACATGAAAAAATATTAAAGAGTCTGTTTTGGAAATCATCATATTATAACATTGCATATTGCCTTGAACAAAAGGTAAAATTAAAAAGGTTAAAAATGAATATAAACAGAAGGCATAATTAAAAGGGTTAAAAAATAAATATAATTATATAAAATATAATAAAATCATTTATTGAATGATAATTATTTAATAGAATCATCAATGAATGTAACATTTGGCCTTACCATTGATTTTTCTACCATGTCATTCATCACTTGTAGATGATAAGTTAAAGTTGAAATAGTATATTTTTTGTTTTCGTAACAAAATATAAAATTAGATACAGGTGGTGTTATGAAATTTTTTACTTCAATTGTTTACGGAAACTAATATATAGTAATTAAATTCAAGTATTTGGGTAATTTTTCAATTGTAAGAAATAAAACATCAGCTAAAAATAAATAAAAGGCGAATATTTAAAAAAAAATCATCGGAGAAGAGTAAATATAGAGGCCAAAAGAGAAAACAGAACAGTTAGAAAAAAAATGGTTAAGATGAAGTAAAAATTATTATCAAAATATTGCGTGAATGAGAGAATTAAGATAATAATAACATTTTAATGGTATAATACAAACAAAACATGTACATATATATTGTCTAGAATGTTTTCTTAAAAAAGTAAGAGTAAGGTGAATGATTACATTACTATTCACAAACGAGAGGGTATATTTGCATCTGTTGGTACAATGCCTTATATCTATGTCCGGCGCGTTTTTAAAAGCGTTAACAAAAATTTTTATATGTATATTCAGTTTATGTGCGCCTTGTACGAAATGAAAAAACAAAACTCAACATTATCTGCGCGAAAACCTATAAATAATCTACTTAAGTGTTGTCTACATAAAAATATATATAATTCAGAACAATCCTTTAAAAAAAAAGTTGTAAATAAATAATAAATATATATATGATTTGTCTGACAAAACTCTTTTTTGTTTGTTAACTTCTCGCTACAAAATAAATCAAAGTATCATTGGTTTTTGATATAAAAAGAATAAGTAAAGTAAAGTAATAAATATTTTAAATAAGAAAAAATGATGTTTGATTTTTAATATTTTTTAATAAACTAAATTTAATAACCTCTGTCCTGAACAAAGATAAAATATTCTGGTAACAAATAAGAGATAATTACAAGATATTTTTAAAATTTTGCTAAATATATGTATGTATTATCTCAGTATTATTCAAGAATTTCTACTTTTAATATCCTATATTTATAAATAAAAAAAAATTTTTAATAAAACAACATATAAATGGCATATTTTCACAAATCTTTATAGAAAAGATGATCTTGTCTTTAGAGCATTAAATAAAATGGATTAAATCGATCTGTGAAGCTAAAATAGATATATAAATATCAAAAGATATCAGAAAATTTTTTGAATCAAATAAAAGCTATAGAGTCACAACATATAAAAATGTATGAAGATATTACATTTTAAAGATACTATAAATGTACAATTATGCTATAAGCTAATGGGTGCATATTAAAACATACTTAACACATAGACCTAATTTTGAAATATTGATATTATAATATTTATTTCTTCATATAGAAGGTTCCAGAAAGATAAAAAAAGTTATACTTTTAGATAGCTTTTTTAAGCATAATAAGAAAAGTCAACTTTTTTATAAAACTAAAATATATATACATAGTGAAAAATAAAAAATATATGATATTTAAAATGAACTATTAAGAATAAATATGTATCATCAAAAAAAGGTAACAATCTTAAGTAATAATGTCGGTTACATATATCTAAAATATACTACAATATAATATAAATTTTTTACTTACAATATTATTATTTTTTGAATAAAGATAAATGTATGTTATTACGGGAAATTTAACTCATTTTTACTCTTTACTTGGTAAACTATAAACATACTTCCATGTAGGATAATAATTATTCACAAAACGATTTTAATTCATTCTATTTTAGAAATCAAATAAATGTTCCTTTTAAGTACGAGAATACAAACTAAACAACACTCTCTTTATAAAGTAAAGAAAATGTGTTTTGGTTTTAAAACCTTATATATAGGAAATATATGTTTATGTTAGTAATTATAATATAAAATTGTGATTTGGATGAATAATTTCATATCATTTATATATATTGCTTAAGAATGACAACAAGAAATTATTCAATGAAATTTCTTATTGTATACAAAGAAAAAGAAGGTACACATGACATGATCATCAGTTATTTTTTTAGCTGATTTCTCTATTATTTTTATCAAATAAATGATAATACATTAAAAATAGATATAATCAACTAAAAATGAACTTTATCATATTTTACTTCAATATTAATTAGCTTTAATGGTAGCCACCAAAATTATTTTTAAAAAATGATAATTTATAAAGAAAACAATTGATAAGATAGGAGAATAAAGAAGGGAACAGACAACCTTATCAATTAAGAACAAGAAAAGATGTAATTTTAGTTAATAGAAAATTTAACCTTCAAACATTTTGATAAAATATTAACAAAAAGATGTTGTTTTCTTCAATTATTGAAGAAACATTAACTTATAAGGACATGAAATTGAATATTTATTGAAGGCTGAAATAATTTATAAATACAAATTTAGTTCTTTCTTTTTTGTCAGATTAATGAAATATCCATATTAAAGTCAAAACATGTTAGTAATCTTTTGAATACTTGTATCAGTAATAATATACTTAATTCCAAAAGTTAAAAAAATTTATGATCTAATTATCATAATTGTTTAATTTAAATAATAATACATATTTGTTTCTTTTAAATGTCATTATTTAATATTTATATAATATTTTGAGCTTTAACTATTTCTTTTCTTACATTGAAATCAGTCATATAAATTAACATTTTTTTATAAATCACTTTTTGTCATCCTGATACGTATATTCTAAACAAGTTTTTATATTATCATTTTTTTAATGTTTCTTTGATAACATTTTATTTATAAATATTGTTATTTCATTTAGTAGTGTAGAATACATCAATCAAATATTAAGTACTTTGGAGTCTTAATTATTAATATATAAAGAGTTGTAAGATGCTAGTACATGATCTTATTTTCAAAGATTAGAAATTTATATTGGTGTCAAAATCAAATTAAACGTTAGCGATATGTCGTCGTACTATAAAAGTTGTTGATGAAAGAAGGAAAAGTGTCTCGAGATTATTAACATTTTTAGTACTTTTAAAATACACACATATATACCGTCCTCTTCTGTTGTTTTTATTTAAATAAATGTATATTTTTTGTTTCTACACATATTAATATATCTGTAAACTTTTTGTTATTTATTAAGAAGTTGAAAAAGACATATCATCAATATATATAGTGTAAGATCACCTTATTACACTATATTATTATTACATAGTAATCAAGGCACTATATAGATATTCTAATAAAACAATCTGTTTTATTAAATGCTTTTTAAGTTGTATCTATTCTTTCTCCTGTCCATACTACGTTTTACCTTTTTAAACAGATTTTTTGTTAAATGGATAGTCTATCTCCTTTGTACAGTTGTAATGCTTTTTGTCTAAAATGCGATTGTATCATTATTTTTAATGTAATCTTTTAATTTTTAAATTTGTTATTTTTTTAGAAAGATGAAGGGTCTCGATAATGTATTGAAAGGAGTATTAAAATTCAGACAAACAATTAGAAAAGATTTAGTTAAACAATTCGAACAAGTACGTGACAATCCTCAACCTACTTCCTTATTCTTTACTTGTATGGATTCAAGACTTCTCCCTTCAACAATAACACAATCAAATGTTGGTGATATGTTTGTGGTAAGGAATTCAGGAAATATGATTCCAGGTGCAAAGAATTATGGACATGTTGGTTATGAAGTTTCGGTTAACACTGAACCTGCTGCATTGGAGCTTGCTGTAACAAGAGGGAAGATTAATCATGTCATCGTTTGTGGCCATTCTGATTGTAAGGCAATCAATACTCTTTATAATCTTCATACTGGTATAAACAAATTTAGTGAAACTAGCCCAATGGATCGTTGGTTAATGAGAAATGGATACTATAGTTTGAAGCAACTTGAGAAGAGAGAACGTGATGGACCAAATGTTCCATTAAAATTTGATTATGAAAATGATAAGATAAGTTTCAATGCTTATATTGATCTAGAAATTAAATTGAATATTGAAGATAGATTGTCACAAATTAATACTCTACAACAAGTTTTAAATATTGCTTCTCATGAATTTATGAGTGAATACATGAAATCGAACAAAGTTTTTATTCATGCGATGTGGTTTGATATCTACACAGGTAATATGCATATGTTTTCAAAGCCAGAAGAATGTTTTAAGATGATTAATGAAGATAATGCAAATCAGCTTCTTCGTTTTGTTGAAGATGAAATGAAAGGTATTAAAAATGGTCATCAACATGGTGGATCTTGTTGCCATTGAGAATAGAAACAAACATTAATAATATTAAAAAATATTCTTTTTTTATACTACTAAATAACTAGAGAAAATTAAAGTTTGTCGAAATATGAAATATTAATCAACATATATAACTTTTTTTATGTAGCAAATGTTTAAATTAAAGTCATTCTAAAGAAATTATATATAAAAGATTTATTTATTTTTATATATATTTTAAGTTTTAAAAAGCCATAATTAAAATTGTAGAAAATAATTTTTTAATATGGGCTCTCTTCAAATGATGTGTCATCATATCCTCCTGGAGGTGGTTGATATACAGGCCCATCTTGTTGTGGAGGTGGCTTTGGGTAGGTTGGAACTGAATCACTATGAATTCCATATTCTTTTCTGACATGACTACACCAGTTTCTTAAATAAGGGCTTTGGTTAGAAATATGACGGGTTTTAGGACTTTCACAGAAAAATAATGCTGAACTAACACTTAATCCATTTCTTTGGAAAAATTCATAAGCAAATTTATCTGCATAGTTATATCCTCCATAACCTTGCCACCAAATATTAGGAGGAGGATGTCCGAAACTTGGTGGAGGAGCCCAAGGATGTGGCATATGACCACCAAAGCCCGGGAATGGGAAATTTGGATTCCATGGTCGGCCAAAATTGTCCCAATTACCAGGTGGAAAAGGATATGTTGGGCGAGGTGGCCAAGGTTGGTTGTGATGTTGTTCATGAGCAAAGATAGCTACAATAATAACTAGTAATAAGGCAACTAAATGTTTCATATTTAAATAAAATGATAAATAAATTTATCTTATGAAAATTCTACCAAAACTTTTTCCTTTTATACTCAAATTATCGTCTTACTCACCATCTGTATTTTAAATTAATCATGCTTCTAGAATGTTAAATATTCAAATGTCATTCTCTATATCATTTAGATTGTTTTTCTTTTTTTAAATATAAACAATATTTATTAAAATTTGAAACAAAATATTGTTGATAAAGTTCCATGTCATGAATCTTAATAATTTTTGAAAACTTTTTTTACCAAATCAACATAATAATAGAATTTGATAAACAATTTGTATTATATTGTTTTATATGCTCTCTTCTAATCTCTGTTAACAATAATATACCATAATAATGATTTAATAATTTATGTGTTTATTTAAACATTATATAATATTCAACTAATTGAAAGATTTTTTTTTATTTTTTACATTAATAAAATATATTTAAAGCTTATCATTTATTATTTAAAGTAGAGATATTGCACAATTTATAAAAGCATTAAGAAAATTTTTCCATCACATATGAACACAATGAAAAATCTTTCATACAACAAATTCCATATTTCTTTTTAATAATCATTTTTTAAACATTTAAAATATTTTTCTTTATATGAATAAAATTCTTTTAAAAAACATAATCAAATTGCAATAAAATGTTAGATCTTCTAAATTCATTCGATCCATATGAAACCAAACGAAATTTACCACATCACCTAATTAAGCTTCTTGTAATAAATAATATATAGATGGTTGTAACAATGATTTTTTTACATTCTTTTATCACCTTCAATAGCCTAGTCTTACTTTATCTTCACTTTAAGTATAATAAGTAAAAAATGAATTACATAATTCCAATACATGGTCTCATCAAGAATATTATTTAAGCATTTTTTTAAATTTAACGAATTTTTTGTCTAACTTTCAATCATTGTTTTTACTCATAGAAGAATGTTTTCAGAAGGCAGTATTTCCAGGAGGCATTTATAAATTATTATTGAAATAATTGAAGGTTCTTTATTGATAAAAGCAATGATTATAAGTATGTTTTAAAATAACATTATTTTTGTAATATTTTACCTTTTCAGACAAAGAAATTTGATGATAACAATAAATAATGAAACTACATTACAAGAATAAATTTAAAACTTTTTTATTTTCTAATTTCTAATTTATTAAATTTTAGATCAAAATAATGGTTGAATTGAATTTTTTCAAGTTTATCAAAGAAAACTGAATGATTGCGGTGATTATAAAGATACTTTATCAAAGATAATATATGAAAACATTTTTAATTAAGCTATTAGGAAATGAAAGTTCAAATTTTGGATCAGAATTTTGGAGTAGTAATGAATATGTTCGAAGAAAATTTCAGTAGTAAGCTATCCACAAGTGTTTCAAAGAAGACATTTTAGTAAAAATTATTATATGCCGTGGGAAACAGTTTTGGGCATATATATGGTATCTGTTGGAAGAAATTTTAGTGAGGTTAAAAAGTATTATGTGTTTTCGTTATTATATTGAAACAAAAAGAAATTGGCCAATACGTTTTTATAGAAAGTATATTTGAATTATCATTTAAAGAAGTTATGAGAAATTGGAGAAATAGTTCTTGTGGCAATAACTAAGTAATGTTTGCAATATTAAAATTGATAATTTACCAACAGAGTATATATTATTTTAACATGGATCAAATGAATGATAAAATTATTGAATAACATGGTATCAACAATTTATAAAGAAAGTATTTCTTTCAATCAAATTAAACAACAAATGGATGAAATTGAATTTTTATAGCAAAAATAGAATGAATCATTAATATGATGGTTTTATCACTTTTTAACTAGCTTTTGGATAATTTGAAGAAGCGTAAACTTTTTTAAAGTAATCACAGAATCTTTTGACAGCTCGACTTTGATTTATAATATGTTGGATATAGTCGTTGTAACAGAACGCATAAACTGATTGGATTGTATATCCATTTCTTTGGAAGAAATCATATGCATATTTATCAGCATAGTTATAGGAATTGTAATAAGCATCCCAAGGATAAAATGAATGATGTGGAGGTCTAGGACGTGGAGGTCTCCAATTTCCGATTGGTCCTGGATGATATACTGGATAGTAATATCCATTCCATGGGTTAACCCAATGGTTTCCATACCATGGTTGATTTGGATTCCAGACAGGCCGGCCACCATTTGGTCTTGGTGGTCGTGGATGTCCATGATTTGGTCTTGGTGGTTGTTGTTGTCCATGTCCATGATTTGGTCTTTGTGGTTGTTGTCCTTGTCCATTATTCGGTCTTTGTGGTTGTTGTCCCTGTCCATTGTTCGGTCTTTGTGGTTGTTGTTGTCCTCCATTTTCTTGATTTCCCCCACCTGGGGGGTGTTTTCCATCTTGGCAGACTATGAATTGAGAACAGGCAATTAGACCTATTAAGGCAATACAAATAGTAGCTTTTTTCATCTGTTACTAAAGCAAGAAGTTAAATTATATTATTAAATAATTTTGATCGAACTTATATATCTTTTGCTGATCCCATGAATAATCATTTTTTATTGCTCATCTAACAAAGTTAAATATCAAAGAAATGATGAATTTTCTTTAAAATCATTTAATTTTTTCGCGCTTTACAATTATTTAAAATCTTTAATTGAATATTTTTTATAGATCAATGTAATTTATAGAATGAATATAATTAAAAAATAGATAACGAAAACCAAAGGATAATTTATCAATAAGTGTTACGTTTATCGAAACCTCCAAACGAAATATGATTCGATATGAATATGAAAAAAAATTGAATTATTACTAAAAGAAAGTACTGGAAATATTAATATATTCAAAACCAGTGGAACAAAAACTTTGCCATGAAAGTTTTTATAAAGATTAATTGTGGAAAATTTAACTTTTAATCAGTTCGTATATTATTTAGCCATACATCAATTACCAAATATGCAGCTCAGAAAGTGCGAAGAAGAATACATACAATTAAAATTAAAATATTTGGAGCTTATTATCATGTCTTATTACGTATTAAATAAGATTAACTATAATTTCCAAATAGACTTCAAGAACGGAATTGTTCAATTTGAAAGGAATGATATATCAATTCATATAGAGTCAAATTAAAAGAAAGTTTAAGAAAAAGACAATATTAGATAAGAAATTATTTAGAAATATTTTTTCAAGTTTTTTTTTTAAAATTTTCTAATGAGAGGAAAATCAGTGTGCTGAGTAACAGAATATCCATAAGTTGTTAAGTAAGTTTTTTTTTAATTAGACTTATCAAATTAAAACAGAAATAGTATAAAAAGAGATTTATATTTCTATCAAAAAATGAAACTCTATATGACAATATTATCATTTTTTAAACACCTCTTGGGTAAGTTGGAGAAGCATAAGTCTTTTTAAAGTTATTACAAAATCTTTCAACGGCACGGCTTTGTCTAATAATACGTTGAATATAATCATTGTAACAGAAAGCATAAGCAGATTGTACTGAATATCCATTTCTTTGGAAGAATTCATATGCATATTTATCGGCATAGTTATAAGAATTGTAATTATGATTCCAAGGATAGAATGATGTTTGTTGGTTCCCAACATATCGTGGTCTCCAGTTTCCAATTGGTCTTTGTTGATATACTGGATAATAATATCCATTCCATGGGTTATTCCAATGATTTCCATTCCATGGTTGATTTGGATTCCAGATGGGTGTATCGTAATTACCATTTGGTCTTGGAGGTTGTTGTTGGCCATTTCCAGTATTTGGTCTGGGAAGCTGCTGTTGGCCATTTCCAGTATTTGGTCTGGGAGGCTGCTGTTGGCCATTTCCAGTATTTGGTCTGGGAGGCTGCTGTTGGTCATTTCCAGTATTTGGTCTTGGAGGTTGTTGTTGACCATTTCCAGTATTTGGTCTTGGAGGTTGTTGTTGACCATTTCCAGTATTTGGTCTTGGAGGTTGTTGTTGACCATTTCCAGGATTTGGTCTTGGAGGTTGTTGTTGGTCATTTTCAGGATTTGGTCTTGGAGGTTGTTGTTGGTTCTGCCCATTTCCAGAATTTCCATTATTTGGTCTCTGAGGCTGTTGCTCCCATTGATTATTTAAATTATTTGATTCTCGTGGTTGTTGTATCCCCAATTCTTGATTTCCTTCATTTGGAGGGTTTTTCCTATCTTGACAAATTATTAATTGAGAACAGGCAATTAAACCTATTAAGGCAATATAAACTGTAGCTTTTTTCATTTTTTATAATGCAAGAAGCTTAATTATGTTGTTAGACAATTTTAATCGAACTTTTATATATTTTTTGGTTCCATGAATAATCGTTTTCTCATTTCTCATGTGGAGAAAGTAAATATCAAATTCATGATTAATTTTTTTTTATATTTTTTTAAATAAAATAATAAAACAAAATGTCATATAAATGTTAATTTCTATCTTTAAGAAATATATAATAAAATAAATTTATTCAATTGGAAAAAACTTCAAAAACGACGCTGTTCAATAATTTGGGAAGTAGCTTTAATATTAAAGTCTTCTAAACGTTTCAATGCTGGTCTATATATTTCTTTTGTTACTGGTCTAACAAGTCCTTTTCTTTGGATTTCTCCACTAACAACCATATGTGATACAATTGCTGTAGTATATCCTACTGTTTT